>OZ029923.1:14913328-15288328 GCA_964023275.1 Norana najaformis
TTTCTCAGTATATATTTTTTATTCAAGGTCAAACATGTTGATGTAACACAGTGTAGATGCATAACAAAGTAGATATAACATCCATTTTACAAATTATAATTATTATAAATATTTTTCTGCATTTATTAAACACCATTATCAAATGACAAACCATCAATCAATGGTGCTGAGCAACTATGCATGAAGAACCTGCTCAATATCTCTACAAGTAACCATGTTGGGGAGGCTCAAACCAACACCCTCTATGTTATAAGGCAGGCAATCAAACCAATTATTGGCTACCATGTCAGAAATTACTTGGAGTATCTCCCAGAAAAGAACCCTTAAGTAAAGATAGCAACATAAACATCTTCAGCAACACTTAAAAGTAAAATTAGAAATATAACTGTCATATTTGCACGACCAGCACTGTACAGTAATCCTCATCACACTGACATCAATTTGTGGATTGTAACTGTAACCGTAAACTCAAGATTTCTACAGTTCCCAACGAAAGCCAAGTCACGGGAACCTGCTTATTCACAGATGCTCACTCAAAACAAAATCGATAAGCAAGAAGGGTTCTGTTCCAGGGCAAGATACAAGAGTAGAGATCTGCAAATTCAAAGAATTCTTAGGCTACTCGCTCAATTGTGGGCAGCAAGAGCATTGTGCTAAAAATCGTTGACCATTGCACAGATTATTTTTTTAGTTTACTTCTTACTAGCCCATCTCGTACACTGCATCTCTGTGACAGTTTGGTAAACTGTCCCTTATGACAAAATCCCTATTTTACTCCCTGTTACTTACAATCTTTTTTGTTCTCATGGTTTCTGTCGCATGACATTCGCACAAGATGGTGCCTGTGTTATATGTTGCCAAATGCCTTAAAACAGATCTTGGATCGCATGTCTAAGGCTGTTATTATACAGACATTTATGAAACTTCTACAGTAATGGTAACCGCCAATCAAGAGTGCAATAACTTGCTCCCCATTTCTACACAGCAACCATCCCAGGGGAAGTTATAGACCTACATTCCTTATCACAAGCAGAAAGCTCAACGGGCTATAATATCACAGGTAACACATTTATTTACATTCCTTGACAGAAACTCCTCATCTTGTAAGGGAAGTTTGTCCTGCTGTAGGCAAGGTTTTGCCATGGTTATGCTTCTGCCAAAGAATCCAACAATACCATGTCTCTCACTTTCAAAATAGTCCAGTACAGCTTCAAGAGGCATGTAACAAATTTGCAACTACCCTAACCTCATTCCATCAAAAGTTTGTCAGAACTTTAAAAACCATAAATGTAGTCGTCATTCTGAGATTTCTACAGCGCCCAATGAAAGCCATGTTGCAGGAACTAGCTTATTCACAGCCGTGCAGTCAAAACAAAATCAATAGGCAAAAAGGTTCGGTTCCAGGTCAAGATTCAAAAGTCAGACAAAGAGACAGCATTGTCAAAAGGAGCTAAATGAATATCAGATCACATCAAATTCACCATCAAAACAGAGTAGGAATTCAGATCATACAACAAGCCAGATGTGCTTGTTTGACCACAACACTGCTAGGCAAAACAGTTACATTCTGGGCTACTCACACCAGCATTACATTATTTACAGGAAGCTAAGAGAGGGAAGGGTGGGATGAAGTGGAATTGTGTAGTAAGGGAGATGAAGGGAGGAAGCAGATGGGAGGAGAGGGAGCAAGTCTAAAGCCTGCTATCTTTTGACGTGCTTCACTGTTATTGTAAACAATAATAATGTCATAACGTTATCAACATCAGCTTTCAAGATTATGTAAGGCTTGCAAAATCACATTCCTTCTATTGAAGTGCAAAGCTGGGACAAGTCATATTTTGACACACAGTTATCTCAATTAAAATCTCAGAAACACAGAGCAAAAAGCATGTGCTAGCTACTGACTCATAAGTTCTAGTTCACTGACATCTATTGTAAAGATGATTTGTCATTGAACTTGAAATAATTCTCATGCTCAAACTTGTCACGAAGGCACGTGCTAAAAACTGTTAAAAACATGGTTATGATTCTGGGCACTGATTGGAAACCCAATTAGCAAGTTCACACCATACAACCAAAAGCATTATAGATACTATATATGTACACATATTTATTTATTTATTTAGTGTTTTGCAGGTCAATAGTAAAGACGACCGATTATCTGCTTATCACACTAATTGTGGTCAACGTCTGTAACAATAATGGCACAATTCACATCAATTATCAACCTCTCTCACTGATGGCTGCTTCTATTACTGCCCCTTCCCATGGTTTACCTCTGCTTACGAAGCCATCTCTCTCTGAAGATTTACGAAACTATTACCCCCTCTTCTTGAGCAATTACAATTACACCACACACCACGACACTTTGTTCGCTACCCCCTGAGCGTTCTCTGGTCTAACATTTGTAGGTAGCTCACACCCTGCGACAGGTATTCCTGTATCGCCGTGCAAGCCGGCAAACCGGTAGAGCCGTTAAGTACACGTGCACTTGACGTCGTGGCAAGTAAAGATATGAATGAGTTACAAACTTACCTAGACAGGCTCCCGTGATGAGGGCACAAGCAACCAGGGCCCCGGCACTTGCTCCGGAAACCCTTTCTGAGTAGAGGTGAGGAGCGTATTCTTTAAAACAACTGGCGACGCCGACGTGGTATATACCGAGAAATCCACACCCAGCAAACGAAAGGTTGCCCAGCTCTTCGTTGCACCGATCTCTTTCCTGCCTACCGTACGCTTCATCTGACATGTCCTGGCTTAAGTTAACCGTTGCGACAAACTGAAATTTATAGTTCCACACCGATAGCTATACTTCAAAAATCTTTCGGGATTCGTCGAAATTCAACATTACGCAATCAGCCGCGGTCCGAAACTGTTTACTTTTTAACCGCACGGTAACGAATGCCTGAATAAAATATCGCCCTGAATGTCCTCTACAACCAGCCTTAAAAAGCGCAACTCTCGGCAGAAATTATTCGTTAAGCTCCGCCTTAAAACAGCCTCGTATTTAAATAAGTCCTATAGAAACCTGCAACGACAAATCGTAAATGGCAGCAGAGGTCTGGGGCACATCTGGGCTGAACATCCGCGATTATTTCCTAGGCAGTGAGATACATAGTATTTGTGTCATATGCAATGGCGTGATGAACAGTCGAGTCTAATTGGTCGAAATCTGGGACGTTGGAGGAACGGAGGAGCGTTTCCAAGGTCTGAATCCGATTGGCTGGAATCTAGGACAAAAATGACTCCGACAATTAGGTGCTCTCGTGGTGCGACTCTAAGCCTGGATAAAGGAGGAGGACGACATTAATCACCTTTGTAAACCCGGAACCATCAATTTCAGTATGATTGGTTAAAATTGCCACGCCTATCAGCCTTGCAACTGGGCCTAATTGTTTAAACTGACTCATTAACCTAGGTGGCTTTGCGGACTTGATTTGATTTAGCTCGTGTGAAGTAGCCTAGATGGCTTTCCTTAAGCAGCTTTTGTGTGGCGCCGAAAATTTCAACGACGTGCACTACATTACTTTATGTTGACTCGAATTAAAAATTAACGCCATATCATTATGCGATGATACGAAAATGAAAGTGGTCATCATCTTAGACTTTCAATGTTGTTAATTGACCCATAAGCGTCAAATAATTGCCGAATGGAAGAGTTTAGGACCGTGCGGCGTAGTTTACAAAATGAATAGAAGTGGCCCAAGGATCAGCGGCGTCTCCAGGCTCTCTCTCTCTCTCTCTCCCTCTCTCTCTCTCACACACACACACACACACACACACACACACACCTCTTAAGCCACTCCGTTGAGGCTCTTCCACTCCTGCAGGCTTCCCAGCCGGATTTTAAGCCTGTAGCACCATTTACGCTACACATTGCATCGCAGCAAGTCATAAACGAACGCATAAAAACTTTCCCTCTAGATCTCTTAGGCTAAGGGATTACATCTCCGTTTCAGATAAAATGTCGGTCACAGATCATAGGTCGAAAGTAGAAAAATTAAAGTTTTCCGTCATTTAAGCAAAGGAAAGCGTTTATGCTTAGACTCTTCATATAATTTCAACAGGTTTGTTTATTCATAGTATAAAACTGTTAGGCTTGAGAACTTAAAATGAGTTAAATTTGGGCTGGATATGCAGAGACTAGTTTGATGCGGAGCCTATGGAAGGCGTCTGTGGTTGTATCTGGTATAAGATTAGGACTGCTTATCCTGTCGTATCCAGTGTTCCGGTCTCGCAGGCCTCGCGTATCTCGGCCAAAGATTTCCTTCTCAAAATCTTCGATCTCACCTTTAATTAAGTCCAGTAAGTATTTGTGTGTGGTTTGAAATACTGTTTTAGTTAGAGAATCGTTTTATTGCCTTGTGCCTTACGATAACGGCACTATAAAAGTTTTCAGTTTAGATTAGATTAGATTAAATTAGTATTGCGTGTAGGAGGTTCTTAACCAACATAATCATATACGAATGTCAGACACATACTTAACTTTAATGAGACAGTGAAAGACGTGGAAGACATAAAATGATTCGAATCATATGTACAGTAACTGTAGGAGTTTATGTATTACATTACATTTACATTCAACTGTGTAATGTAATAGGCCATTTGTATAGCATCATCAGTATATAGCATATCCTGGGTGGTGGCCGTACGGGGTCATGCACCCCCCCCCCCCGTTCATTGGGGTCATGCTCCCAAATGAACCCTTGGGCCTCACAAAATTATAAGCCACTTCTTCACATGGGTGGATCCAAAGGCATGCCTCCCTCCCTCCTTCCCTCCCTCCCTCCCTCCCTCCCTCCCTCCTTCCCTCCCTCCCTCCCTCCCTCCAAGTTTAGAAAACCAGTGCAAAGAACAAAGTGGATGTGCAGGGGTTGATCAAAGACGGCCACTTCAGTCATGCTTCATGTACCCTAAACTCAGATGGGAAGGAACAGGGCAGGGTGGCTCCCCTTCTTAACCTGCCAGTGCTTTTTACATTTTAACTGGAAAACGGAATTTGTCATAAACTGGAGATTGCTTTGACCCATCTAGGAAGCCTCCACTTGACCCCATTTTGGAAAACTCTGTTTCTTGAAGGAAAAGAAGAGTTTGAGTTTTGCAGAAAGAGTACTTAGTTGGTTCCATTCCTTGGGAGCAGTGGTACCCTATATGATGGTGCCTAAACTATCTCCTAAGGTCCTTTAAGTGGAAAGAATTTTGGTTTTATTCAAAGCATTTATGGCCCTAGCCCTGAAGAAACTGTCACATTTCATAGGAATTTAGGTCATGCATTTGGTCCTTTGGGAAATGCAGTTCAGTTTATGTAACAATTTTTAGGGTCCTATGGTTATGTGAGTTACCTTTGTTTTAGCCACCTAAAGCATGGCACATTTATTTTATCTATGAGGTGAGATAGGAAGTAACATTGTGATTATTGGATTAATTTTTTTACTGGTTTAGACTGGGTCCCTGCTACTAAAAAATAGGCCTTAAAAATAGATAAATATTTCATATTAAGTTTTGGTGACTCACACATTGGACTCATCATTGTATGTAGCCTATAAGTGTGCATGTATGCATTATTTTGCGTATACATCCAGATTTTAGCCTCTGTATATATACTGGGTATGCAGCTGAACAAACATTTTATTGTGTTGTATCTAGTGTCAGTATCTTTCATTCGTGTCCTTGTATGATATGAGACGCTAATGGTTTTAGGATTCCTGTCATGAATTTGGCCAATACTTGCTGACAGCTGTTGTTCTGTATTGTATCACGCAGGGCGTCTGCACAGAGAGGGCGGGACTAAGAGATGGATGTTTCATTCTTATTCTGCAAGTGCTGCCTTCTTTGAAAGTGCCAGCACTGGTCTCAGTTCTTCGGCTGATTGCAACCAGGAGGATTTGGCTCTTCTGCTGATTGTGGCATCATTTCATCATGGCACTGAAAGCTGGATATGGAGTTGTTCTGTTTCTGTTGCTCCTGAAGGGACTGGTGTTGGTCAACTGCCTAGCAGCAGTCTCTGTACGGCGGGGAATGCCTGAACCATATGTCCTGTCTTTTCGTGGACAGGATGAAGAGGGACATTGGGATTTGCCTGGAAATGGAGTAGGATCCACCACAGATCCAACCTCAGGTGGTTAGTATGTCACTGTTTGTAGCGCTTAGAAGCCAGACATGGTTATGCTTTTGTGTTTATATGTGTTATATGAATATAAATATTTTTGTGCATTTATATGTATGTTTGTGTATGCATAGGGCTATGTATGCAGTGCACTGTCTGTGTATGTAAAATATATTATATATATATGTATTTACATATACAATTATATATTGATGCATAAGTCATTAGAATAGATAAATATTTATGTATATAATTATGTTATATTTTAGGTGATGGTTTTTATAATGGTGTATTGAAGTCTACAGGCCTCTAGATTAGATTATATTATGTTCAGTTAGATTAGGTTAGATTTAATTAGGTAACAAGTGGTGGTGACAGTTGTGTCATTTTATCTTTCAGCACTTGGTTATTTTTCTACTTATTCTGAACGCCTTACGTATTCCACTGTATCAGAGGATGAATGCTATGGAAGCTGTACGAATACTAGGCTATTTAATATTTAGTGTGCTGGCCCTTCTCTAGGAAACAAATTGCCTCTTTACGGTGGTTTATTGCCTAGCCGACATTTATTTAAAAAACAAATACATACCTATTTGAACACAGTATCCATTAGGCATTAACTTAAGTTTGTTTTATTTCTTACTGGACTAACGTTTGAGTTGTATTTTCTGTTGGCCCTAAAATGTTTTAAATCTTCCAGTTAGACTATGTTAAGTTACTCATTCGTCACTGAACAGTTGAATGGTGTGATTGGTGGCTCCATTAAGCGGGATTTTTCTCCTGTCAGGTCTGCCTTTTGCAACTCATGACACGGATATTTTGTATACTGTTATTAAGCTGTTACTACTCTGGTCGGCTTTTTGCAACCCATGACAATGATGTTTTGTATATTGTTATTTTGATGTCACTACTGGGTTCGATAAATTAAGGAATGATTGTGAGTTTTTGGTACTCAGCTACTAATTAGGCAGATCTTCAGGTTTAGTAGACTACGAGCCTTGTTGTAATGTTTGTGCATTAATATATAATGTAAACAGACATTTAACATTAAGTGTCTCTCAGTAATGGCTGGAACCTGAAAAGCAACTTAAATTAAAACTTTTCCTTACTTACTTAGAAATTCCAGCCTGTCATGTATTTAAATTTTATACATGATTGTTACCTACAAGATATCTGCCAAAAAACAGAATCGCTTTGATTGTATGAGCTCCTTATTATTCATTAAGGTCCTAGATATGCAGATAACAAGATACATGTAGCTACATAATTATGTAACTGTTTATGTTTGTGTTTTAGCAAAGTTTATATTTAGTGTAGGATGCATATGAGAAGCGTATGAAAGGGTATTAATGATATACTGTTTACCAGGTACTGTAAGCCAGGTATGCATGTATGCGCATGATGACTGTTATTTAATATGTAAGTGACGTTTTTGATGTATTGCTTGTGTTACATCCTTATTCTTCTTGAGTTTTCTTACGCTTTTGCTTCCTTTCTGATGTCTTTTTGGGCCATTCTTCATACGTAGATTCTTCTTTGTTCAGAGTAACTGAAGTTCTTGTCTATGACTATCTTCGTGTGTAAAAGCCTTGTGATGTAATGCAGCACTCATGAATAAGCATATGCCCATGTGCACCTTGGCTTCTAAGCAGCATTTTAGACATATTTAACTGCTTTTAAGCAGCATTTTAGACATATTTAACTGCTTTTAAGCAGCATTCTACTGTATCTTCAGTGAAACTGTGTGTAACGTGTGAAACGGATTTTCTTGAGTATCTTAGTCCGTGTTTATGTACCTTTTGCAGTTGGCTAAAGTCTTACGTGTCCTTGATGATCGTATGTAGCCGTGCCTTTTAACTTGAACTTGCTTCTTTAATGTGCTTTTTCAGTTTTTGGTGTGCACTTTTTCTTGGTTTTCAGTGTCATATATAATTCTCACATTAAGGCTACATAGTTGTCCAAAAAGTCTGCATAATTGTCTGTTATAGGCCACTGTATTGTCTGATAGAAAAAGCAAAAGTTGGCACAGATATGGCTTTAACTTACATAGTGATGTTGAGACACTGGTGTCTTCAATGTGTCTCTTGTAGTAAGACATTTAATGTGCTGCCGGACTAGACATTAATTTATGATGAGCCCAATTTCTATTTTAGTGACATTCTAATTGCAATTGTAACTGTAAATTTGTATAATGCCTGTTCAAGAGTATCTAATCAGAAGTGCTCTCTGTGCTAGCATAAATGATCTTAAGGTTCATTAAGAACAAGAACTTTATCAGTCTGCAAGCAGTATGCAGGTCACAGCTAGCAGACTCCTGCATAAATGGAATCCCACCCAAATGTCTATGAGTGCTGTAGCAATATTGTCTGCCACAGGAAACGAACACACAAGTGTCTGCTGTTGGGAGATATCTGTTGTATCAATGCTTTTACATTAATTACTCTCAGTTATGCAAACTAAGTCTTTTAAACCGTGAAGTGCTGTTAAATCACGTTTAAAATCATAAAATGATTATAATTTTTCGTAAACCATGGCATGTCTGTGCTTCATCTAGTTCTATATTTGGGCACAATTTTTTATCATGGCTTTCAATTCCAATATTTACATTAGCTTACCTGCCAACCATGGTACCTTAAATAAACAGACCTTCTGTGGTTTAAAAAAATTGTCTCTTGTTGCCTGTGAGGGACTAAAACGTGAAATCTGTTGCAGAGGATTATTTGATTTGACTAGCTATCAGTGAAAATGGAATGCAAGACTCAGTCTTAAGAAATGATAGCTTCACTTTTGAGTGTATAAGTGAACACAAATAAGTGAGCACACATATGCAAATGCATTCTATTTTATATTTATGTCTGCATTACTAAGAATGTTCAGTTATGTCGTTCTCCATTTAAACGTTAGTTCTTTACCTCTTAGTTTAACTCAGCATTCATTTTCTGTTCACCTTAAGACACACTTGTTTAGATTGTTTGGATAGCCATGTGACTAGCGCTTTTGTGAGCTGCTAAAAGGCGCTATATAAATGCTTGTTACATTACATTCTGGAACAGCTTGTCTAGAAACCATAATGTGAGCTCCTTGGTCCTTCTTTGCCTCTATTCTGTAAGCGCTTGAAAACGGTTCTGTATGACCGTGGTTCTGTTTTGTCAGGTTGTGAACATCTCTGAGGAGTTTCTCTTATAGAGGTGCTATATAAATCTGTGATTACAAATACAAATAACAGTTATTGCTTAAATCCTGAAATTCTTTGTTAGTAATTGATATGGTATCAAGGCAAGAAACTCAGTTGCACACAGGTATCCAAACAGATAAAAGTGATAACCAGCTTAGAGGAATACTGCAGAAACTGCAAACTGAATGTTTTTACTAAAAGGGACCATTTTAAAAACAAAAATTTAATTCAGTGCTTATTTGGAACTTGAAATTTAGCAGATTTAACCCTAACAGCCACGTTTGTTGCATGGGCCCTTATTTGACAACCAGTTGCTACTAGTGGCACAGCAGGTCTATTGAGAACCAAGTGAATATGGCTGTGTGAGAAGTACGAGGACTGCTATTGAGCGACCTGAGCCTAAGCACAGAACGGTCCTGTGAAGATTTTAAGGTGACATTTCGATCAAAGAAAAGACAGCAAAGTACTGCAGAACGTACTGGTGCCTTGCAGTTTGAAAAGTAATGCCTGCAAAGAGCAGATACTAGTATTGTTAGAATGCTCCTAGACATTAACTGTAGACATTAAAGCACGTGCTGCTAAACAGTTTTGTCTAGTACTTGAACAGATTCCAGTAATGACTGGCTGTAGACCACAGTGATTGCTTTATTGCCAGACAGTTGTTGTCTGTTGTCATTCTCTAGTTTTCTGAACACTGCTTCATAACTGATGAAGTTTCTGTACTTATTAGAACTTTTAATTGTTTAGGCTAGCTCGGGGAGTGCCTCTGACTAGTTTCCCTTGAAGGGGCACTATCTAAATTTCCAATTTCAAATGTTGATACTGTAGTGTCTGGTATTTCTGGACATTACTTTTATGAGCATGTCTTTTGAAGAATTGCATTGGTTTCTGAGAACCTAATTAAGTCTCTTTTTGTATGTCTAGACTCTTTTTTAAAAATGACTGCAGGACTGGATGGTTTAGTGCCAGCTACCATTTGAATCGTTAAGCCTTTGCTTTCTGCTGACTGAACTTTCAACAGACAAGAGGGAGCAGATTTGGGGAGGAATTCTCCTGTATTGAGTTGTTGATGATGGTGAGATGCGACTGGGAAAGGAATTAAGGATTTTATGTGAATGGAAAGGGATGTACTGTAAGAACTGGCAGGTCGGGTTTATATAAGGCATACGGGAAAGGGTGGTAGAGAAAAAGAAGGGGTTATTTACTTGCATCTTAACTTAAATGTACATGGTTTCCTACAGCGACCGTATGGCCTCGACCCTTAATGAATTTGTTGGGTGAGATCTTTCACCACTGCTCCCCTTTTGAATGGGCACCATGCCATTTAAGGCCCCTGTGTTTGGACCTTGCTGGCCCAAGAATTAAATCTCTGAAATATAGCCACTGTTGGTATGCGAACTGACTTCCTCACACCCAGAGGCGCAGTGACGTGTGCTTTAACCAATGTATTCTTCCTCTTCCCCTTATCTCTCTCTTCCCCTTCCTCTTCCCCTTATCTCTCTTCTCGCTTCAATTTCAAACAGCATCCACTGTAGCCGTCCGACTGTCTGAGTGCCTGACTCCTGGATCTTGACCCTTTTGCCTATCGATTTAGTTTTGACTGAGCGCCTGTGAATAAGCTGGTTCCCGTGACTTAGCTTTCGTTGAGCGCTGTAGAAATCTCACGATTACGATTATGAATGTATCTGACCAACTTCAGAGTTTTATTGTATTGTGTTGGTATATGTATATGGTGCCTCTTACGGAAAACCTAACGGAGTTGTTTAGCCTAAAGTGTTTAGAAAATGTTTCTTCTTCAGTAGACATATGTTGCTGATTACTGGATTCCAAATATAGTTGACCCTCTTTTGCAGAGTAATGTCTCTGGTTTATTTTCTTGTTTTCTTTACAAGCAACAATTCTTTCTTTTCAAGCATGACATAAATATTTTGATTTGTGAATTTTAATTCGGTTTTGGTGCTACAAAATTAAATCACATGATCTGCTTTGTTCTGGCACAAGAGGAGTTAAAACTGCATAAACTAATCAGTGATATCCTAACTATTTTATAGGACAGAACTGCACATTTGTTGTTATATATTGCTAGTTTTTGCTGTAAGTGAATGGTATAATGAAGGAACCTTATATGTCCTTCATAACTCGGTTACTGATAGTCAGGCTTCATGTAAGCCACTGTCGCAACTGCTTTTGAAAAAGTTCTGCTTTTAGTGCAAATACAACGGAAATTTGGTATTGTCCCTTGCGACAACTCAATGAAGCGCTCTTAAGCAACCAGGCCAATGAAATTGTTAGGAAACATTATGAACTATTGTCAGAGTGGAAAGGATGTTGAGAATTTTTTTGATGCACTAAGTTCAATGAACTCTGAACATGTTTTGTTCTTAAAACTTGTACTTAAAACTTGAAACTTGTACACCATCTGCAGACTAGGGTAGATGAAAGTTCCTAAATATGGAGTCAACTGTCTGCTCTGGATGGGAATCCCCTGACTGGGCCCTTGATGAACTTTTACACCACTTAGACTATGGTGCCTTTTAAGTACCTTGCTTTTGTAAAGTACGTAGAAGGCACCCTATTTAATGTCTAGATACATAAATACATACATACTTACACACACACACATGGATGCATACATGCATGCATACATAAGATACATACATACATGTAGGCATGCTTGCATGCATACATACATAAGATACTTACATATATACACACATACATGCAGGCATGCGTGCATACATACATAAGATACATACATACATACATGCAGGCATGCATGTCTGCATGCATACATGCATGGATACATACATAAGATACATACATACTCTGAGTAGTTTGTTCTGTATGAAGCGCTATATAAGTTATCAAATACAATACAATACGTACATACATACATACATAAATACATGGTGAGCCCAGTGACAGTTATTGAGAGTTGGCCAGAGACTAGACATGTAAATAAAATAATTATGATGCAGCTTTTGTCAGTTTTCAACCATCGATCGCAGAGTTTTAGGTCTGTTTTGCATGGAAACACTCAGAGAACAGAGTGAAAACAACAATTAGAAATGTTTCCCAAGGAACTTAATGTATTATACAAGTAACTGCTTGCCAACCAACCCACCCCCACGATACATCCAGGTTTTAACCTCTGGCGCACTGGCATGCAGTCTTTTCACATTGGCAGCTACACCAGGATGTACTATCATGTCGCCAGTGGGTTGTAGTTTTTAACCAAATTACCTGGTACAAAAAACGGAGCTTCAGTCATAAGAAGACTGCATGTCCTGTGCGTGATGCCTGTTGCTATTTATAGGATTCTTCAGCTCGGTGCTTAATTGCTTTGCTGAGTCATGTTGCACCGAGTGTATACAACATCTCGTCATAATACTGCCTTTTGTCTTCTAAAGGCATGAAATGAAACACTCATGTGACAAAGGAACCAGACTCTTTCATTATTTGTCATCTTTGTTTTTTTTGTTGGTGCATGCTGAGGGGTTTTTTGATTGACTTTGCATTTGGGAAGCAGTTTAATATTAAGCAGTCGTAATCGTAAGCGTAAACTTGAGATTTCTGCAGCTCCATTTCTACAGTGCCCAATGAAAGCTAAGAAGCGGTATAAATTGGTCAGAGAATGAGATATGACAAATAGCTGAATTGATCAGACAGAGAGAATAAGATAATCATGAAGCATTGGAGCATCTGGTAATTTGTTAAAGAATAAGACAGAGATGCTGAATAATATAGGTTGAAGTATTAAATATGACAAGAAGTTGGATTGGTCTTAACAGGTCAGAAAAGAATGAGAAAGACTTACTTAATTTTGTCAGAGAAAGAGAATTGTAAAGGGTTAATTTGTTAGGGATAAGAGAATATGAGAGAAGCTGAATTAGTAAGATAATTAATGAAATTTGATTAGAAGCTGATTTGGTTAAGAACCTGTTCTGATATTGTCGGGTAATTTCTTTAGAGCCATTGTAACAGTGAACACAGCATCAATTGATGGCTGTATAGGAGAAAAGGCCGTTGAAAGAGAGACACCATTTGGATGATAACCATGATGATACACATGTTATATTAAGAAACAACACATAGGTCTAAAGTCGGAGAGACAACGTCAAAGATGCCACAGAACAGACAGACTGATAAGCCACCAAGTCTTTCTTGACTAAAACTGTGTATCAAGCAAATCACAGTAGTCATCATAGTTTGTAGCCTAACCTTGTGGGTTAATGGTCCGTCTGGAAAGTAAGTATTTTTTGCATGTGCTATATTGTTGATCTGAGTGTGATATGAACAGTGGAACAATTCTGAAATTAATTAAGAATTAAATTTAAATAGCATCCGAATCAGTCAGAGCATGAGATTCAACACGAGGCTGTAGACAACTAAAAAGTTATGGAGCAGTATGTGTGTTCAAGAGAGTTTTATCCCATGACCAGCAATCTGATATTGATTGACAGAACAATTGGTATTGGATGTCCTTCGCCAGTGCATGAAGACAAATATACACTGGACCCTGCACTTCTAACATTACCAGCGGGAACCATATAGTAAGTAAAGTAAGTAAGTAAGTAAGACATTTGTTAACACGCCGTGTGTCCATCGGCTGAGCAAGGAATCGTAGGCGTGGATGAGTGGATTATGTAACCTCACTTGATAACCAGATCAGCAAAACCCACTACTGACAACAAAACAAACAAATGGATACATCTACATAAATTGTTTATCAACATTTAAAAATTATCCAGGAAATTGGTCAAT
This sequence comes from Norana najaformis, assembly GCA_964023275.1. NCBI lineage: Eukaryota > Metazoa > Annelida > Clitellata > Crassiclitellata > Hormogastridae > Norana > Norana najaformis. The sequence goes on from OZ029923.1 coordinate 14,927,374, forward strand.
TAAAATACACAATGTATTTATATAATTGGGTTCTTCTGCTAAATTAAACGTGGGGTCTGAGTCCCCAACCGCTTTATATAAGAATTCATGCTTCTGATGATGCTTGTTATAAGCAGAATTTGATGTATGTCTAATGTAATTCTGAGGTTGCTACCCATAGCCTCTATTTTAAATGGCTGGTCTCTTACTGTCAATTGATCAGGGTATCAGAAATATTGTTAGATATTTATAATTCCTTGGAATTATATGAAGCTTGACTTACCAACACAGTTTTCCAATCTTTAAAAAGACAATTTGAAATATAACCTGCATAGATGGGCTGTCAGCTGCATATAAGAAAGAATATTATAAGACCATTTCTCTGGATTAAAGGAGTTATTGCTGAATTTGGGATAAAAGAAATGGCAGAAGTGAAATGTAGTTTGCATTGGCATCCAAGTCAAGCATTCTTATGGGTTGTTCAAGTTGCTTCTAATGACAGTGATTAGTGAAAATTTTAATATCTTCACAAGTTGAATTGTAGATGCAGAAATTGCTTTTTAAAACTGTTAGGTTGTTCTATAAATACATTATGTATTTTAATTGACCAATTTCCTGAATAATTTTTAAATGTTGATAAACAATTTATGTAGATGTATCCAGTTGTTTGTTTTGTTGTCAGTAGTGGGTTTTGCTACTGTCTGTAAAGCCGGTGTGATATGGCATATTTTTGCTATGTCCCAAAATATTTGCATCTGATTTGGAAATGCATTGAATTTCTAAATGGAATGTAATGTGTAAACAGCTTTTGAAAACGATAGGGTTGTTGTTATTTTGATGAAGCAAAGGTTTATCTGACGTCCCTGAGTAATTGGTTTGTTTTCATAAGTTTTATGTCCAGTTTATGTGCTGTGGAAGGTCAGAGAAGAACTGGTTGTCCCAGATGGCCCGGGAGACTTTGATTCTATATGTTTGTGTGTGTTGCAAGTGCATATGGGTGTGCATGTGTGAATTTGAATGTGAATGAATAATTACTGCAACTGTCTGACTCATCCTACCAACTCACCAGCACTTCACCCCTTGTTATCTGTGCCCAGGTCTTTTGAAAACATTCCTCTTCAAAAGGACTATACTGATTCCTCCTTTTCTCCTTATCTGTCTCTGCTCCAATTATTAACACCACCCACCACAGCCGTCTGACTGTCATTAGGCCTGACCCAGGGATCTCATCCTGAAACCAAACCTGACCTACTTATCAATTTTGTTTTGACCAAGCCTACTTGCCAATTTTGTTTTGACCAAGCCTGCTTACCAATTTTGTTTTGACTGAGCCTGCTTACCAATTTTGTTTTGACTGAGCCTGCTTACCAATTTTGTTTTGACTAAGCCTGCTTACCAATTTTGTTTTGACTGAGCCTGCTTACCAATTTTGTTTTGACTGAGCCTGCTTACCAATTTTGTTTTGACTGAGCCTGCTTACCAACTTTGTTTTGACTGAGTGCCTGTTAATAAGCTGGTTCCCACTACTTAGCTTTGTTGGAGGCTGACAAAATCTATATATAGATTCCGATTACAATCGCTTCTTGTTATAACAATTGAAATAATACTTTGTTTAGGGAACCCGGATTCTAGCCAGAGTGAAAGCTCTACCTCCCATTCATATCCTGACCTCACAGACATGTATTGGGATCAGCCAGTTGATCTGGAGCATGACGAGGTCATTCAAATGACCGTCAGCAACTTGACTTTCTCTGCCGTTGGTGGCGCCAACCTCAGTCGAATGCCAGGATCCGTCGAACTCAGCTTTAACTACGCCGGTCATTTGATTCGTTTCAGCCTGACTCGAAATGACAACATTCCATCGCATGCTCCAGTATTTTTCAACAGCAGCACCAAAGATTCTTCGTATGTGGATCGTTCCAAGTTCCAAGTGAGACATTCAGATTTTCAATTCTAAAGATTCCAAGTGTGATAAATCGTAGTGTTTGTTGTTGTGTAGATTCAAACATTTTTGCCTGTACATTACTACTAGTGTCTGTGTTTAGTAGAAGCTAGTGTGATGTTCTATAACTTGATACAGACCATATTAATACATTGCCTTTTAAATCGTCTTGAATATCCTGTGTACATTGTTGTTAAAAAGTGACTTAAGATGTTTTGACAGTATGGGTTGGATTGTGTAGAGGTATAGCTTTGTATGCATGTATATTTATGTGTGTGTTTGCACGATGTATACGTGTATCAAGTGAAACCCATCGAAGAAGGATGATCGTGAATGCTGTTTGTTATGCAACAGAAGCCAGCATAGTGTTTCTTGTATGTATTCTTGCGTAAATGAGCTTGCCTTTTGTTATCTCAAATTACAGTTCAAAACTGTAAAATTCCTTTGTTCTACAGCTGTATTATCTTTATGGAATTGTGAACAGGATTATGCTTTCTACTATGATCCGAATTATATGAGTTCCGTGCTCATTGAGAAAGTTCACGATGACAGAATAAACTCAACAGTATATCTATACGTGAGTATTTGTGGAGTAGGAAGTATTTCTTTAGCAGAAAATCAACAGCATACAGTTAAGATTGACAATGTATTACATACAGACGCCATATCTTAATTGATTCTCTCAGTTTAGTTTAAAGTCTTGCCTGATCTGCACAAGTGGAGAATAGTCAGACATGTGACAAACTTGGTTACCATGAGGTGCAGAATGCAATCTTTCCAATCTCCAGGCATGCCAACTGGTATCTCGTGAAATGTAAATGTACACGTTTTTCCATATCGACCGTATAGCCTCGACCCTGCTGATTTTGCAATGAATTTGTCGGATATGATTCTTCACCACCATGTTAAGTGCAATAGATGGCAATGCCTGTGACTATAACATAAAGGACTGCATTGGAACAATGTTTCCTCTAAGCTGCACGCATTCTTTCATGCACAACTTTTTGAGGATAGCACACACAACCATTTTCTGCTAGTGCACAAACTTCATGAGCATTGTTGTTATCACCAAGTTAATTTTTAGCTCATTGTTACAGCTCCTGGCATATCTAACCTACTCTGTTCAGGATATCCCAGCTGGTACTGCCCATGCTGTAGGTCAGTGTGCATAAGGTGGAAAAATTGATCGGGAACACTGATTGGGAAGAGCCTGTAATCAGAGATTTCTGGGAATAAAGAAGCTATGGCAAGGCGATTATTGGTGCAGACTAATGAGTAATTATGGGAGGGGCAATCAGGCTGCCCTGGTCCTGTCTTCTGCCCCTTACCCTCCCCTCTAGGGGCCTGTTTTTCAGTTTTTGTAAACTTTGGACTTTGATTTTACACAGAGTGGTTCCTTTCATCTGAATGGAGTTGAGTTTGGATTTGAACCCGCATCTCAGCCATCTGGTGCCCACAGACGTAAGCGCCGCTCTGTTATCCACCGTGCACGAAGGGACGTATCGTCTGATGGACCACTTCAGATTGTTTATCAAAAGACACAGATTCCTGCAGATCCACTGGAAACACGTGAGTCTGTTTTTGATACCCAGGATAACTGGTGGTTGTAACGTAAAGTCATGTAAATCTATGAAATTTCTTAAAGCAGCACAAAAGCTGTTTCAGGATGACCAGCTTCTTCAGCTTAGTAAGAACCAGATTGTTAGGTCAGTTTCAGTGCCAGGTCAGAATCTGCAGAGGTCAAAGTTAAGGTCTTGTTGAGGTGAGTCTGGCAGAGAATATCTTCTACGTTAATTCTGCTTTAGAGCTGGTTACCACAGCTGAGGTATTGTTGCTTGGATAAAAAGCTGATTGTTTCATCTGTAGGCTTAGCAAAAGAGATAAAATAAGCAAGATTACCAGTAGTCCCTGAAAAACCATACGAGGAGCGGCCATAGGCTTGGAAAATCAGCAGCAGGCTTTTTACCTTGTCATATTTGCCACTAAGTGTAATCATAATTCAGTATACTCGGTTACAGCCAAGTTAACTAAAGGGTGTTTATGTAAGGGAAATTTTTTACTACCTTATTTCCCGCTATCAAGATTCAATCCTTGACTGTCCTGTGTGCAAACTACTAGTTGCTATGCCTCACAATGTCACACTTTTTAAACGTTCTTTGCATTAAGAAATTGCATGATTGTAACACTGCTGCACCTGCCCCACTGCGACCACTGGTTCCTTCACCAAAGAGGATTAGTTAAATAGGGGTTATTTTAGCCTCAGGATATACGTTTTGTTTGTTTTCAGGCTATGAACCTTATCTTAATTTTCGGTTCAATGACACGAAGCCTCCTGAACTTCAGTTCGATCTTCCTACAGGCAAGACAGCATATTTGGTTGAAATTCTGGCAGTTATCGATTACAGGCTCTATGTTAGGTAAGTCACTCATAAGGCAATGACTTGCTACAGTGTTTTAATGAAATGGAACCAAAATTAAGTAATTTTATATTATTTGTATGTATGTATGTATCTTAATTAAGAAACTCTCAAAAGTGCTGCTCACATGACTAATTGATCTAACAACTGCAACTTAAGGGAGGCTGAAAATATATGTGGAGCTGATTCAACTGAAACAGTATATTTTGGGAAGCATTATGTTTGGGGTGCACGATAGGTTATTGGTGAGCATGCTGTACTGTCAATCGAGAGATTGGGTTACAAATCCTCGCCGTAAATAAGCTGGTTCCCATGACTTAGCTTTCTTTGGATGCTGTAGATATCTTGAGATTACAGTTATGATTATGATAATGTTATAAGTAAAGGTAATAGAAGCACAGATACCTGGAGATTTTTAACTAAAGACACTTTTAAAATGATGTAAGCTGTGAATCCAAGTGATGGGAAGAGATTTCCAAATTCTATTTTATCTTTATGTTTAAATAAAAACTTCAGATTTTAAATCTGATCTAGGTAAAGTCTAATAAATCAGATATATTTTCTCTTGTTTGTCCAGATGGTACAACCTTAGCAAAGCCTCCGATTCTGCTAAGAAGACTGAGGATGCCACGAATAACATTCGATTCTACTTTGGCCACATTTTTAATGGGGTTAGTGTTGAAACTTCTAGCAGGCAGAAAGGTTTAATTTCATGAAGGTGTAAAAAGTTTGGAGCACATGTGCTATCGTGTAATTAAATGCTGATGAAGTCTTTTCTCTACAAATAAAACTATACTTGCTTACTTAGTACTTAGTCCTTCCTGCACAGATCTGCACATCGAGCAATGCAGCTTCTCCATTCATCTAACATTGGTAAATGAATCCTTTGTGTTGTTTCTGTTGCTAAGGTTCTTTTTATATCTGCTGTTTACATCTTTATTTATACCTGCTTTTTATTCCAACTCTACTCAACACTTATGGTAGCGCACTTGGAATATATGATTATAAGTATGTGAACTTTGAAGAAAATTTCTTGTGCTACTTGAGAAAATATTGCAGGAATTTCTCATTCAGTTCGAAGCTTTTGCTTTTCAGGTTGACATGCGATACAGAAGCATAAACAACTCAGCATTTTCCATATCTACAAGTTTAGTCGGCCTCTATATTGCCAAGGTAATAGTCCTGATAGCTGCTAGGATTATATTAGTTTCAGCATAATGGCATATAACACAGTATTTCAGCGAGGATTAAGTTATGTTGGTGCTGTTTAACTTCAGGTCGAACAAATAGGTTGGAGCTGTTTTAGGAACAGTTAAGACAGGGATTGATACCAGTAAGTTGCGGTATTTGCACAGGGATTGTTGAAGTGCTTTAAATGTGGTGTCCTCTAGATCAAGGTCAAGGGTTTAAGATTTTTACTAGAGACATATGAAATTCAGTGACAAGAAACTCATTTCTTTCAGGCTGTATAGCATAACAGACATTTTCAAACTATCTTAAAATGATATTTGGAAAAACTATCTTACTGTGTTAAACTATAAAAACTATCAAATTATCTTAAAGAATTTGGTAAAAACTACAGTAATCTATCAATAACGATTTTGCATTAGTGCGTAATGTGCAACCATCGACTGTTATTTTGGTGCAACTCGAAGAACATTACTATTTTGTTACCTGAATGAAATTATCGAAAGGTTCTTTGATCTTGGATGGATATTTGAGGAGTTGATATTGAGATAAAGATGTTATAAATAAGTACGTAAGTAAGCATATTCTTTATTAACCAATAGCTAATCGCACGTCGGTGTTCATGATTTTCAAAATTAGCAACAAATTGCTTGGGTGATTCAGTGTAAATACTTACCTTGTTATTTTAGAAGTTCTAATTTTGTTGTGTAGTAAGTACTGTGTGACTTTATATGATGCCATGGATTGTGTTTGTGGAGAAACCAAGTGATGTTCCGTTTGTGGAGAGCTACAGACAGAACGCAACTGTGGATGCCAACGCAGTGTTGACCAGTTTCATATCATGGCTGACCACCTCCCAAGGCCAGTTGCCACAATTCGACCAAGCTACACTCTTCACTAGGTATCAGGGTTTATTTCCATTGATTATTAAATAGAGGTAAGGTATAGCATAACATAAGGTGCGTTTGGGTAAGCTGATGTAAGGTAAGGTAAGATAGAGTTAGGGATAGGTACCTAGCATATAAGTTGCAGTAATGGTACAGGCATTGTTCAAGTGTTTTAACTGTCGTGTCTTCAAGAGCGTGGTCAGAGGTTAAAGTTTTTTACTAGAGACGGACAAGATGCAATGACAAGCAACTGATGTCTTTCATGCTGCACAGCAAAGCATAGCATGAGACTCACTTCAGCAGACATTTTCAAACTATCTTAAAATGTACTTGTTTTGATTGTTTAACACTCGTACATTAGGAGTGTTGGGTAAAAACAAGTCAAGTCGAAATCTGTCATTTATTAATGCTGTCAGTTGTGTCTGATTTATATAGCTATCAGCTTTTGTCTCTTCCTGTTTTATCCAAGCTACAGTCTGTTTTCACTTCTTAGATAATGTATGGGTGCAATGTTATTTAATGTGGCTTTCACATATTGAATTTTAGCGAGAGCTTACTTGGGTCAGTCGCAAACCGAATATCAGGTAATGATATGAGTCAGGCATAATGAACCTTTAACACATTTCTTAATGACACTATATAAGTGCTGTGTTACACACACACTTACGTACATACATGCATACATACATATGTAGTGTTGGAGGTTGGGCAGTCAGAGATCGAAGATGATGGAGATCATGTTGCATTGTTTAACTAACTTTATTTAACTAACGTTGAGGCCTTGATGCTTCTAGCCTAGGCATTACATAACTGCTGCATTTTAGATCTCTGGCAACAACAAATATAGATAACTTAACGAACTGTAAACGAACTAACTAACTCACTGTTAATTTGTATAGCCATTGAACCAACTCGGTACTGCATTGACTTCTTTAATTGGAAGATACTTTGCATTATACTATCTGCCTCACAGTAGGACCCTCTTGAATGTTTTCACTTGAAGTGACCATCGATTGATGCCCTGTGCTTTATGATATCGGCGCTATAGAAGTCATTAGATACCAGTGTCACAAAACTGAGCAATGACTAGATTAGAGATGCTACCAACTTACAGCCTAAGTTCTTTCCTTGTAGGGCTTGCTATCATTAAGGGTGTGTGCTCCCGATACAGTGTTGCGATTTGTAAGGATGCTGGGGAGTATGCCACAACACAGACAGCAACTCATGAAATTGGACACAAGTGAGTTTACCATCTTGTGAAAATAATCCTTTTCTGACATGCTACCCATGCTTTTGATGGAGTTAATTTTGCTTTACATAGTTGCAGAACTGAATTTGAAACATGAATTTGGTACTTGAAGTGCTTAATTACACTACAAACTCCTTATAGCAAGCTTCATTATTACACAAATTCTGATGTAACGTGGGTTATGAGTCATGGGATTCCAAATGTAGTTCAGTTGAAGAAAATAATCTCATTATAATACAGCTTCATTATAAAGCAGTTCTTGATGAAGCTCCCAAAGAGAGCATTAGAATGAGTTTCTTGTGTATTTGCACAGGACATTTATGCTATGAATGTTACTGACAGGTTTTCAAATGTGAATTTTAATGAGGCTTCAAATATTAGGGTTGCAGTTATTCACGTCAGTCTGTGTTTATTGTAGTCTTGGTGCAGGTCACGATGGGGTCGATAACTCATGCCACGCAAGAGACTTGTATATCATGTCGGCTTTTCCCGGTCTGCAAGCTAATGATACATACAAGAACTCTTTCCATTTCTCATCTTGCAGCGTTTCGGAGTTTAGCTCGTTTCTTGGCTTACTCTCAGTTAGCACAAGGTAGGCTAGTTTTGCTTTGTTGTTTAATCAGTCTTGTGTAACACAATCTTGTAATGTAACACAATCTTATAATTATGTGTAGCGTTGCACTTATCGTTCATTGATTTAGGTGGTGAAGGTGCAATCTGCATTAAGAGGAATTATATCCAAGATAACTTCAGTCTTTAGATAGAGCTTGAGAAATTGTTATTCAAGTCAAACATACATACAGCAATGACAGTAATCTACATATTCTGCACCAAATAAATTAAGTTTATAATTATCTTTCTGATTGAATCGCAGTAATGTGATTTTCCTTTTGTGTATCAAGAAGGTTTCTTGCATCAGACAGGATGAGTCCAAACTGCAATTCTTTAAGTTGCATTCACAGTTCGATGAACTCTGATTGTCTGAGGAACTCAGGTATAGGAAGTCTGCAGATTAATCATTAGAAGTAAATCTTCCAGAAAGAAGCAGACCTTTGTGATGATTCCTTGGTGCTATTCCGTATGCACAGTTGCTGAGTTTAAAGTATTTTGACGATAACAAAATCCTACCGTTTGATGATTAGACTGATCTGTTGAATAACAAGAAGTCTGTTGATTCTTATTAAAGGCACAAATGTCCTGTACTGCTATATTGCAATATAGATACACAAAGAACTCAGTGACTGAGTTTGTAATTATAAGTGTTAGGATTTTGTGTAATATTTTATGTAATACGATTTTAGGTGATATGATTAATGTGATATGATTTTATTTCAATGTGATGCAGTCTTATGTGATAACATTTTTAGTATAACCCTGTTAAATCTTTTTCCTTTCAGTTAATTCACTCACTTCTATTCCATTAAATGGTAATTCATTTCTGACAATTGCATTTCTTTGTATTTGATTGTTTTTCTCTTGAAAAGTTTTTATTATTCAGTGCAGGTGACCAGTGTCTTTTGCAGCAGAGTAAATCAACCCTTAACTTGACCTTAAATCTCGGTGAGCAACCAGGCCAGAGGTACACACCAGATGACCAGTGTGTTCTTATGTTTGGGCCAGGTTCTTACTACTGTGGGGTAAGTCTTTTGTCTTACTACAATGGGTAAATGTTTTGTTATTACAGTAGGGTTAAAAAATTTAAATAAAACATAATGCCTCGGCTGCTGGAATTGCTCCTGGTAAGATGGTGTAAATATAAAACATGTCTCAGCAGGTAACAGGACAATAACCCCCTGGACAATTACCCCCCCGGACAATTACCCCCCATGCAAATAACCCCGGGACAATTACCCCTGGTCTGGGCCCAATTGTCGGATAATTGTCTAATAATTAGTTTTTGATGTGTGGTAATTCTTTCATGTCTAGTCTGGGCCCAATTGTCTAATAATTGTCCAATATTTAGTTTTTGATGTTTGGTAATTCTTTCATGTCTACTCTCTGCCCAGTTGTCTAATAATTGTCTAATAATTAGTTTTTGATGTATGGTAAGTCTTTTATGTCTACTCGTTACTGTATAGGGGGGTAATTGTCCGGGGGTAATTGTCCAGGGGGTTATTGTCCTAGAACCGTCTCAGCATCATACAAATCTGCAATAAATAAGACCAGCCTATTTACTGGCACTGGTTTTGTTGATTGCAATGGTTGTGGGGGATGTAGCAGGTAGCAAGTAATTGGAAATATGAGACACACCGATAGCAGTGATGTTGATGTTGACGATGGTAGTGGGGGGGGGGGGGATGATGATTATATTGATGATGACGATTATGATTAAACATTGATACATACCAATTTAAAATTAAAGGTGTGGGAAAGTGAAAATTAACTTGGGTAACTGTTGGCTTTTTGATGAGAAATTACTTTAAAGAGTTTGTTGCATCTGTTAAGCAACTTTTCCACTGCTGCGAACAAGTCTTGTCTTGTCAAGCTAGAATTTGAATCCAGTATATTTACTATTTTTTTTTGTTTTAACCATGTGTGAAGTTTGTGTTTCTTTAATTGTGGCTTAGCTACTTAGCCTCAAATCCAACCTAATCTATTGACTCGGAAGCGATTTTAATGTTATTTGCAATCAATGATTTGGTACTGGTGCCTGCTTGTACACTTTTAACCTCTGTTTGGTTGCCCTGCTCTATATTTAGGTTTAACTGTACCGATGTTTTGTTGATTCCTCAGGGCAAGACAGAGGATGCTCGGATCTGTCGTACTATGGAGTGTTTCAATCCTCAGCTAAAATACTGTTATGCAACCTATGAACAACGTGCTTTCACCAGGACGACTTGTGGCAATCAGTCGGTAATAGCTGCTGAGTTCAATCACCACCTCTGTTAGCTACATATGATACATTTTGAAGATGTGTAAGCCAGGATCTTACTATTCCACAGCAGTAGTAAGTTCCTGGATGTTAATTTTGGCTATTTTGCCAGTACCTTGCTTATTTTAGTAAGTTTTTAGTAAGTTTTTATTTTAGCCACTACCATTAATGTTGTGTAGTGGTAAATGATGATTTTACAGCGCTGGTTAAGAGCAGTTAGGTAGCTGTTTAAGCAGAGTTTAGAGAGGTTCTTAAGGAACACTAGTTATATAAATGCTTTCATGCATGCATGCATACTGGTACATACACACATACATAAATACATATGTTTATGTACACATGCAGACATATATAAGTGCATATCTTTCCAAGAAAGTACTAATAATAGATACTACAGAAGTTTCCAGACTTTCCACCAACTGTATTCAGGATTTGTAATTCGTGCTTTAGGCTCGAGAGCTTAAGAGAAGGAAATGAGGCGGTCTTTTTGTTATACAGTATATTATTAATATTTAACAGTGGTGTCAACTGGGAGACTGCGTTTTTGATGAAGGAGCACCAGTGAATAAATGTAAGTATAGTTGTAACAATAACACTGCAGTTTTATTGATTTAGTTAAATAACAAAGTAGCCTTTGTTAACATCAGACAAGTGCACATGCATTACATAGTGTACTTCGATTACAGGCATATTTAAATGAGATTATAAAATGGGCAAATGTGGTAGACAGACACGCACAACTGAATATAACGGCAGTTACATCGATTCAGAAAACTGTGATGTAGATCTAAGAAGACCTAAGATGAAAGGTGTCAGCTTGTAAAGCTAGTTCTTGTCCTGCATGTGAGCCGTTGAAGGCAGCTGTGATTTTCTAAGACAAGTCTGCATAAATTAGCTAATCTAATGACTGCTATAGTGCCGTTATCACAATGCACTAGGCATAAACCAATAGTTACTTCAAGTGAAACAGTAGTAAAAACTCGTAATTCATCGGAGAAGAATCGCTCCAAATAAGCATAAATGAATCTTTAATGCCATTATCTTCTTCTTCTTTTCTTCTTTTATTCTCCTCCGTCAGGCCAACAGGCCAACGATGAGGCCTCAACTTGTCATCTCCAGGCACTTCTGTCTCTGGTTTTGTCCACCGCTTCCCTCATATCCATGTTCCACGCCTTCAGATCCTCCCTTATATTGTCCATCCAAGTTTTTGGTTGTCTTCCACGGCTTCTTGTACCTTCCACATAACCATACATTGCCATAGCTGGAAGTCTCCTGTCGTCCATTCTTGATACATGCCCGAACCAAGAGAGCCTTTTTTCCTGATCCTGTCTACTACTGTATCAATGCCATTATAGTAGGCATTGATTTCTGCTTTTCCTTATAAGTAGGTAATAAGTAGTTAATAGTTATAAGTAATAAGTAGTTAGTAGTAGCAGCAGCAGCAGTATCTATCAACAATTCAACAGTTTAATTTCACTTTTGCAATTTAAACTTTTTCGATAAATATGAATCAGTTTAGATGTGTGCTGTGTGTTAAGCCGAATGTATCTATGGTGACTATAAGGGACCGTACACTAATGGTCTCACGTGCAACATGATAGTTTCGTCTGCTCCTTGGAATTGTTATGATCCTGCTTACTCCGACGACTGTTGTGTAGGATGTGCAGCCATCCGTAACGACTCCAGAGTGGGTCAGTTCCACAGCTGCATAGTTTTTTCTGTTCATGTAATGTGCAGGGAGAAATCAGCACATAATGTAATGTGGTATATGTTATCATGTAGCAGCATTTTAAGAGTACAGAACTATCTTCATCATCATCAGTGGTGTGTCCTCTGTAATGTTGCCCTTTCCAAGATTCTTTGCCAGCCACCCAGTCTTGGGTTCATCACCAGGCCATGTGTAGCCAAAAGTTCAGAGGGCAGAGAACTGCATCCACCATCCAGGTTGATGTACCTGGGCCATGTGACTGGTCTCTTCCAGCTCCTATCAAGCTGAATACCAATACTATTGATATTGTTAGTATTGATATTAATATTTATATTGATAAGTAAGTAAGTAAGTAAGACATTTGTTAACAGGCCATGTGTTCATTAGCTGAGCGAGGAATCGTAGGCAACTGATCTGCCCGATTTCTGTACAACTCTAGTCAGCTGTGACTTTGCTTCATAAAAGTTTGCACAATAAATGAGTTTTCAGGAATTTTATATGTACTTATCATCATCGTCGTCGTCGTCGTCATCATCATTATCATCATCATCAACTTGCCAACTCAATATCTTGATTTGAATCACATTTCAAAACCTGCAATGTTCCTACATGCTTTCTTGTGCTTAACTGGAACTTTGCTGTTTTTGTTGATGTTGCATAAAATTTGTCATCAACTTATAGGCTGCAAGGATCACTTAATTACTTTGCAAATTTAGTTAATGTGCTAAGAGCTACATCTTACTGGTAACTTATGTACATATATAATTAATGCAATATTTACTTTTAATGTAACAATTTTTGTATTCCTTGATATAGTTGACTTTTTGTATTGCACTGTGTACTGAATAGTCTTCCATTTTTCATCTTAATTTGTTGAATCTTGAAGAATTTTGAAACTTAAAGCACAAAGTTTATTCATAAATTACATGAAGATGGGAAGCATTTAAATTTGTTAGATGTCAAGATTTATTTATTTATATGATTTATTTATTTATTTGATTTATTTATTTATTTGATTTATTTATTTGATTTATTTATTTTATTTGTTTTATTTATTTATTTCATTTATTTATTTATTTTATTTATTTTATTTATTTATTTGATATATTTATTTATTTGATTGATTTATTTATTTGATTTATTGATTTGATTTATTTATTTATTTGATTTATTTATTTATTTGATTTATTTATTTAAAACACTTATTACTACGTGGTGCATTTGTCCTATTATTCAAATCCTCATGCATTTCGTGATTACTTTAGTTGTGAGTTTGTAGTTCATTGGTTGTTAATTGATGCTAGGCTGTGAATTTGGTGATCACGAAGGTTCATGCTATACAATGGGGTTATTCGGATGCTATGACGATGCTTTGAGAGCCAGGTGCTGCAACAGGTGCAAAAACTGGAGCAACGTTTCTGGTTAGGACATATGAATGATCAAATGTTCAGGCATTGTTGTCAAACTATGCTGATATTAACACACAAATTGATCATAAAACTGTTGCGAGATGACAGCGCTGTGTATGCAGTGCTTGCTGGTGTAGTGAACTTAAGCAGTGTGAGTCTGGTTAGTAGTTGGGTAATCATCTGTGGAATGCCATGCCATCTGATGCAAACTTTCAGTGATTTCACAGTTTTGTACATACAGTGCAGTCCCATTTATCTGCAACCTGATTATGCGCAACTTCACATGGCTGTGACATGCTTTCTGATACTGAGACGCACAATACAGGAACTTACTGTGTAATGCTACACTGCCAGGTTTTTTAAGCAATCATATGCAGCCCTGGCTAATATTCAGTCTTGTCATAATGTAATGTAATGTAATGTAATGTAACAAGCACTTATATAGCGCTCTTCAAGTACCTCTCAAAAGCGCTGATGACACGGCTATCCTACCGATCTAATCATCTGTGTGCCTGTATCAGTCATAGTACTGTAGTCACTATGTTATATGAACACCAAGTCCTGTAATCACAGTTAAACGTGTATTTAGTCTCCTGGTTTATCAACGCATGGTACATAATTTCAGTCTCCATCACCATCTTGTCACAAAGTTAAATAAACAGTAACTAAAAAGGTCTTAAAAAGTCAAACATTTTTACCTTGCTAAATCGCCAGCAAGGTAGAGTCAGCAAAGTTAAGTATGACCTTGCTTACATGGCTCCTCTTTCAAAACTTCTGACTCCATCACTGTTTAGTCTGTTATTTGTTCAGGATGTGAATATGGAGACAAAGCTGAATGGTGTCCAAGCTTCATAAAGATTCCACTTGATTGCTATTCATATTCATCCACTTGCTGTGACTCCTGCAAGAAATATGACACCAGATTGCCAGGTTTGTCTTGGTAAACATATTTCAAAGTTATTCAACAAATTTGATTGTAAGACCATTGGTGTGCATCACCAGATTACTGGTTGTGTCTTCATAGACAGTTTTTCAATTATAATTGTAACTATAATCAGAAATTTGTATAGCCCCACTTCAAGAAAAACTAATCAGAGACGCTCTCAGTGCTCACCTTAACGATGTTAAATGTCATTAGGGACAGGACATTCATCTGTTAGTAAACATTGCTCCAAATTGCTCATCTGTTCTATTGTAGGACTATTTTTACCTATCTGCTTTAGTCAACTAAATTCAAATTTTTTTCCAGCTTTCACTTTGATCCAGTTCCACTGCAGTATTATGAATTTGAATTTCAAGCATTTACTGAGATCCACTAGTCTGTGATAGGTTACTTTTAAATTAACATTTATTTTATTCTTAGCAGATGTTATTTATTATTGTGATCAGGAATTCAGAATTGAAACTATAATGTAAAATTGTATATTTTTAGAATGTAACATAATGTAAAGTCAATTTAGGGAGATTTGCTTTCTTGTAATTTTTTTTAATTATTATAATAGTGTGTGTTTCTGTGATAATGTGTATGTTTATGATTTCAGACTGTCGCTATGGAGACCGTGCTGGCTGGTGTTCATCTATGTCTCGAGCGTACTGCTATACCTCGGCTTACGACTGTTGCTATACGTGCAGTCAACTGTACAACAGTAGTGCAGGTTCTGTAATATATTCTAATTTATTAAATGGTGTGAAACTTTTTTAAATCGTACCTCGATTCATCCAATCCACACTGCCTTCCCACTTCTGTCTTTCTCTTGTTCTCTGCCTGACTTTTGGATCTCGACTTGGAACCAAACCCTTTTTGTCCATAGATTTTGTTTTGACTGAGCGCCTGTGAATAAGCTGGTCCCCATGACATAGCTTTCATTAGGTGCTGTAGAAATCTTGGGATTATGATTACAGTTACGATTCTGTCAGCTTAAACCCACTGTAACAGCTGCTCTGTCTCCTTTCTCTGGTCTCCTGGCAACTGAATCTTGTTCTTCACATGGTGTCTCTGGACAGCCCCTCTGATTTGACTGAGCGCCTGTGAATAAGCTTTTAACCAGCACATCAGAAATGTTCAAGTCTGTGGTTATTTTGTTCGAATATATGAAGTACCGAACTAGAATGAAGTTGCCTTATGATGAGTTGTTTTTCTAAAGTGGAATGTGGAATTTGTGTTGCCAATCATGTAATGAAATTTGTCTAATGATGATGCAAATTCCAGTGTAGTATGAAATATAAGAACCACTTATGTATTTTGTGTGATACAGAAACAGTGTAAGGCCATGACTGTGCTCCATGTACAATATAAACAAAAACATAACAAGATTTGGACTAAACGTGAGAAAAAGCTCTAGATTTGGAAAAACACTGAAAAAATGGAGATAATTCTTCACACCCATCACCACTAGAAGGTTGGCATCAGAAACTGGTGATTATGAGCAACATGGATGATGATTGACAACATTATTATGAGAAATCACTGAAATGTAATTTAGCACAACTTAATGGTGCATTTTCCTGGTAATATTTGCATTACTGGTCTTCAACGGAGCAGTTGAAGTGATTTGTTTGTGTGCTGTTTCTTTAGTTGGCTGTGAGTATGGTGACAAAGCAGGCTGGTGTTCTGGTCGTCAGGGTTTCCAGTGCTACTTAGATGGCGCCACCTGCTGTGAAACGTGCAAAAACTTCATCACTAACATTTCTGGCAAGTTTATCTATTGTGTGAGATAGTTGGTTTTTTTAATGTTAAAATTTGGACACTCAAAAACAGGATTTTTCTGCAAATTATATCTATAGGAGCTTAGTGTTGACCATATTGAACAGCTAATCAATGTTCATGTCAAAGCAAGGTAAAAGCAAAATTCAGAGAATGAGTCCTTTACATTTTCATGGACCCCTCATGGTTCAGTAATGGATTGACTGTATCTCTTGCATTCATTTGTTTATGTATTTAATATTATCAGTAAAAATTTTATTTCAATGTTTATAACAGTATTACATATTTCAATAACTTATACAAAGTTTACATTAAAGTCAGTACATTATTTTGTTATAGGATTACTTTCCAAGTTAATATGACTTCATTTCCAATTTTCCAGGCTGTGAGTACGGAGACAAACTTCTGCAGTGCTCCAGTAATCTGCAACCTGCTGACTGCTACACCTTGTCAACCTATTGTTGTGCTACTTGTAGTAACTACCACACAGGGATCAGTGGTTCGTAATCATTCTCTAAATCCCTGTAATCACTAGTAGTGTTAGTAAATTTTGCTGGCAATCCATACCCTGAGTTATCCATTAGTGTTAATGCATTGAAAGTAAATGTGAATATGCCATGAATATGTAGATTAGGTCAAAAATGACTGCATTGGTTCTATCTTTTGGTTGTGACTAAGTAGGTTGGGTTGGAAATGAGTGCATCGTGTTTTATCTGTACACTGTGAACATGTAGGTTGGGTTGGAAATGAGTGCATCGTGTTTTATCTGTACACTGTGAACATGTAGGTTGGGTTGGAAATGAGTGCATCGTGTTTTATCTGTACACTGTGAACATGTAGGTTGGGTTGGAAATGAGTGCATCGTGTTTTATCTGTACACTGTGAACATGTAGGTTGGGTTGGAAATGAGTGCATCGTGTTTTATCTGTACACTGTGAACATGTAGGTTGGGTTGGAAATGAGTGCATCGTGTTTTATCCGTACGCTGTGAATATGTAGGGTGGGTCGAAAATGACTGCAGTGGGTATTTTATCTTGATTTTAGACTGTGAATATGGAGATCGAGTTGAAAGCTGTTCATTGATTGACTGTGTGAATCCCCTGCTACGAGCTGACTGCTGCTTCACCTGCCATAACACTACAGGAATATCATCGCCCAATATCACAGTCACATCATCACCACTTCTTCCAGCGACTGCATTTTCATCCACGTCAGCATTCACATCATCAGTTTTAACATCTGCAACAACCACAACGTTATCATTGTCAACAACAACATTACCATCAACAGTCACCATATTATCAACTAAAACCCAAGCAGCATTATCATCGCCAACAACAGTATTATCAACAATTTCAACATTACCATCTACCACAACAACATTACCATCTACCACAACAACTGCATCCACAACAACCACAACAATACCATCTATTACTACTACAACCACAACAGTATTTCCTACAAGAGCAACAACAACCATTACAAGATTACTGTCCACAACATCAGTTGCAACATTAAACCTATCACCATTAACAGTTACACCAACATCACAAGCGTTGTCAATAACCTCTATGTTAATAGCATCTCCATCAGGTGATGATTCACAATCTTTGACAACAATGAGGCTAACATCCACAGGTGATATTACATTTCTTAAATAACTTTTTCGTTGAAAACTTGTTTTGAAGCTTCAAAATTCTTGAAGCCTCTTGAAAGCCAAAATGAAGCACAATTTAATGGACACTTAAATGATATTCACCATCAGTACTCTTGATATCTATACTCTAGGTATGTACCTTAATGTACTAGTGAGTATATATAGGTGTGTGTGTGTGTGTGTGTGTGTGTGTGTGTGTGTGTGTGTGTGTGTGTGTGTGTGTGTGTGTGTATCTGGCTATTTATAAATCACCTTTTAGCGTTACAAATGCGCTGAAACACGGCTATGTAAAAGGTCTAAAAGATGCGTCTTAAGAGAAACTGAGTATCTGCTGGATTTGCTATGCTGAGCTTTTGACAGTGATTTTGCTACCAATGACTACTACATTACCTGACATTAAAGAATAATGTTTCTTTTGCATGCAGCTTGAAATTTTGTACATTTTTTTCAGTAACCCCAAAACCTCCGAGTAACAGTGATAATGCTACCCCAAGTGAAACTGAACCAGCTAATAAAGCTAGCACTCGAACTGCACTTACAACACCATCAGCTGATCAAACACTCGAAGGTGAAGTTTTTCGTCTGAATTTTTATTAGTTTACAATTAGCCTGAAGTTGAAAACTGTGATATCAGTTTATCTTTTCTGAGTTCTTTTGCCACAATAAGCAATGCTTTCTCAAATATGATGTAATTTATATAACAATTTTTACTGTGTCTCAAAAAGGGCAGGTAGTTACCCCGTGGTAACTTATGATTGTTTTATTGATATTCTTATGCTTTTTCCTTATCTTCACTGAGGAAAATTGAACCATACACAAATCGTATACAAATTACATATCTGAATCATATACAGTTCTTTCAGATTTGTGGTTGATTAAACATTTTTAAAAACTGCAAACCAAAATTTGATTTTATTTTATCCATTTGCAGGATTTTTATTTCTGTACGATTTCCTATTGTGTAAATTCTGTAATGTATAACGCTAATGCAGTCACTACATTACTCTGCTGCATGTGCACTGGTCTGATGAAAGTGATGTTTTTGGATGAAGCAGATTGTATTTTGTGATTGCAACTTACATTTTCTGATCTTACCTATTTTGGTCAGTTTAATAACTTTGTTAGCGTTGCTTTTTGAGAGGTGCTTGAGAGATGCAGTATAAATGTTTTATTACATTACATTACAGAAGTCTCTGTTTTTCTGCTTTCATGTTATGTAGTGTCAGTGATGTGTGTCAGTGGTGATGACAGGGCATCATATTGCACCAACATGCCAATCAGGGACTGCTACGTCCTGGCTGACACCTGTTGTCGCACGTGCCGCGAATCCTACATGAGAATCAATGGTGAGCTGTTACAGATTTCTTACCATTGGAATGTTATTTATACTCTTTCAGATTATTCAAATATTTGTGATAAGTTTGTTCTAAATTATGCTTCTCCAGTATGATCATAATGTCAACAATGCACCATATTTATTACTAAGAGAAAAACAACTTTTGCTGTCAGATTTTTTTCCATTTGTCATTGCACAATGTTTATTATCCTGATGAATCAGTTTCTGCGAATGCATTGCCACTTTGTTTTCAACATCTGAATCCTCATTTCTTCTTTATCCATCACAGTGCCATCTTCCTGCGTGCTCATTTCTGTAAATTGAAGTACAATTATATATCAGTAAAAGCAAATATGTGTTTCCATAACTGTTGTAAGCCAACTTCATTTTTATGGTCTAGGGTTTACCATTGATATGTTGACCTCTGATATTCCCTGCATTCAATACTTCAGAAGCTAAAACCAAAATTTTAGACAGTGGTTTGTGTCTCAATTTCCAATGGAGAACTCCACGATAACTGAAGTTACTAAAAACTGTGTTCCTTGTATTCGTGCATGACTATCTATCTACTTGAGTAAGTAATTGAGTGAGTAAGCATTTAGCAAGAATGTATAAAACTGTGATGGCTATAACAGTGTGTTTGACTAGTGGAACAGTTGTAAGTCTGTACCTTGTCATTTACCTGGCTCTTGCAGGTTTGATTTCATGTAGCACCTTTGCATAAGGTGGTCTTTCTGACACAGCTTTTATGTAGTGCTGAGAAATTTCAGGTCTTATAGTACATTGACATTACACGTTACATTTGATATCATCTCAAATGTAAACCAGGATGAAAGTAAACATGTCTATTGCAGGGTGTGAATATGGCAATCGAGCCGGATGGTGTGATGGTTATGTGCGAGACAGAGCCGGCTGTCTTCGTAATGACAATGCTTTCTGGTGCTGTAAAACATGTGCTACCATATATGGAGGTAATATGTTTAGCACACTGCCTCAAAAGACCATTTCGGCTATTTAATTTTAATTTAATTTATTTTGGAAATATATGCCTTGTGTAAAGTTAAATGAATAGCGTCAAAAAAGAAAGTATACTAGAACCCTATTACAGTGCTACTTTTGGCAGCCATAAGCAGATATCATGTTATAACAAAGTAATGTTATAACAAGGTAATGCTATAACAAGGTAATGTTATTACAAGGTACTGTTATAACAGTGTAATGTTATTTCAAGGTATTGTTATAACAAAGTAATGTTATTACAAGGTACTGTTATAACAAGGCAGTGTTATTACAAGGTAATGTTATAACAAGGTCATGTTATAACAAAGTCATTTTATTCCAAGGTAATGTTATAACAAGACCACGTTTCATGACTGAATTAAAATTTGGATCTTTGTTTCTGGAAATATATTGTCAGAATTGTGTTAGACTGATGTGTTTCATATTGATTTTTATGATGATGATAAGGAAATAAAGATTATGAATTTGAATAAATAAGAATGTTAAGCAATCTTGATCATACACTGACAATCATCTGTCATGCCGTATTATTCTGATGATTGTGGTGATGATTGAAGGTTTATAATGTGAATAGCAAAATTGATTAGTCTACTGATTGATGTTCCAGTTCAGTGTACTGATTCGGTCAATTGGTGTAACATGATACGGCCGTGGGATTGCTATGACAACCTTCTCCAGGCAACCTCCTGCTGCGCCACATGTCGCCGACTTAGGAAAGGAAACCGTGCAGGTTGGTTTTAGTGTTTTAACATATATGTATGTGATTATCAAAAAACAGTACCTGTTTAGCATATGTCTTGAAGGCTGTGCTTGCAAAAGTACAGCTATCTGACATACTATCGAAAGATGTCGTGCAACTGTATGGTCATATTAAACAAGTCACATCCTGAGAATAATTTACAATTCCAGTATCTGTAATGAATATAAATTCCAAACTCAATGACCCCTACTGCCCAGAAGATTAAAATTTGATCATGACTCGGGACCTCGGAGAAGGGGAGGAGTACATTACTGAATTCCATGACTGGTGTACGTTATGTTTCTTTTAAATCATTTAGCGTACTGCAGAGTTTAGGAAAATTTGAAGTAGAATCAAAAGCAGCGGAACCTATTTCCATGGGACGGCTTGAGACATCCCAGTTTGTAAAATGGGATGGGAAGAATAGGCCTTTCAGTCCAAATTGTTAGAAAAGTAGATCTTTGAACTGTTGGATCTGCATGCATGGCAGTCTGGTTGCTGTGCATGTCGGAATTGCAAGCAATATTAGTTTCTGTCTGTCTGTTTATCAGCATTCATATTCTCTACTCCTTCAGCATCTTGATTTGGCAACTCACTTTCTCCTCAGCTGAATAGTGAGCTGTAACACTTTTAAAACTGTTCCGACGCCCATGAGTAGAACTTGCTGAAATTCAGCCAAGCCAAAGATTGTGGTTTGAAATTCGCTGGTTTGTTCAAAGTTCTAGAACATCTTTTGAGAAGCTGAAGCATTACTGCTAGAACATCTTTTGAGAAACTGAAGCATTACTGCTAGAACATCTTTTCAGAAGCTGAAGCATTACTGCTAGAACATCTTTTCAGAAGCTGAAGCATTACTGCTAGAACATCTTTTCAGAAGCCGAAGTATTGCTGTGATGAAGGCTTTCAAAGGCAGAAAAACTATAACAACAAAGTTAACTAGTAGCTTATTTATTTCAGGCTGTGAATACGGTGATAAAGTGACATGGTGCAAGAATTACCCACTCAGCTTTGTCTGCTCCACAAGTCGTCCACAGTGTTGCAAGACCTGCCTGGGCTGGCAGTAGTTATCATACTCTCTTCAACATCCACAAGGACGGACATCCCGTATAGGGCTGGACAAGGAGAGTTGCTTGTCAACATCCGTTGCAGATGGCCTCAATTGTGATTTAATTCCTCTATATGGTGTGGAAACTGATTTTTCGGTTTTACTTGGGCGACTGGACTGGTTTCCAGTCTTTTGTTTAGTTCAGGGTTGTAGCATGTGTTTGCATGTGGTCCATTTGACTAGTAGGTTAGACATTATTTTATTCGATAAGACATGAAAAGCTTAAAATGAGTGAGAAGTAAAGTTTTTCAAAAACCATCCACAGGTGTCAAATTAATGGATAGTGCACCTGCTTTCTAATATATATTTTATTTAAGTTATATTTACATGTGCCTGTGAGAGTTTGTAAAAAATACATTATATATATATATATACATATATACTGTATGTGTATATACACAATATAGAAACAATAAGACAGTCTTTATTAAGCAGCCATTTTGCCAGAGCTCTATATTGTCATTGGGCCAAACTATTCAACTATTTGTGTGACATTCCTACATTATAACTTTCCTGGGTAAGATATTCTGTTTTGTTTAGTCAAAATAGAATTTCATATGATTTAGGGCTGTTGCATTTAAATAAGTGTATATTGAAAATAGATAATGATAATTTTATACATATTTTTTATAAATCTGTTGTGAGGCATTTTTACAACATATCACATCATTTTTAGTAATGCCTCAACTCCATCAGTGTTTGTACAACAATTTTCTATTTTACTGTGATAGTTTTCTTTCTTCTGCAGAATAATAAAATTGAGGTAAGATTTTTGTTTTTTGGATAATGCAGCTGATGGGAGGAAGTAGGCCTATCATAATATGAATAATGATAACATGAATATTTATAATATGAATAATGAGAATATGAATATTTATAATATTAATAATGATAATATGGATATTTATAATATGAATAATGATAACATGAATATTTATAATATGAATAATGATAATATGGATATTTATAATATGAATAATTATAATATGAATATTTATAATATGAATAATTATAATATGAATATTTATAATATGAATAATTATAATATGAATAATGATAATATGAATATTTATAATATGAATAATGATAACATGAATATTTATAATATGAATATTTATAATATGAATAATGATAATAAGAATATTTATAATATGAATAATGAGAATATGAATATGATGTTAAAGCAAGAATTGTCTCAACGTTTTTGAACTGGATTACCATTTACCAGTACCTTCAGTAACAGTACTGTCTATACCAAAAAGCATCTGTGCAGCTGCATTGTGGTCATGAGACCAGTTTTTCATTTTTTACAGTTCTTATAAGTGGTACAAAGTCACAGCAGCAATTTTGGTTTACCACTTGATCATTTACTGGTCATCTGCTGCGTGGGGTCAACGTTTTGGTTTTATTGTTTGTGCTAACAGCCCAACATTTCTCACCTCTTTGTATGTGAATAGGGCATGTATAAACACTCTTATAAAACACTGAAACAATGTCTTGTATAAATACTATTGTAAACATGATTGTTTATAAGTCGATAGCTGGAGTAGATAGACAGACATAGTGTTTGCCTTTTGAGGTCTACTGTAAAGTACTATGAACCACGATGACCTGCATTTTTACAACCTGTTTGTCTTCAGGGTCTAATGAAACCACTGAGGCCCGCATTTGAATCTGTTCCCTTTAATAACCTATGGCCTAGAAAATGAGAGACCCTGTAGAAATGACAAGAATAGCATGTCCACTGTGGTTTAGACTATTTTTATGCTGGCCATACCAGATGTCGCGTTTTTGCAATTGCCTCAGAGAGAAGGTCAGAAAATCAGCCACTTTATGAAGTGAACCAGTTCACTTTATGAAGATGATGACGATTGCTGCTGTTATGAAAATGGAAGACTCAGTGAGCGGTCGCAAAAAACTTACACTAGGTGTCGCCAGCATTAAAAGTAGTCTAAACTATAGTGGATGGGCAAGAGTCTCATTGTGTTCCAGTTGAGCAGCAAAATTCCTCAGGACAATTGGGAATTGATTGTTCAGCTGTAGCCTGACATCCATTCTTTGGGGTCTCGTAGACCGCAATTAATTATGTCCAGCAGATTGTTTTTATGTGGTTTTGCATACAAGCAACAGCGTTACAGAAGTTTCCAGGTTAGATTAAACTCATAGGCCTACATGTTCAGGTAGCGTATAGCAGTGTGACGGCTCCAGAATGCTTACGTGGAGGGGCAAGAGCATTTCTAGAGGGCGCCACATTCTGGCTGTCAACCATGCACGGGTCTGGTTTGAGAGGCGACGAGGGAGGGGTGGACCGCCTCACCACGCCTATAGCTAAATCCGCCACTGGCGTGTAGTCTTATGTATGCTGTCCAGCTTCGGGTATGTGTTAGTTCAAAGTCGTTTGTGTTTAGGCAGAGGCCTGCGTGCAAGTGTTACTTGTTTTTCTGTGGCTATTTGCAACCAGGTTTACAGGTTACACTATTGTATCGCTGTCTCTTTGTAACCAATGGTGTATTCATGAAATTCCCACACATCATGTGAAATTGTTTGTTGAGTTTACATGGAAAGGTTGATCTGTAGTTTAATTGTTGTTAGGTAATTAGCATAAAGCTCCCGTGGGACCTATGTTGTTCCCCCACCCGGGTGGCAACTGACAGCTTTGGGCCCAACATCTGGGTTCCAGTGTGGGCCTAGAGTCTTCAGCACAAGATGGCGAGGGCAGTTTCAGAGTTAAAGCACAACACCACGAAACCAAATCTGGTTCGAGGATTTTGCCGGATTCTGGAAAGCAATAATCTTCGGGTACCGGAGTAACTTTTGCTGAAAGTTAGGGACAGACGACTTGGGAGCTTGTTGTTTCTAGGTCAGTCTGAGCGAGCTGTGCTGCGTGGCGTAGTGACGTGTCTGATTTTCCAAGCCGTCGGGTCCCTTCGCATCTTCCGTAGCGTTGAGATGAGCTCTTCTACGGACGCCATGTTGCTGAGCCGACGCCATTTCTCAAGGCTCTTTAGCGCCAGCAGCTTAAAGCCGACATCCAGACGTCGATGGCTTATGTCAATCACTGAAATAAGTAAGCATACGAGTTAGTAATGGAATAAGAAAAATGTACACCATTGCTGATGATCTTTGTCCATCAGTACAGGGGTGACTGCTGCTGTGGCCGTTTGTTGTTATGCGTGCTTAGTTCACGAATGGGTGAGATCCGTGAGATATGCATGAATCAAAGATAGACTAGTCTACCCTGCGCTGTGCATTTGCACGCTAGTTCGGCTTAATGTCCCTTCTGGGGAAAGGCCCCACTGCTCTCCGTTCTGCCTCTTCCGAGATACCTCATCACCCTCCTATTCCCTGCCCTACCCTCCCACTGCGTTCCTCTTATTCGCCAGGTGGCCTAAGGTAGCATTTACTTTGTTATCATTCGCAAGATGGCGATGTGTGTTGCCTGTTATAAGCATATTATTACAGTATATAGTTTAGTAATATTTAATTCGCTAGGCAGTGCCATTGATGTCTCACGGATTCGACGCATTGACGATCGAAGAGAATAGCGGTAAAGATAAGTGGAGTCCTGCTTTCGTTACCTTCGAGATCTCTTTGTCTCTGGCGAAAGTCCCGCGGTGGATCGAACGGAAGGCGTTGGTAGAGGTTGACCCAATCTTTTCCAATGTCCTCCGAAGTGAGGCGGAATGCTTCCTGCAGTTCATCTGCCGTCCATACACAACAGTACATTGTAACGAAACTCAAAATTACAGCGGGGTGGGTATCGGTTTTACGTCGGTTTTTCTCGGTTTTTCAAAGTCGGTTCGGTGTCGGTTTTTCTAAATATCGCGATATCGGTATCGGTTTTTTGGTTTTTTAATGTGTTTTATGGTGTACGTTTTTAGTCAGATTGGTACTGAGCAGTGTACACTTTGCAACCGTACAGTGCGCAGTGCTGTTTACTGCAGTAATATCGTATGTTAAACAGAAATATTGTACTTTGTGTTCAACTACAATGAGTATCAGTTCCTAAAATTTCTGTGTCTGTGTAGGCGGCTACTCGATCTTAAGGAACGAATATGGGCCTAAATGTATATTAGAACAACTTCGCCCGTAGTATTGCAGTGATTAAAATTATTTAGTAATAGGCTTTTGCTTATATTTGTTTAGGTATGTGCCTCATTGTAACCTATCGTTACGCTACGATGCATCCATAGATCAAAGACGTACGCAAAATACTCTGTAAATGAAAAACATGGCTTTAAAGGCGATTTGTTTACCAGTAGTGCATAATCTTCGGACATTTGTGCTTTTTCAAATTGACATTAATTAGGCTTACATTGTTGGTGAACATTATGAGGTCGTCGCACCTACGCGTTTAGTAGTCTTTCTTTAGGCCTAATTGTGCGCATTTCAAATGGACTCTCGGCTTGTTTGATACTTAATAATAGGTCTTTTAGTGGTAGTGGTGGTGATAGTGGTGGTGGTAGTAGTAGGCCTAGTAGTCATGGTAGTAGTAGAAGTAGTCCCATTTCAGTCAAGGCGAACAGCATTACAAAAGTTTCCAGATTAGACTAATATAGTAGCTAAGACTGTTGTGTCTATATTTAAAGCCTACCTTTAATTTCCAGTACGTGTTCTGGCTTGTAACCGTAGTTGTGGATCTTTTTCAGCGTGTCCGAGTGTAACTTCACTTCTCGTATCTTCTTCAGTGCTGCGATCTTCGCCTCACTGTTCTCTATATTTTCGTTGATCGTCTTCAGGGTATCTTCGTTTCTATCCTTCCGCTCGAAGGCCCAATGGTGTCTCTTCCGGTTGTTCTCCACTTCCTCCCATGCCTTTTCCATCGCCCTACGAGCGCGCCCTTCCTCGAGGCACAGTGATTCCATCTGCGTATCCATCTGCCGCAACCGCTCCTCCATCCCGTGCATCTCCGCTCGCAGGGCCTCCGAGAACGCCGACAGCTGAGCATTCGTCGATGGTGTGTTCACCTGTCGGTAACTGAGCTTGTCTAGAACCGCTTGATGCTCGTCTTGCCTCCTCGCCAGATCCGCCTCTAGGTTGGATCGGTTGTCCTCGATGTTTCTCTTGCGTTTCTTGTAGTAGCCGATCTCTTCGCGGATGGACTTGAGCTGTTTTTCCACTTTCGCAAGACTCCCGGCCGTCTTGCGTAGCCTCAGTCCGTCGCTGTCCCTGCCCTCTTCCATGTCCTTGACGATGTCTCTGAGGTCCATCAGCCGCCGGTTCTCGCTGTTTATCTCCTCCTGGACGTTGCGCACGTACTCCGCATCCGCAGCCACCCACTTCCGTATCTCGAAGCACACGTCTCCCATGCGGCGACAGATCGACTCCATTTTATCGAGGACCGTTTCGTAGTTTTCGACATACTTGGTGAGCGAAGTCCGTCTGTGGTCTTCCACTTTGGTCAGGTCTTTTTCCACTTTGGCAAAGCTTTCTGTGATCTGCTTGCGGCAGTCGGCAATTACCATTTCGTAATCTGTGACGGACTGGAGGTCCTGGCGCTTCGTTTCCTGGTAGAAACTGAGGCAGAACTTCTCCACCTGGTTTTCATAGACGTCAGTTAGGTCTCCGCGCAGCTCGTAAACGATGTGGTCGAACAGTTTAGCTCTGTCGAGCATTCGCCTCAGTTCGTTGTATTCGCCCAGAGGAAAATCCTTGTTGACTCTGACCTTCAGTAGGATAGCCTCCAGGTCGCCAACGTCTTGCAGGTCGGCCGGAGCCTTCCCCACCTGGTCACACGCTTTCTGGACACCGTCCGCCCATTTCTTGTGGGTGTCGAGTCTTCCGGAGTACTTCTGAAGGAACTCCCTCGCCTCCGTTTCAACTTTCTGCACCAGACGCAGTATCTTCTTTCTCACGCTTTCAATCGAAAATGGTAACT
This sequence comes from Norana najaformis, assembly GCA_964023275.1. Classification (NCBI taxonomy): domain Eukaryota; kingdom Metazoa; phylum Annelida; class Clitellata; order Crassiclitellata; family Hormogastridae; genus Norana; species Norana najaformis. The sequence goes on from OZ029923.1 coordinate 14,955,467, forward strand.
CCTTGCTTTTACGCTGATGCGTCATATCTACCTCTTGTAGTCTGACTGAGTCGAGTCCTGTTCTAAACGTCGCACTTGGAAATAAGATGGATCCGTTCCCTTCCAAGTAAAGCAGTCCTCCGGAGGATTCGGCCTACATCCAACCTTTGTGTTCTTTTGTGTTCTCGGCCTACGATTTCGACTTAAAGGTGAAGTCTCGCAACTTAACGGCTAACGGTGAATTAGTTCAGTGCATTCCGTTTCATTTGAATTGTTAAGCTGAACTTTTTGTAAGACTGTTTCTTTCTTAGCCTAGATGTTTTCCAATAATTTCATATACTTTGTTGATACGTTTGACGTAGGCCTTATATGTAGACCTAAAACGTGGCATTGTATTTCTAATATGAGCCTGTGTTACCTTGAACAGATTGAAGTCTTATGTTGAATTCTTTTCTGTGCATATCTCAGACAAAGGCATAGATGGCGTTCTACAGATAGACCTATTTCGCAAATACAACAGACAGATCTAGGCCTTCCTACAGGCTTCCTAACAGTTAGCCCTATGCTTATTTCTTGATTTGGAATAGGTAATTAATAGCAAAATTATATTAGGAAAAACTTGTCGGCATAGGCCTACCTATGCTCTGCTATGTGTCGTCTATGCTTTGGCCTAAGGCTAGAGTCAGTTGTGAATGTTTTGTCGTGTGAATTGGGCCTAGCTTATAGTTTGGTAAACATGCATAGGTCATAGGTACCAAAGCATACATGGCACGTGATGTTTCTATGACAATTTGCGTTCGATTTGGCTGCAGTGAAGTTCAGAAGCGCTAACTGAGGTTGGACGTAATTCCACTGCACCGATACATCACAGTCGATGGCAGTCGCATTGTCCGGAGGAGGTTTTCTGTTGTAATCGCAAATATTTGCAGCTGTTTGTACAGAACAACAAAGGTTATATATATATATATATATATATATATATATATATATATATATATATATATATATATATATAGGGGCACGTTAGCATATTAGATAGCGCTCGGCTTGTAACGCGGAGAGTACGGGTTCGAGTCTTCTCCAAGACGGTTCCTGCGTAGGGACCTTGAACAAGTCTTTCGCTCGCAATTGCTCGGCGCCATCGATTGGTGCTAAGTCATCAGATAGGCGCGTATATTGAATGCAGAAAATAATAATAATAATAATAATAATACTTTTGAGGAGCCCGACATCAACGAAGATTAGCATCCCAGAATGCAATTTTTCATCCGGATAATTTTTCAGCTTCCTGAGGGATCATAAATACCTCGGGGCAAAATAAATAAATAAATAAATAATAATAATAATAACAATACCTGAAGTTTATACTCTCTGACAGCAGCAGACACTTCTGTGGTAAGACAGTTCACGCTCATGCTCATAAACTATGTGTCTGTGGTTCACGAATATTTTCCTAAGGCTCATCTGGTCTGTGAGGCTAGGACTAAAGCAGCACTGCTCAAGCGCTGTATACTCATAGTGCAGACTTATGTCTTTCATCCATAAGATTGCCAAACGAGAATAAACATTATGAGAAAATGCTTTAGTGGCATGACGTATGCCATTTTGATTTTTTCCTATGGTACAAACATACATGTTCGTGCATATATGTAATGTATATATATGCATACACATATACATATATAAACCCGAAGCAATCGAAAATCAAACAATGGTCGCAAGACGAAATTCAGAATTCAATTCGAAAGGCCTAAGTTATACATATGTATGTATGTATGTATGTATGTATGTATGTATATGCGTCGTTCTGGGTCATTCGCAAGAGGTCGCAACCTGTGCTGTAGAGTCGGTGCTTTGAGATCCGTCGGAATTATTCTCCCAGGACGTAGCAGCTGGCCTCCTTGCGGAAAGACTGCAACTGCTGCCTCCCTGTACCCTCCCTCCTCTCCTCCCTCCCTCCTTTCCTCCCTCCCTCCTTTCCTCCCTCCCTCGCTCCCTCCCTCCTTTAGCTTGTAGCCTCTATATCTGCCCGTGCAGTTTAGCAGGCGGCTGATCGAAATCGCCGGCTGAAAGTTAATCTTAATGCCACAGGCCTCTCCGGTCTGTCAATATATCTAATGCATTCTATGACTGCGTCTAAATATATACGTAACATACCCACATCATGTGTGGTGTATGTGAGTGTGGGGGTGTGTGTGTATGTGTGTGTAAGTGGTACGTGTTAAAAGCGAGAAGGCAGCAGTCTGAGTCATAGCGCGGTGATGGAGGAGGAGTGAATAACGCTGAGTGAAGATGCGGGAGAGAGAGAAAGAGCTGGCAGCCAATCATTCCATTAGAAGCTTCTGATCCTCTCATGAGATACTATTTACTACACCGTTTAAGCCTTCGTTTTAAGCCTTCGTTGGGCTTTGTTTAGCTGCAGAGGCAGAGGGAGAGAAAGCGGCATCAGCTGTGTTGAGGACTATATAGTTCTACTTTGCGTTTCTCTATGTATTTGTTATCGGCAGTTTTACCAGTGCTGTGAATTCATGTGATCAGTGGAGAGCTACTTGCAGGCCTTTCTACCGATTTAAAGTTTGGATATTGAGTGCAGCTGATGGTTTGAAGTGAAAAAACAACTGGTATTTCACTCCGTGAGTTTATCTTGGCTTTTTACGGTCTCAAAGTGTCAGTGTTTGTTTTGGATCGCTGTTAATTTATTATCTGGAAACGGGCAAAGTGCTACAACGAAAGAATGTGATCCACTTTACTCTGGTGTGCGAAGAAGTGCTGGATTTAGTGTATTCTAAGCTTGTTTATGAGACATTCAGAGCTTGTTTGGAGGGATATTTAAAGCGTGTTTAGAGGATTATTCATAGCATGTTTTGAGGGATATTTCTGCAGTGTTTAGAGGGATAATCGAAAAGGTTATGGATGGATAGTTAAATGATAGTTTGAAGGGCATTTTCTCTCGTCTTCAGTTCGTGTTGCTCAGTCTCGTGGGTCATTTCGGTCTCAGCTCAAGACTGACCGTTTCAGCCGGTCATCCATTGTTGCCCGTCTCATCCGACTGACGTGATGGTTATTGACCGGATTATGGCGTGGTTTTGGTGCACCATCGGTTGATGCTTTGTGCGTTATGCACCAGCGCTACAGAAGTTTCAAAATAATAATAATATTCAGAATAGTCCAGAAGTGATTATTATGAGGAATATTCAGAATTTAATTGGATAGAAATTTAAGGAATTCTTCAGGAACTATTCAAACTGTAGTTGGAATTAAGGTATTCAAATAATTGCTAAGGAGTAAGTTACTCAGAGGGTTGTTGGGCTTATAGTCACAGCAGTGTTGGTGGTCTGATACCTTCAGATACTGAGAGAGGCTTAGAACACTTCCAGATTTAGACTAGAATAATTTGTGTGGAATAGGTGGGTGATTATTGTCCTGGAACAGGTATCGTGTTTTCACCTTTTTGTGTAGATGACTTATTTGAATTCTTGATGTAAATTTTAGGTAACTGCATGTGTCCTTTCCCCAAAATGTTCTTCTGTTAATCTCTCTGCTAGTTAACCTTTAGCTCCTTGTTGTGTGATGGTGTTAGGTGATGATGGATCCTGAAGATGGAGGTTATGCCACCACGGATGAGGAACTGGATTCAGATGTTGAAGGTGCTGACATTGAACTTGACCTTAAGATGTGGCTTAAGCAACTCGATTCTCCAACAACGTTAACTAAGGTGAAGACAAAGTTATCTTAACACAGTAATCCTGTGATCTTCACTTTTTGACCACTGTGTCTTCTGATGTTCAATTCTTGCTGTTGATACTAATTTATAGGAAATTTTTTTGTCCCGCAGTGCAGTGTTTAAGGACCAATGCAATGTTCAGTCATTGCATTTCGGGTGTGACTAGGCTGAAGTATTTAGTGCCAGATATTGAAAAGATTGTTTGACCTTTTGAGACATCCTTAAATGGTGCTATATAAATGTTCAGATACACAGCAGCATCAAAGAATAATAGGAAACATTTGCAGATGTTAGGTTCTCAAGGGTTGTTGGCCAGATATTCACAGGTATTTTGGGGCTTTTGAGGGGTTCTCAAAATGTGCTGCTTAATTCTTCACGTTAGATTCATCCAATTGACATTGCTGATGTTCAGCTGATTGGACTACGATTTTGTTTTGGAATGCCATTGATTGATGCCGACCGCATTGTTATAATGGTGCTACAGAAGCTTAGATTAGATTAGATTAGATTAAAGGATTACAAGCCAGACATACAAAGAATTCTTGGAAGTTACTCTGTTCAAATGATAATTGGTTTAAGTGTTCACTGTCTTCTGAAAGTTGTAGAAATTTCACATAACTTGGCAAGATTCAAACCCTGGGCACATAGGTGAAAGGTTAATGCTTTATCCATCAACCAGAGTGTCACCCTCTGTGACATTCTGGCAGATTGCCTATAAAAACAACATCACAAATTGTTAGTTAGGCCAGTCTCACCACTAAAATACTGGTTGAAAACAGAATGGAATGGGTTCCAAAGGCCACAAAAGATGGGGGTCGCATGATATTCATCGTTACTGGCTATATACACCTTTTGTCAACATTTGACTGCAATTGTCTTTGAAGGCTTCCAGATCCTGGTAATAGTCTGAATCAACATATCTTTGCAAAGCTGTTCTAAGCAACTAAGACCATACTTTTCCAAAAACTATGCACAGCATTTAGATGGAGTTTGGCCAAGCAGAGGAGGATTGAATGCTGAAGTGTCTAATCTAATCGAGAACTTTTAAAACCACCCAAAATGTCTAATGTAATCTGAGAACTTCTAATGCCATTAGAATAATAAACTGTAATAATACTTAAGGCATCATTCAGTGGTCGCTAGTAAGCAAAACTGTAGTGTAAGTCAAATTTCAGGGAGAGTGTGGTTGAAAACCAAGAGGGGAATCTGAGGAGCTTTGGAAACAGCCTATGGAAGAAATGAGTCCAGGAAGAGGTGAGTTTATAGTCGAAATCTGAAGGCCAAAACAGACTTTGCAGACTTAAAATATGCCAGAAGAGAGTTCAATTTAAGGTCCCCGTGTATGGACCGTGCAAGGCCGAGATTAAACTCTGAAATATAACCACGATCGGTATGCTGGTATGCCAACCGGCTTCCTCGCGCGCAGAGGCCCCTTGACATCCCTTGAAGGTCCAGGAGCAGATGAGGCACAACTGCCAACTGCCGAGAGCTGTCCTTGTCCACGGAACAGTCAGAAGACCTGGAGCAAGTAGAGAAGTCTTAAAAGTCAGCATAGAGTCGAGATAATGTAAATGTAAATGTACCAGTACAAGTTTTTCTATAGCGACCGTATGGCCTCAGTTCTGCTTATTTTCATTTTTCGGTTGAGGTCCTTCACCACTGCTGCCCATTTGAAAAGGTGCCATGCCATTTAAGGTCCTATGTACGGACCGTGCAAGGCCGAGATTAAACTCTGAAATATAACCACGATCGGTATGCTGGTTGGCATGGTATGCTGGTATGCCAACCAGCTTCCTCACGCGCAGAGACCCCTTGACATACCCTTTAACCAATGGGCTAACCTGGCCAGTGATAATGAAGTTGCCTGAAATGTAGTGTGTGTCAGTCTATTACCCAGTATCAGAGAGAGAGACAGAGAGAGAGAGAGACATAGAGAGAGAGAGAGAGAGAGAGAGAGAGAGAGAGAGAGAGAGAGAGAGAGAGCCAGGGACGTGTTCACATAACTGTAGAATCATCTAGTGCATTCACTGTAGAAATCTTCAAGTCCGTAACATAAAGTGAAATTAAATTAAGCACTGAGTTAGTTACTAAGGTGAAACTTTAAGTAGTTAACCTGAAAGATGAATTTAACCATTTTGAGAAACTGACAAACAGTTTCCTAGATCAAAAACAACGTTGCAGCAGGATATCAGTGATAAGTACTGTCGGCAACGAAAGACGAAAGTCTTATCAGCTGTGATTATCAAGACGCCCCATTTAAAAGATCTGACTTTTCTCTCGCATAATAAGGTCCTGATTAGTTCTAAAGGCATTTCTTATCATAATCACAGCAACAAAAATAGCCCCAGAGGCATTTTAACTGTCTTTGTATCATATTGAGTGCTCAGATCCAGACAGCAACAGTAGTGACGACCTTTTTCCCCCAAACTCTCTTGTATAATTATTATGTGGTTTGCGTTAGAGATTTTGCTGCATTTATAACGAATGTCTTTTGGTCTCAATTCTTTGTTGGTTAGTCTTAAAACTGGGGAAATTGGCATTATTCAGAGTTTCAGGCTTGCTTTGAAACTATTGTTTAAATTTTGTCAGTTGCTCCCAACTGGAGTATTTTTCTAAACAGAGTTTGCATGTTACTTCAACAAATTTATGTATTTGCACGCAGTGAAATGTTAATAGCATCACGCGGATCACTCTGTTGTAATCTGTTACTATGTGGAACTGCCTGAAACATGGCATAATGTTTAACATTATTTTGAAATAATGATTAGAATCCTAAACAGAAATCTTTAAATGAAAAATATTAAATCGTAAAGACTTTATTCACATGGCTGCCTGAGGATTTGTTGGGTTCATGTATCCATGCAATTTTTTCCATGTTCATCATCATCGTCGTCGTCGTCGTCATCATCATCATCATATTCATTATCAGTTCCTGATGCCATCATGCCAGCCATTTGTTGATGGCAATGAACATGCGCGAGTGACCTCCGTCCTTTTTGGTTGTTCATCAAGTCCTTATGTTTAGTGCTCCAGATCTTGTTATGTCTTCATTTATGTTGTCTCTATCCATCATAGTCGTGAACTTTCTTCGCTTCTCTTTTCGTTAAATCTTGCATTTTGTGCCTTCTTCCCACGTTATCCAACCATTCCTGCCAATGCGTTGTTATGACTGAGAACCAGTAATGTCTGTGGTACTAAATTAAACAGATATACAGTTGTGGGATACATCTTTTTTCCTTCTACTTTTGTTTGGAAGTGTTCCATGGTCTTAATGTCTAGCTGTCAAGGAGTTTCAAACTTTCTGAAAATAACCTGTTGTCAGTAGTGATCTGTGTTGTTCTACTGTGATAAATCAAATCGTGTAACACTAAATCTTTCATAAAAATTTCACAGTGGCTATTCACAAATGCTCGCCATTTTTCTCAAATCTTGAAAAATATTAATAGGTATGCCACACCATTGGATATGTTCAATTTACTAAGTGAGAATATGGGTAAATGTAAACATTTTTCCACAGTGATCGTATGGCCTTGGCCCTGCTAATTTTTCAAGGAATTTATCGGGTGAGATCCTTCACCACCGCTGCCCATTTTGAATGGGCGGCATGCCTTTTAAGGTCCCCGTGTAGGGACATTCCAATAAACATAATTATTTTGGTTTGAGATCCACTGTTGAACTTATTTATCAATAATCTGCATAATTTTATCAGCTCGTTAACTTCCTCGTTTTCTATCGGTTCCTGCTACATGAGGCACCTAATGATCTGCCATAATGACCCTGTAATGGAGGTGGATTTGCCCCACACAAATATCCATGAGTAACTCTAAAAGAGGATGTGACGTCACGGACTGCTAAACAAAGACGCATTGGGTCACATTCTCTTCAGGATATCCTTTCTTTGACCCCGAATGTAAGCATTTGACATTGTTTGACGGATCAGCGAAGCCCCTGTTGGCTGTCACCCCTTACTTTAAGGACAAAGGGCCTCACTCACATACAGACAGATGGTGGGCTGATAATTAGACAGTGGATTGATTGACTGAAAGTATGCCGGTTAGAGTAAGGGTGGAAAGGCAGACAGACCTGCAGGCAGGATGCAGTAGGGGTTTTGTAGACGGGTGGATAATTCCCTAATAAAAGTCAGTACACTTGCAAGGCCAGCCTGTTTCTGTCATGTGATTTATGTGCGAAACTTGAAGTCTGAAAAACAATTGGTAGCATTTGGTTGAAGTCACGTGCCTTGCTAAAGACAAACCAGATGGACTTTTTTCTTTTAGCTTGGAACCTACCCCCCCACACATGACTAGCTGTGTTAGTCCATGGAACAGCTTAACTGGCATTCCCAGTTTTTTTCTATCTAAAATAGGATTGTATTTCCTTTACAGTCTGCTTAAACAAAATTCCATTTCCATTTCCATGTTGTCACTCGTAATTACCATCATCATCACAACAGTCATCATAAAAATCAACCCATTTTGATTGGTCATCCGTATGACTGCTGAAATTGTTGGCACTAATGTCATTATACCCGTAAATGTTATTGCTAGCGATGTCATCACTTTATGTGAGCTCTTCCTCTCTATTTTAATCAGCAATATCATAAAAGTTATTAGTGTAAAAAACTTCACAGCTTTCAGATGAATGGTGCAAAATAACACACATACATTGAATGGTTCGAACGTCACCGCTGGTCATCTGCCTCAGTGTTAATGTTTGGAAAGTATTGGCACTTAATATTTGCTGTTTTATTATGATAAATGGAATTGATTCTATAATTTTACTTTCTCGAAATATAGAGATGTAGTGTACTTATAATTTCCAATCTGCTCGCTGGAATATTTTTTACCCTCATAAAGATTTAGGTCAGCAGCAAAGAATCTAAGTGATTTCATCTGCAGTGTGCAAGCAGCATGATTGCCAACCAACTCATCAGAGGATGCAGGAAGTTGTTGGGTCTGTTGCATATGGTTTTATCTGTGTTCTTGCATGTGATGCTCTTTTGCAGAAGTCCTGTGTGACCCACCCTGGGGTCGAATCCAAATTGTAGACAGTTATAGCGGATCTTATGGGTGGAATGACTAACGCCCCGTCTGTCGTCTGCATCACAGACAGACAAACAGACGGGTTTTACAGACAAAGACAGATATAAAGACTGACAGACAGGCACCTATGTTGTTGAAGCCTGAACATGTTGTGCTGGGTGTACTATTATATTCTGCAGTGTCATAAGATTCTTTGTTCTTATAGTTACTTAGTTATAAAATTCGAGCATAGATGTCACTGTATCTCAACTAGAATCTATTTACATGTACATGTAGGTGGCGCCACTGGCACCAAACATGGCTGTTTCATACAGGTTTTAAAGTTTTCCATTGGACAAATTGTAGTAAATGTCACAGAGTTAACATACATTTGGAATCTCTGTTTAACTTACAATCACACCTTGTGCATTTTCGATCTCTGTTTACGTTACAACGACATCTATTTTGATCAGTTAGATATGCTGCACTTTTGAAAAGTTCCAAAAGGCACTATGTAAATGCTTTGATATGTATGTACGTACATGTCAAATGTTGAAGATATGTTGAGCATATGACAATATTTCCGTGTGGGATTATTGCTGCCTCTGATTTGAGTCCTCCCTATTTTCTTCCCTGTCTCTGTCTGTCTTTCTGTCTGTGCCTGTGTCTGTTTCTATCTCTGTCTCTTTCTCTCCGTTTATCTCTTATTCATATGTAGGACATACAGAGCCAATATGGAATTATTGTCATATTTTCACTCTATCTTCAAAGTATGATGTTGTTGTTGTGATACATGTAATATAAGAGTTAGAAACTTCTAATGTGCCGGTGTCTGATGCACAAGGCATCAACCGATGGCACACCAAAGCCAAGCCACAATCAGGTCAATATCCAGAAGGTCAGTCCACATTCATAGATACATAGATATCTAAATTCATACATACATACGTAAATGTGTTTGGGTATTTACTTGTGTTCAGATATATGTGTGAACATGTGTTTACGTCTTTAGTTATTATATTATTTTTTAAATTCTTGTATTTATGTAAGTCCTTGATGCATTTTGAATGCTTTGCTGTATATATGAGTTACGAATTTATCAAGCAGTGCAATGCAATTTGAAATAATCAAGCTGGTTGTAATGGCCTAAAGAGTGAATCATCTGATGTTGGATAGAGTTACCCAGACTGTTTCATGCAACTGCTAATGCCTTTGTAGCCCTGTGACAGCAATGTTCAAAGAGTTCTCTCTCCTCTCTCTCTCTCTCTCTCTCTCTCTCTCTCTCTCTCTCTCTCTCTCTCTCTCTCTCTCTCTCTCTCTCTCCTCTCTCTCTCTCTCTCTCTCTCTCTCTCTCTCTCTCTCTCTCTCTCTCTCTCTCTCTCTCTCTCTCTCTCTCTCTCTCTCTCTCTCCTCCTTCTCTCTGTCTCTTTCTTTCTCTCTGTCTCTTTCTTTCTCTCTGTCTCTCTGTCTCTTTCTGTCTTGTGCTCTCTTTCTCTCTCTCTCTCTCTCTCTCTCTCTCCTTCTCTTTCCTTCTTTCTGTCTCTTTCTTTCTCTGTCTCTGTCTCTGTCTCCTTCTCCCTCTCTCTCTTTCTCTGTCTCTGTCTCTCTCTCCCTCTCTCTCTCTTTCTCTGTCTCTGTCTCTCTCTCTCTTTCTCTGTCTCTGTCTCTCTCCCTCTCTCTCTTTTTCTCTGTCTCTGTCTCTCTCTCCCTCTCTCTCTCTCTCTTTCTCTGTCTCTCTGCCAATTAGATTAAATTTAGATGTTAAAGGGTACTAAATGTAATTTAAGAATGTAATGTTTAATCACATAAGACACTTATGGCAGATCTGTTGTCCTCTTTTGTTGTCTATGTAGTTATGCTTCCACTTCATTTGTTGATTTGAACAGCCAAAAATGACAACATGGGCGTGAAATATGACTAACTGCAAACATTCCAAAAGCAAATTATAATTTCAGGCTACGGTTCTGATATAATAATTGTTTGGCAAAGCAGGCCATTGTATTTGCTGATATTGGGCCACTCGGCGAAGACACTGAAAACGATAATTGGTGGGAGATAATGTCATCCTGTTGGTACTCAACAGGATCTGTCAGCTTCGGTAAATAACACCATTATGAACCGGACCTTGCCTTCTTGCGAACAGCTCGGAACTTTCCTCATGTATACGTTGGATGGAGTTCCGGAACAACACTGTATTGGAAGTCCTCAGAAATGGCATCAAAAGCTCGGGAAATACGTGTGCGTGATACTGGCGTTGAATGCAACATCGCTATGGCATTCAATAAATCACACACTTGATGCTGCAGTGGCCCTTTTGAGGCACATATCAACGTGTATGCTGTACATATCATATTGATAGGGTTGCAGTAGGCTTGAAGTGCTTGCACTTGTCTGTGTAATCAAACTGTTCTGTAATACAAGTTTGTTGGCAATATAATACAATTTTCCAAACTTTATCAAGACTTTACTCAAACATTGCCATTATAAGTTTACATACCGCTTTATAAACTCTGAGTTTCATCTACAGATTTTGTATTGTATTCTATTTTGTATTTTATTACTTATATAGCGCTTCTTACAGAACAAACTACTCAGAGGCGCTTCCAGCATGAGAACCCCGGGGAAATAAGAACATCTTGAAACAATGAGCTGACTCAGTTTTTTCACCAAAAGAGATCCTTGCATGAAGTGATAGCAAAATGATAGTGGAAGTCTGCATGCCCCAATCAGATATGGGTTTTGGCAAATGGGCAGTGGTGGTGAAGGTTCTCACCCGATTAATTCATTGAAAAATGAGCAGTCAAGGCTATAGGAAACCTGTACTTTTACATTTACCATTATTCGTTTTCAGGTAGATGTCACTGTTTACTACAAGTTTTACATTTCTGTGCATTCTGTCAGTTCTTTATTGTCATTCAAGTCATTAAGTTTAATTAATTAAGTTTAATTAAGTCTCTTTCAACTGCTTTGTAATCCACCCTAGCCTAACTTCTTGTTTAATTGACCCATCGGATTTTGACCACGCTTCTCCAACTGAATATTATTTTTTGACTTATATTTCACTTGAAGCAATCATTGATTGATCCATCGAGTATTATGATAGAGAAGTCATTAGTTTATATTAGACTATATGATGATTGATTGTCTGTCAGTTTGTCTGTCTGTCTGTCTGTCGATCTGTCTGTCCGTCTGTCTGTCTGTCTGTCTGTCATGTAAGGTAAGCTACCTTACCAATTGTTTTGCTCTGATTCTGTTATATAGCCTCCATCGTCCAAATCCAAATCTTCAGCCAACGTCACCTGTGACGTTAAGTCAACAAAGTCAGAGCCACAGTTTGGTGAGAATTTGCTTTGGCTGATCGTTATTATAAGGCTGAGATTTGTACAGTGCTCAGTGAAAGCTTAGTTACGGGAACTGGCTTATTCACAGGCGCTCAGTCAAAACAGAATCGATAGGCAGGAAGGGTTTGGTTAGTTGTGTATCACAGGTGCTTTATGCAAGCCATTCTCTCCTCCCATTACATGTACATCTACCGCAGGTCTTAATTTGTTTCTATTTAGGCATTTGCTTCAATGTTTGTAATGCTCTTTAAAGTATCCTTAGCATGAAACCATGAGTGCATTAATTTCCTATCACTGGATGCTAGCATTGAATAAATATATACTAAATGATAAATATTAAATAAATTGTAAACATTCAATGAATTATACTATTTTAGACAAATCATACATATTTCATAAATAATAAACGAACATGTTGCAGATGTTGACTTTGACTCGATCCTTGGAGAGCTAAACTCACTTGACGAACAGTTCAACGATTTTGATTCTTCTTCATGCTCCTCTTCATCAAAGCCGATTCCACCTTCGAAGAAGAATGACCCGCGACCCCCAGAAAAGCCAAGGGGTACAAAAACTTCCCAACCGAATGATTGGAAAATCCACGATGACTTTGGAGACATAAACTTGCAGCTTCAAGATGCCTTACTAGAACTTAACAAACTTGTTGATGATGGCACAAATGCAAAAAAGAAAAATGCGGCTGAACCCATCATGGATGCAAAAAAGAAAAACACAGCTGAACCCGTCATGGTCCATGCACAGAATGTTAGTTCTACTGCAGAGACTGGTCATAAGTGTGGTGCTGGAGGCAGCATTCGTGGCACTCAACATCTTCAGCGAGAAAAGCACCTCGTAGAAAATGCAGCTGAGCCTGCCGCGGTCCACATGCAAAGATTTAATGCATTTACAGAAACTGGAATGCAGCATGGTGCTACTTGCCACATCCAAGGTTCTCAGCATCCGCAACGAGAAAAGCATCTTGTAGAAAATGAGAAGAGCTATGGAAGGAAGCAGGTAACCGAGACTCTTTTGCATGTTCCTGTACCACATCAGTCCTTTCCAAGTGGAAGAAAATTGTCAAAGGACGAGGAAGGCAGTCGAGAAGACACCGTCTCCGTTAAGTCCACTGATTCCCGATCATCGACCAACAGTCTTAATCAGTCCATCAAGAGTGTCCGATCTTCCAGCCGAAGTGTTGCCTCAGAAAATGCACCTCAGGTACTGCCACGATATAATGTGAGATAGCTTAGCATTTATGTAACACATATATTGTAATTAACATAACATAACATTCTTTTTATTGATCCAAAAAGAGAAATATAACAGCAAAAAGCATAATATTCACAATTGTTTTAGGAAACAAAAGGAGAACCCAGAAGGGACCAAAGTCCCGCTTATTAGGGTCCCTCTTTACCAACAGCTGTTGCTAAATGACGAATGATTGACAGCATCATTAACTGAAAAAAAAACATAGTAGAATCTGAACGAGTTGGAATACAAAAAAAATGAACCAAACAAGAATAAACCTTAACTAGTGAAAAACTAAAAAACAAAAACATATTTTTTATTTATTTAGATCATTAAGGTACGCGCGCATTGCTTTCTTGAACAATATCAAATTAGCTCAGAACGAATATTGTGCGATATATTATTCCAAACAGAAGGACCAGCACATTTGATAGAAAACAGTCGAGTTTTGGTACGGGCAAAACTTGCACGGAAATCACCCCGAGATCTAGTAAGATGTGCATGGAGCTCAGATATACTGGAGACGTAACCAATGAAAGCAGAGGGAAGTAGGTTATGAGCAAAACGATACATAAATTCACTAATTTGCAGTATATTAATCTGCTCAATTTGTAAAATATTGTAGTCGTAACAGAGTTTATTAGAAGAAGAATATGGTGGGTTTCCTGTGATGATGCGAATAGCTCTTTTTTGAAGTACAATTAATCTCCTAAGCTGGGAATAGTAAGTTGATGCCCAAACAATATTACAGTATGCCAGGTATGGGTAAATAAATGAATAATACAGATTAATAAGAATATAACGAGGTAATAAATAACTAATACGAGACAATATTCCTATATTTTTAGCAATTTTAGTAGATATGTTCTTAATATGATCTTTCCATGTCAAGTGCTCATCAACATAAACACCAAGAAATTTAGAAGTTTTAACTTGCGAAAGTGTTATTTTATCGATAGAGACTACTAGATTCTGATTGAGAATTAATTTTTTATGAGAACGAAACAGGATTATAATTAGTTTTCGACAAATTAAGCGATAATTTATTAGCCTTAAACCAGTCAGCAACAGCTATAAGTTCGGTATTCACATGCTCTAACAATGAATCCAAAGATTTATGAGATAAAAAAACATTCGTATCATCAGCAAATAAAATAAAATAAAATAATTGCAATAGTGCTTCTTCAAGGGCAACTCCTCTTTAACTTTTTTGGTCTTTGCATCGCACTATCAGATCAATCAGACGGTGTTTTCTTTCCTAATAAAATTCTGTAATGCTGTCATACGATGCAACATACATCAGACAATTACACACTGTGAGAAGAAGAAGGCAGTCCCTTGCCTTAGTTAACCCTAAGAGGCAGCCACTGCTGTGATGTGTCTGCGACTTCATGTTTCTTAGCCTTGGCATATGGGGTGGGTGCTTGATCTTTCCACCGCAGTGTGAACCGTTTTGTAGTCAAGTTTGCGAGTAGGTGCAGATGGAGCAGAAATCTCAAAACATCTTTTTGCTGTGATCTCGACCTCTTGGTTGTCAGTCCAGTTTGCAATCCTCTAGACTACTGCACACCAAACACCAGGCATACATGAAAATTCAATCAATTTGTAGAAATTCTGCATGATTGCATAATGAAGTACTTGTGGGAATTTAGAGTAGCAATCGTAATCTGAATCTCGACATTTCGTCAGTGTCCAAGGAAATCTGAAAACAGCTGGGAAATTAGTTACAATTGAGTGCATACAGTAGAAGTTCTGTGAATGCCGGCTGTAAATGAATAATGTAGAAGACCACCAAGGATGCATATCCCAAATCTAATAAAGCTTTAGGAGAATTTTTACCTTAAAATGCAGCCTTGTTTTAATGCAGTCCTTTATATGGTAGCACTTTAAGGAAGAATCAGTGTTCTTGGTTACTTACTTAAAATTCCTACTAAATATTTGTATTGGATATTTTAGGTATGTGTAAAAGTCTTCTCGCCAGATGGCAGCAGTAAAGGTGTTTTAGTAGATGAGTCTACGACAGTCGGCTATCTCTGTGAAATCCTCACTGAGAAGAATCTTGTTGATCGAAATTTAACTTGGGGCATCGTCGAGCAGATACCTGATCTCATTATGCGTATGTTAATTTTTGATCAAGTTAATTTTGTATAATTTTCTGTTTGATGTTGTTTCCACTGCTTTCCGGCAAGCAGCATATGACTATATAAAAAGTCAAGTGGCTTTTTTATATATTATAGTTTTTCCTCAATGCTGAGATTTATGTATTTTGCAGTAATGTATTATTTTGTGAATTTGTAAAACTTACAGTGATTGATTTGTCACATTATGCTGTCCTGAGAACGCTTGGTTTATGTTAAGCTATGTGATATCTTTTTGTTTACAGCATGTTGTGTGATGTTGTGTTGTGCATTATGGTTAAATTGCATTACCGTCTTTTCTCAGCTACTTGTAACGTATCATTTTGTTTTGTCATTTTAACTGGACACTTTTTTAAATCCTGAGGGATCATGTCTACCTTGGGTTAAAAACAATTATAATAATTTTTTCGTTCTTGAGGGATCATTTCTATCTTGGGTAAAAATATTGATAATTATTATTATAGTTAGAGATTGAAATGCCAGAAGTCAGAAGTTTGTGATTTGTGATTTTAGAACGGCTGTTGGAAGACCATCAGCTGGTGTTGAAGGAGATCAGTGGCTGGCCAGCACAGACGACCAATCGCCTTGTCTTCCTTGAAACTCCCAAAAAATATGATATGTTCAATAAATCAAGGGTAAAAGCAGCCGGAACCAATTTTATTTTGATTGTTCCTGTTTTTAATTGTATTTTTTACAAATTGTTTGGTAGTTTCTGATTTGTTTATTTTTCACTTATTTGCTCTTTGCTTGTATATTATGCATGATGGTCTAGCGGTTAGTGTAATGGACTGTCAATTTAGGGGTCAGAGGTTCAAATCCAAGGATATTACCGAATTTCTGCTCCACTGGCACTCCTTAGCAAACTCGGCTATAAAATGAGTACACTGATCAGTGTTGGTGGGAAGGTCAGGCAGCAAGGGAAAGGACTGGTTAACTGCCCTCATATGTGAAGGCTAAGAAGATGAAGTGCCAACCCATTACACCTACAGCTATCTCTTTGGCTTGCTTCTCTTGCCTTTTCTTCTTTTCTTCTTTGTATTCATGTGTTCTAATGTTTACGTTTTGCTACAGTTTTGTTTTGAACGCCATGATTAAAAACAGAGACTTTCAAATGCCACACGACTTCTGATATCAGACTCTGCATGCATTGCATATGTGTTCTGATTTAATCTAATTTCAGAACTTCATGAATGTTGTTATAACTCAGTGCACTTGGCATCAGTCGATGTTGTTCCAATGAACTTCCACACATCCAGTCAATTTCAGACAATATAATCAAGTCAATAGTCGTTTTTCGTGTTGTAGCTGTTTGAGAATTTTGTTAAGTTTTGCTTCTTCATGGGAAGGTTTAAAAATTACTAAATTCAACATATAAAACTTTCAAGTTGTAAAAATCTGCATTTGCCAGAATATACCCTGATTATTTACACTGATGAAATAATCACTTGATAAGTAACTTTTCCGTTTTGATTAAACCTTTGCAAAGCAGGTCTTGGATGAAGGATCCTGGCAACTAACTGAGATGGAAGGCTGGCTGCACTTGAAGTCTGATGGAAAGAAAGCTTGGAAGAAACAGAGCTTTGTCCTCAGAAATGGAGGGATCTACCACAGTTCCAGAGGAAAAGGAAAGGTACAGTATCTCCCATTGCCACCTAGTTGCACACAGTTATACGTAGTTGTTATGAGACCTCATCGTCGGCTATAGCCTGACGGACGAGAGAAAAGAAAGAAGACAGTATCTCCCATTGCCACCTAGTTACACACAGTTATACGTAGTTGTTATACATTTCTATATTTCTGATTATACCATGTGTTATATATTTCCAGTGTAGAAGGATTTCTTATAAATATATTTGTAATGTAGAAGGATTTCTTATATATGTTGTATATTTCTAATGTAGAAGGATTTCTTATAAATTAATATATATCGCATATTTGTAATGTAGAAGGAATTCTAATATATATCTTATATATGTTATATATTTCCAGTGTAGAAGGATTTCTTATAAATATATAGTCGTGTCATATATTTGTAATATAGAAGGATTTCTAATATATATAAATATATGTTATTTATTTTTAGTGTAGAAGGATTTCTTGTGTTTGTCATATATTTCTAATGTAGAAGGATTTCTAAATGTTGGTATATGTATATAAACATCTAGATAAAAGATCAAAGTTCTCATTATCGGAATTTGATAAAATTGTACAATGTGGCTGCTAATTCTGTAATTCTTTTTGTTTTTGCTCTGATGTTTCATAGTCGGAAGTTCCGTGCCTGAAACTTTTGTCCGAAGTTGAAGTCTACACAGGAGTTGCATGGAAGAAGAAATTCAAGGCACCGACTGATTTTGGAATCGCACTGAAGGTTGGATTGATTAGAGTCATTTCATTTACTTAGAATTAGAAGCTAGAATTAGAATGTCTGGCCGCGGCGGTGCACCCATAGTGGCCTGCACTGTTCCACTGGGGTCAACTTAGAGTCATCTGTGAGCCCACTGTAGGCCCAAAAAATATGTATGTCATGGTAGATGTCATGGTAGATGCCAGGCTAATCCCCGATCTCATAGAATTTGACATTAAGAGTTGGAAAGGATTTTTATATTGTGTACCCGGGAGTGTCATTTGAAAAGTAAAGCCACCATGTTCCTAATGGAACACATGGCAGATGCTCATTTCTCACTTGCTGGCCCTTGAGGTCCTGGAAATGTATATAATATGCCAGCATAGGCAATAGGCCAGCATATGCAGGTATGAAATTATACTGTGTGGCAACAGAGGCAAATGTGCACAAACAACTCGCCCAGGTTTTATTGCACGGAATGCACTCAGCAGGCGCAAACCCACAAACTTTTCTAACTGCAGACGAAGCATGCGTGCCAGATACTTTAAGCTGGATGGTGTTAATTCTTTGTCTTAAAAAAGGTCTAGCACGTGCAGTAATTGGTGATACTCTTGTGAGCAGAGCAGAACAGCTGTTAAGTCAGTTAGTTTTTAAAGCTGGAAAGGATTGATACCAGTGTCCTGAAGAGACCGGTGTCCTTACAGACTGTTTTTAATAATAATAATAATATTAAAAATAATAATTAAAAAAAATAATATTATTATTATTATTATTATTATTATTACTACTACTACTACTACTACTACTACTGCTACTACTATTATTATTATTATTAGTAGTAGTAGTATTATTATAGAGAGGCATACAGAATGGAGAGAATTGATTACTATGAATGCTTGTTGTAAGTAAATAGCTGAATAATGGACTGATTTATCTAAATAAATAGCTGAATAATGGAATGATTTATCATGATTTTGTTGTAAAATTTATCCGGTGTTTTTAGCCAGGATTGCTGCAGAAGAAATCTGTGCAGGATATAAAGTACTTCTGTGCTGATGATTCAGCGTCAATGTGGAAATGGGTCACAGCCATCCGTCTTGCCAAGGTTATTGCTTCCTTAAGTGCTTCTTGATAGCTTTAGGCAAAGTTCAATGCTTTAAATTAGTTTTAAACATTGTGCAAGTTTCAGAATAATTTATCTTTAGTAAAAAATGTGCTGAATTTAAATGGATTGATATGTTCTACTTTGAAAAAGTGTCAGTCAGCAGTTTGATGTATGTAATTGAACTGTTGACCTTAAAAATGAGCACGGTTTTCATCTGAAGCAGATAGAAGTTGGAACAATGTAAGGCCATTTTTCACACAAAGACTCTGCTAACAGCAAAGGAAGAGGTTAACAGTAGCATTGTAAGAAACTTGCAAGCAAAATGTATTTCATGCATGCATCTGGACATACGTATAGCACTTTCTACGAACAAATCAGAGGCAATGTTTATGGCTCTTTTAGCTTTACTTGTGGGGTCATGTGGGGTCATGGGGCTGTAAGATATTCAGACTTAAGTGCAAGCACTGCAGTCGTAAACTAACCTCCATAATGCATTCACGCTAGGCCTAAGGCTGCTTTTACGCAATGCCACAGCAATTCTTCAGAGATCAATGAATGCATTAAAGAGTAGAATAATATGTGTTATGAAGTGTCGGAAACATTGAATAACTATGTAGAGTTTAATTTCTGATTTTCACGGCTTGATAATCTCTGTTTCAGCATGGCTTTCAACTTTATCGTAATTTTCATCAGTTCGTTTTGGCCCATGACGAAGCTTTTGTGCCTCCCAGTAGCGCAAGAACAGCAGAGAATACTGATTACCCTTGCCAAAATCTAAAAACTAATGTTCTTCAGAGGGGTAGTGATTCTGTCATCGAACAGCCTGTGACGCCTTACGAGTTGCAGAGAGAGGGTCAGACGAATACAGTGAGAAGAGGGAGTGGTGACAGCTCAAGGAACAGCCTCGTGAGCAACCCAGACGTTGCAAGCACCAGTAAAATTAAAGCACAGATTCCAATAACTGCTCAGACAGCACGACTTCTTTCGATGCAACAGCCCACAGTTCAGACTTTGCCACGATCGATGAGCAGAGGAAATGAACCCAGAAGACAGCCGCTAAATGGTCTTCAGGGACTTCCGTCGACACCAGCAAAGGAAATGTCACAGCTGCATGTTGGACTGGAAAACTATGCAGGATTTCGTGCACCAAGTCCTGACCTACCACCCCCTCCACCAGAATTACTTGCATCTCCGATAGATTCTTCTCCTCCAGTGCATCTATCTTCTCCTACTCAAAGAAATACTATGACCAGGAAACCAGAGCCTCCACCTCCCCCGCGCCGTGACCAGTCGACCAAGCTGAGTTTCCACGGGAGAAGTAACAATGTCGTCCAAACAAAAAACTTCATCCTAAATCTCCAGCGAGCCATTGGTCAGAAACAGCAGCACGGTGCCAAAGGCATATGTCAGTTGGAAATGCCACTTCCACCACCGCCAGTCTATTCCGATGATCCGTCATACCTGGATCTTGGTGAACTGCCGCCTCCACCAGCTGAACTCCTGGAAGAGCTGAAAGTTATGAAGAGAAAGTCAAGACCACCACCACCACCCACCCTAGCTAAACAGTCGACGCTGCGGTCTACAAAATTGCGCTGATGATTCACAATTCTATTGTTATTATTAATTACTGTTTTGTTTTATCCGAGGTAGATATTTAAAAATTAGGTTAAGCACACAAAGAAAATGTCTAAAAAACTGGGCCTTGTTCGTGGGAGTCGAACTTTATCCGAGTCTCATTATGAGTAATACTACATCCAGGTTCAATTAATTATCTGACAAAAGGTCATAACGTTTACTTGCTTCAGATGAACGGTGCTTTAGAGGTTATTGGATTAAATTAGCCTGAATCCCAAGGTAAGGTCATCCAAAATGTGAGTATAATGACATTTATGCAGACTGGAGCATGAGCAACATTTAGGGTCTTCTTGTTGAGGTTGAATCTGCGATCAGAAGAGGAGAACCAGAATTGCAACAAGAATGCAACTGGTAGACAAAAGCATAAAGCTTAAATAGGGTTTTAATTGTTTTTTTAGTATTATTATTGTTATTATTTTTTGCCGAAGGTAAGTGAGGTAAGTAAATTATTACTGCTATTATTATTATTTTTTTACCCGAAGTACATATGATCGCTCAGGCGAGAAAAAATTATCCGGAGACTAGTAAAAATGATGTCTGGAACGATTACGTGTCATCCAGAGAAGGTACTAGGAGGTTATTATTATTGTTGTTGTTATTGTTATTATTATTATTATCATCATCATCGTTATTATTGGTGTGGTTACATATAATGGGTGAGTCACAGTCCTGTTTGTAAGACAGAATGGTACTTAAGCAGATTAAATTTTGACTCTGATTCATTTTAATTACTTTGACTTTTGCCTTAGCTTTTAAACTATGATTGTTTGATAAAATTCATCTGTAGTCTTACATAAACTTCGACAGTGATGTATTCTCAGGAATTCAAGGACAATAATGGCAGTAACAAAGACACTGACAACAGCTGAAATGACATCAGCAACGACAACTATTGACAACGATAGCACTGATTTTATTGTGCTACAGGATTGTTTTATAGACTGTTTATAAAAATAATTATATTAATGATAATGCGCAAGATATGACCATGATGCACCTGTTAAATCTTCCCATAGCTGCAGCAGATGTTCATAGTTCATGGCAAATTATTGGTCACAAATCGAACGTGCATGAAATAAAAAATAATGTTATCATATACACCTTATCTACTTGTCAGAAAAATTAACTAGACCATTAGTCTTTGGCCAGAAATGCATGGTGAGTTTTGTGAATAAACTGTCACCCAGATATTGTACTGACTGATTTTCGAGATTGCCAACCGGAGCTTCATCAACAGACACATATTTTACAAATATGGCAGATGCTGGCTTACAGCAGTATTTAACCTTATTTCGGGGAGTGGGCAGCCTTTGGTGGTGATTCGTGTTAGACAGTACTTAGTGGAGCCTCGGATTTCACCATGGGTAGGCCCATAAAGTCTCATTCGAGCCTTTTTGCTAACCTCTATTAACTTGCTTTTAGCAAAATTTGATTTTTGCGGGATTTCTTATACAAGTTCAGTTGCCGTTGTTTTTTACTTTTTACTTGTGTTTAAAACAATTATTTTGTTTTCTCTCATATTTGCACTATATTTGCAGTGTTGATTTCTGTAGGTGATCTGTGACCTACTGGTAGTGCAGCCCTGGGATGAATAGGCCTATTAGTAGATATATGCCAATATGAATGTTGCTAAAATGTTCTTGTTCAGGTACTTTCCTAGTGCTCAGTAAAATATATAATCAATACAATATGTATAATATATATATAATCCAAGTTGACCGATTTGTTCAGTGTTAATTTCAGAGCAATGATAGTTATTTTCAAACTGGAAGCTTCTTGAGTTTTGACCTGTAACAATTGAGTCAGTGACATGCTGGATGTTCCCATTCTCCTTCTTGTACAAGTCACACTTCTCATATGCGATATTATGTCAGGCCCCTTTATATATATGTATATATGTATATATACATTATATATACATATATATGTATGTATGTATATATATATATGTATTGCATAATACAAGTGCGGAACCAAGGTCAATCCGGCAATGGCCCTCCATCTCAGTTTTTTGGGTCAGGCCACTGAGTTGGGCCCAAACTGGTTAGGGTGATGGTTGCCATATTTTATAGTTGAAAGGTCATTAAGAAATTGGGAACTGTGAAGAGGTCGTAAAGAAATCCAGTCTCGTCCCACTTGCTCCCATTTGCAGATTTCTGGATCCTTCCGTGATGCATGTAATATTTTGAATCAAATATATATATATGCATATGTTATATATAACTTGAGCCATTTATGTATATATTTGCCTCATAATATGTATATAATATGAGTCCTGTATATAGTCGCTAATGCAACTTTAATGAGGTTATTTGATACTCTATGATAGGCTAAGCATTACTAAGATTTCAACTTGTACAACCTTTTGTGCAAACTGTGATTGGAAACAGTGAGGGAATGCAAGACTCGTGGGTTATGGAAGGGGCAGTTTATTCCAGTTGGGGATGTTTGATCCAAACCAGTGAGAGGAAGGAAGTTTCCTCTTCCAGCTACAAATTGCATTTCTTGTGTTTGATGAGCATAATTTGGAGACTTGCCTCTTTGTATGAACCGGTAAATGTTTTGCAATATTATGTATGTTTTGCTATAATCTGTGATTATAAGAGGCCTATATGCTCAAAGATTATCGAGATTTCACAATTTCTAGCTGGCGTTAAGCGTTGTTTTATAATATCCAGATTTTGAGCTAGTATTAAATTATTGTAATAATAGGAGTCGATGTAATATTAGGTCAGTAATAATACTATGATGATGATGATGACTATGATGATTATGATGATTATGATGATTATGTTTATGATGGTTATGCTTATGATGATTAATGAATGACGTCATTAGTTGAGAGTTTAGGTTGAAAAATTTAAGTCAAAAGAAATTGTAAGAAGTATTCCGGTTTCCATCATCGTTAAGGGTTGGATTTTTCTAGAATAACAGTCAGAAGAACCAGCAAGTGATAGGTCCAATGTGTTGGCAAGACATACAAACCAACGGCGCCACGTTTGCACCCCTGCGAAATAACGTATAAAAACCTATCAACAGATATAAATACATTTCCGTTCCGGATTCCGGGTTTCTGTGCTGCCAACTAGCGAAATAGCAGTGCAATATTTGGCATCTCAAATTTCAAAGAGGATTAAACGATAAAAATATTCATGAATCAATAGGAACTGCACAATTTGTTAACGAAAGGCGGATATTAACCAAAACTCGCCCAAAGACCGTATATTGAACAGAATTGTGTGATACACGTACAAACCCATAAACTGCCCATCGAATTATCGCATTCAAATGGGTCTCATCAAATGTATATATTTGCACTCTGGCAGCCGCACTCCTCGAATACAGATTCAAATACAGATTCGCCTATACTAGCAGAATTCACAATTCAGGCCAGGATGGTCATGAGGGTACATAAAGAACCCATACGTGGTCCATATGGTTCTCATCAAATGGATATATTTGCACTCTGGCAGCCGCACTCCTCGTATACAGATTCAAATACAGATACGCCAAAATCCGGAAAATCTGCATATACAAATACAGATTCGCCTATAGAAGCAGAATGCACAATTCAGGCCAGGATGGTCATGAGGGTCCATAAGGGAACTATACTTGGTCCATATGGGTCTCATAAAATGAATCTAGTTGCACTCTGGCAGCCGCACTCCTCGTATACAGATTCAAATACAGATTCGCCAAAATCCGGAAAATCAGCATACACAAATACAGATTCGCCTATAGAAGCAGAATGCACAATTCAGGCCAGGATGGTCATGAGGGTACATAAAGAACCCATACGTGGTCCATATGGTTCTCATCAAATGGATATATTTGCACTCTGGCAGCCGCACTCCTCGTATACAGATTCAAATACAGATTCGCCAAAATCCGGAAAATCTGCATATACAAATACAGATTCGCCTATAGAAGCAGAATGCACAATTCAGGCCAGGATGGTCATGAGGGTCCATAAGGGAACTATACTTGGTCCATATGGGTCTCATAAAATGAATCTAGTTGCACTCTGGCAGCCGCACTCCTCGTATACAGATTCAAATACAGATTCGCCAAAATCCGGAAAATCAGCATACACAAATACAGATTCGCCTATAGAAGCAGAATTCACAATTCAGGCCAGGATGGTCATGAGGGTACATAAAGAACCCATACGTGGTCCATATGGGTTTCATCAAATGGATATGTTTGCACTCTGGCAGCCGCACTCCTCGTATACAGATTCAAATACAGATTCGCCAAAATCCGGAAAATCTACATATACAAATACAGATTCGCCTATAGAAGCAGAATTCACAATTCAGGCCAGGATGGTCATGAGGGTACATAAGGGAACTATACTTGGTCCATATGGGTCTCATAAAATGAATCTAGTTGCACTCTGGCAGCCGCACTCCTCGTATACAGATTCAAATACAGATTCGCGAAATTCCGGAAATTCTGCATATACAAATACAGATTCGAGGAATTTCGGAAAAATGCTGTGATCATTCTTTCTGCACTTGTGATGCCCACAAGTATCTGTCCTTAGACCTTTATTATTTACAATCCACTGCACCAGGCACCCGCATAGCCAACCACTTTGGAGCGAAGGTACAGCTGTGCGCTGATGACAATCGGCTTTGCATTGCTCTTTCACCCATCAGTCAGTCAAGGTGAAACTTGGTGAATTTCTCTGTTCTGTTCATGAATGGTTCTGTTTCAATGGTTTGGCCAGAAAACCAGATAAATCTGAGGTGATCATGTTTTGCTCATGCCAACGTCTGTGATTTCTCCCTTCACATTCCAGCATTGACCTGTTACGGAAATGGTTTTATTGCCGGGCGCTACATAAATGCCGGTAGAAAACTAAGCCAATAATGCTTTGCAGGCAGGTATGCAGGTAGTGGTGGTGATGATAGTCAATCCGACTGATGTTTGACTGGCCACCCACGACGGCTGCTTTCTCACGTTTGCGTTGGGAGCAGATATATTTATTATATATATATCAGTCGATATATATTTATAGCTTGCTCTTATAGCGTGTCTTTGATTTGGTAGCAGATATATTTATTATATATATATCAGTCGATATATTTATATATTGTTCTTAGAGCGTGTCTTCGATTTGGGCGCCCACCAGCATCGACAGTCGCTGTAGGCGATGTCCTGTTTTAAGTTGTAGTTAAATCTTTATTCGTCAGTCGGCGCTAGGTTCTCGAGGCAGTTGGGTATATTTGATAAGATTTGTTGATTTCTGTAATTTCTGCCTTAAATCGACGATTTCTTTAATAGTTCGATAAGAGGTTGTAGTCAAATGAGAACTTAAGTTGAAACGAATCGAAAGTCGATTTTCTAATGAGAAATTTCGATTTTATTGCGAACGGGATTTTGGCTGCCTGTAGTGCAGCTATTGTTGAGGTCAGCCGTGCTCAGTCAAAACGATCGAAAAGGAAATCAACGCCGGGCTTTCGACGCCGATTCGACTCGATTCAACTTTCTTTGGACAGGGAGTTGAAACATTTATTTTCCAATCAAATTTATTGTGCTCCATGCCCGAGTACCTAGAATTAGATTGAACGTATAAAACGTATGTAGAAAGGAACTGTGAATAATTGAGGCCTAAATTGTTGTATATTGAAATTGTTACAAGTGTTTACTTAATTAAGATTAAAATCTAGAAAGTGAAAGATGTCTGTGTCTGAACTTGACAAAGAACCAGTTGCGCAGGATCTCGGTTCGAATCTGTCCACAGTTATAGCGTCTTTGGCTGAATCCATGACTACGTTGATAGTCAGCCAGAAACAGTTGAGAGAGGAATTAATAGATAATCAGGCCCTGTTGAGAGACGAATTTATGCAGCGCCAGACCGAATTGATACAGCGTCAAGCTACTCAAATTATGGAGGTAAAGGAAGATTTGTTGGCGCATTTCTCAGAGCAGGCAAGTAAGATGGTGAAGAGTGATATGCCAGCCCACTCCGACTTTATAGAGCGCCCTATTGTGAGAGCAGAGGATAAGTCTGTCGGTAAGGTGAAAACGAACCCTTGTTCTCCAATGGGGGCAGTTTCCTACTCGGCAACCGCGGACTCCATGAAGCCACCTGGTGATGAGTTTAAGATGCTTCCATCTCTCCGTCGAAGTGTGAGGTTAGGTGAGAAAGCGCCAGTATATTACGGGGAGCAAGCCTTTAGTGGTCGAACCACCCACCGGCCATTTTCGGGTTCGAATCCTGAACGCACGCTTGCCAAACTAACAGCTTCCTCCTCCAAGGCCTTCCGACAGCACGGCACAGGGGATGAGCAACAAAGCCCTGCCGTAACAGACCTAGCTGGCACTGTTCCGATATTGAGCAGAATTTTTGGTGTAATTTTGGACAGCAAACTCACATTTCGACCCCACTTTAGAAACTTATGTAAATCTTGTTTCTATCATATCTGGGCATTACGTCACATCAGGTCTGCTTTTTACCAAAAACATGGCACAAACTGTAACCTGTTGTCTGATCTGATCTCGCCTTGATTATGCCAACGAGGTATTTCAGATCTTGAACCCAAAGGCTTCAGTTCATCCAAAATTTCGTGGCTCGTGTGGTGCTGCGTGCACTTCCTCGTACAAATTCCTTAGCTATAGTAAACGAGCTCCATTGAATTCCTCCGAAAATCCGGATAAGATTTAAGGTATCCGGTCTTACCTATAAAATTCATGCCACTAGCACTCCTAACTACCTTAAATGAAAAGTCTCTCTTTGCATCCCTCCTCGCAGCCTACGATCTTCAGGTACGGGTCTTTTCCTGAGCCACGATGCAGAACTGTCCTGGGCTCGCGTTCATTCCACACTGTAGCGCTTCTCTGTATTTTACCTTACTTTGTATCCGATGCAATGCAAAGGTGCTACAATACATAGCAACAAATACTTGAGCAGCGCCGTGTTACAACATCAATCGCATGCTGATTACACCTTACTCAGACACTTGTCCATTATAGAATGCGGGTGACATCGAAGATGCACTTGAGGCAGCGAAGGCGCAGATGCTCAGACGCCGAGAAGAGTACACAAATGAAGGGTCAGGGTGGAGACTCAGAAATGTAGAGGCGCTGAATCTAGGTACGGCTCAGTATCGGCTGTTTCACGACAGCAGTTACATTCGACCGCGCTATGTCGTTAACGTGCAAAACAGAGACAACCGCTGCTTTGAGTGGACTGTGTTGTCGGCAATGTATCCGGCAGAAAAGACTCCCAACGCTCAATCAAATGCAGTGCCCATCTAAGAGAGCTGAATTTCTCCGGGATCGAATTTCCAGTAAAGGTGTCCGACGTCGGCAAGTTCGAGCGCCAGAACCTGGCCATAGCGTAAGCGTGTTCGGGTGTGTCGCGAATTCGTTTAAGTTTCAAGGAAAAGCCAATTTCTAATTTCAGTTGTTATATTTACAATGTTTAATTACAGATTTTATTTACAAAGACTCTTCCTTCAACAGAATAACCAATAACTGTCTTATCAAAAAACACTGCAAGCCATCCTATACACAGAAACACCAAAATAAACTCTCGCGACTACCACAGTCCTACGGGAGTAGTAGAAGTCTCAGGCATCTGGCGCTGGCCTATTCCGGTCGACTTCTCCACTCGCAGAATCACCATTCAGAAATACTTGACTGGATTCGGATTCCATCCCTCATACACAGTCGACAAGCTCTATAACGGTCCCGTGTAATCAAACCAACCAGCTCCAATTCATCCACGCCACCAGGACCACGGGTACCGGGCTAAATTCACATACAATAAACTTTTTTCAAAATACTTGAATACTAAATTCCAATGAGTGCAGTTTTCCAACATGTAACCCTACATAAACCACAAAACTGCGTACCAAACAACGCACAAAGTATACCATCTCCGGCAGATATTAAATACCGCAGATATATACATTTAAAGCATTCTAATATATCTGCATACACAAACTGCAAAAATTGAAGTCCATTATTCAAATAGGACACCTAAGACCTCAGCTATTCAAATAGATATCGTAAGTCTTACTTATAGCCAGACTTATATGCATAATTTAAATCCTGTGTAGCCTACAACTAAAGCAGACTCCTCAATTACGCACTAACACGGGTGTGTAGGTATGTATATGTATGTGTATATATATATATATACTCTAAATACATACATTTTAAACTAGCTCAAATGTAACACTATATATACACAAACACGAATACGAAGATTAAGGGAAGGAAAGCATTTCTCGGCTCCTCAAGCTTCGCTCCTCCAATTCCTCTGACTGAACCCTCCTTCGAATTCCCCGAAAATCATCTTCTCCTCGCTCCGTCACTCAGAAACTGACTCAACCCAGCGACTCCTCAACCCTCGGTACGGCCGTCCTTCTTATTCACCGTCCCCAACAGCCGATCCTACTTTCCTGCCACCCAGGTGCGATTACAACAGGAATGGGCAAACATTAGCGCATTTTGTGACAGGGTGGAGTCGCGGGTTGCATCCAATAGATGTCTCATGAGAGGCTAGATTCACACAACGTCGCTCTTCTACTGCGGTTAAACGGTGAAAACCAGCACTACTCAGCCGTGGACACCTGCTGGGCGTACATGAGCAGAACAAGACCAACGTGAGACTTCGGGACACGAAAAAGCGGATAGCGCCAGAAGGAGTCAAAACGCGGGCATACGGGTACTATCTCACCTAGCGTGAATGTCAAGGGCGAAAAAACATGACGCAGATAGTATTATAGGATGACGGATGTCCGCTCTATCCGGTCAACGTCCATCCCGAGCAGCGACTTTGCCGACATAGCAGCCGACACAAGCAGGGCGTCTTTCTTCTCACTCTTAGAGGCGACTAGGCAGTTCTGGGAAGTACTTGAACTACACCAGGTCAATACGCATTTCATGAGACCCTTAAGGGCCATGTATGGGTTCCTTATGGACCCATATATGACTACACTTGTCTGAGTTGTGCATTTTCTCGATATAGGTGAATCTGTATTTGTATATGCTGAATTTCCGGAATTTCGCGAATCTGTATTTGAATCTGTATACGAGGAGTGCGGCTGCCAGAGTGCAAATATATCCATTTGATGAAACCCATATGGACCACGTATGGGTTCTTTATGTACCCTCATGACCATCCTGGCCTGAATTGTGCATTCTGCTTCTATAGGCGAATCTGTATTTGTATACGCAGATTTTCCGGATTTTGGCGAATCTGTATTTGAATCTGTATACGAGGAGTGCGGCTGCCAGAGTGCAACTAGATTCATTTTATGAGACCCATATGGACCAAGTATAGTTCCCTTATGTACCCTCATGACCATCCTGGCCTGAATTGTGCATTCTGCTTCTATAGGCGAATCTGTATTTGTATATGTAGATTTTCCGGATTTTGGCGAATCTGTATTTGAATCTGTATACGAGGAGTGCGGCTGCCAGAGTGCAAACATATCCATTTGATGAAACCCATATGGACCACGTATGGGTTCTTTATTTACCCTCATGACCATCCTGGCCTGAATTGTGAATTCTGCTTCTATAGGCGAATCTGTATTTGTGTATGCTGATATTCCGGATTTTGGCGAATCTGTATTTGAATCTGTATACGAGGAGTGCGGCTGCCAGAGTGCAACTAGATTCATTTTATGAGACCCATATGGACCAAGTATAGTTCCCTTATGGACCCTCATGACCATCCTGGCCTGAATTGTGAATTCTGCTTATATAGGCGAATCTGTATTTGTGTATGCTGATTTTCCGGATTTTGGCGTATCTGTTTTTGAATCTGTATACGAGGAGTGCGGCTGCCAGAGTGCAAATATATCCATTTGATGAAACCCATATGGACCACGTATAGTTCCCTTGTGTACCCTCATGACCATCCTGGCCTGAATTGTGCATTCTGCTTCTATAGGCGAATCTGTATTTGTATATGTAGATTTTCCGGATTTTGGCGAATCTGTATTTGAATCTGTATACGAGGAGTGCGGCTGCCAGAGTGCAAACATATCCATTTGATGAAACCCATATGGACCACGTATGGGTTCTTTATGTACCCTCATGACCATCCTGGCCTGAATTGTGAATTCTGCTTCTATAGGCGAATCTGTATTTGTGTATGCTGATTTTCCGGATTTTGGCGAATCTGTATTTGAATCTGTATACGAGGAGTGCGGCTGCCAGAGTGCAACTAGATTCATTTTATGAGACCCATATGGACCAAGTATAGTTCCCTTATGGACCCTCATGACCATCCTGGCCTGAATTGTGAATTCTGCTTATATAGGCGAATCTGTATTTGTGTATGCTGATTTTCCGGATTTTGGCGTATCTGTTTTTGAATCTGTATACGAGGAGTGCGGCTGCCAGAGTGCAAATATATCCATTTGATGAAACCCATATGGACCACGTATGGGTTCGATATACATTTGGCGAACAATCCAGTTCCAATTCGTTCGTGAACTTTTCAATCAATGACGCGTGCTACGCATTTTTGTTGAAGCATTACATTTCCCTAGGTGACGCTCTAGTAACCCGGAATCCGGATATGTATTTATATTTGTATTTGTATTTGTTGATAGGTTTCGCCGCGTTGCGAAATAGTCGGCGTTGTCAGTCGCCAGCAAACTGAAGGATGGAAATACAAGGTTTGCCATCCGCCTCAGTTGCAACAACAACAGACCAGAACCGGACAACCGGAAGGCGTTCGCTAGACTAAAGATCAAACGCCCCATAGCTTCATAAACCACGTTGCGATTCAAAAGACTGCGATGGCTCCTCCTTCTGACGAGACTCGCGAGCTGTGCTGGTCTCAATCGTTACAGTTGCATCGTCGCTTTACTCAAATATAAATGTACACCTTTTCTATAGCTACCGTATGGCCTCGGTTCTGCTCTTTTTTCAGTGACCGTGTGACCTCGACTCTGCTCATTTTTTCAATGGATTTATCGGAAGAGATCCTTTGCTATAAATTCTGATGCCAAGTCGTGGCCTATTTCAGAGATTTGAATCTTCGGCCAGCACGATCAAATACAAGGGGACCTTAATGGCGTGGCGCCCATTCAAACGGGCACAGGTGGTGAAGGATCTCACCCGATTACTTCAATGAAAATTAGCAGGGTCGAGGCCATACGGTCGCTGTAGAAAACGTGTCTACATTTACATCTGCTTTTAGGCTAATTGTAGCTTTAGGTGAAGTGAATTCTTTTCCTGCCAACTTTAGGCCCTAAGTCTTAGACTGATATGATATCGAATTCCTTTGTCACTAGTGGCCTAGTATTACAAAGGCAGTATTGATCACTAAAACAGCTAATAATTCTTGCGTTGTCAGACTTTATCCAATCTGTTCCAGTTCAGAAGGTCAAGGCCTAAGCCTAACGCAAAGGTTAGTTCGGCTACTCCAATGTGGTGGCCAAGTCTTGATGCTGGAACCGTAGGCCTTTGATGTGAATGATTTGGCCTCAGCGTCTAATGGGGTTGAATGACTCGTTTGAATAGCTCGGTCCGTACGAATGGCGATTCCAGTTGGCGATTGGGGTGATTTCCTTACCTCGATCGGTGCCTCTCCCCCTTCGCGCCTTCATTTCGTGCCTCGCTTTGACCGTTCGTGGAGTCTGCTGGACCTTTCTGGTCGTTCGTAAGTACTTTGGACGGTGATCCTGTGCAGCCGGAGTTTTCTCCGTCTCGGCAGACACCTCGAATTGTCGCAGTCCGCGATTCTCTTTCGATTTCGTCCTTTCCGACAAACTCCTGTCGCTTGTCGACTCTTCTCCGGATGCATCCTGGGTCTGACTCGGGGATGAGTTTCGCATGAACGATACCACCGCACAGGCATTTCCACGTCTGCCCTGGATTCTTTGACCTCGTGTTTTTCTCACCTCAGATGTCTTTTCGACAGAGTCTTGACTCCCAACACTAGGTATATCGACATTCCATTGCCTGAGTAGGTTTGATGGGAGACTGAGCAGAGAAGACCTGCTCGTGTAGCTGTCCCATGTTTCATGATAAATCGGTTTGCGTTTCGATGCTCCGTTCGTCAACTGTAACTGCTCCAGATTCTGGAGACTGTGATATGCTATGTCCAACCTCGAGAAGAGGTTGGGATCGGCTGGAGTCGGATCAGTCAGTTCTGGATTAGAATCCACTGAAGACTCTGTCAGAACTCGCTCTCGTAAGTACCTGTGCTTCTGGTTAATAGGACTTCGTGTAGAGTCTTCAGATATGGCCGAAGGTCTTTCGTTTTGCCAATCCGTTGAGCCTCTTACTGGAGGGACGGTACTTCTGTCTTGACGGCTGATCCCTACCACTGCGTAGTTCTTCGTAGGTTGTCTGGCATTGCTGTGGTTCTTAAGTGGCGAATGGGCCTTTGGCTGGCCAGTGATAGTAAAGGCTCTTTCGTTCGTGCTGGCGAAATTATTCGGACGTATGCTATCGACATCTGTTGTCTGATATTTCGTCAGCAAATGCTCTGGTTGCACGATTTTGTATCGATTTCTTGGTGGAATTAGACTCAGCGGTGGATCAGCGTTCCACTGGTCCAGGAGGACGCTGGCATGAGGCTCCCGTATTGCCGTACTCCAGCGATACTGCTGTCGTAGGCCTACAGCTGGTCCTGTTTTCCACCTCGGATCTACTTTCCGATTATTATCCGGATATTTCGAGGTTTCATAGGCCGACTTCTCCCAGTCAGCGGGATGAAGTGTCGCTGTAGTTGCCATTGATCTGTTCTGAGATAGAAATCCTGTATATTCATTTTTTGGTCCTTTCCAGCTGTGGCAATCGCTTTTGTTGGCCCTGTGGAAAAGCCAGAACAGGTCAGACGAAGGATCGCTTTTCGAACTAAGATCGTCTTTTCCATTTATCGTCTCTTCCATACGAAGACGATTTGCCTGCCGTTCTGTTCGACTTTCTTCCATTTTTGGACTTCTGTTAACTTCCTCCTTCACCGCTTCTGTGGTTTCTTTCAGTTCCAGTTGTCCAGCTGGAATCTCAAGACATCGTTCGAATTCATTCAGGGTGAATGGCCCGATGGTTCTCCTTTCACCACTTCCGGCAAATGTCACGTGACCTCTGGATGGTCGTCGATAGTCGATGACGAAACGTTTCTGTTTTCCGTCCTGACTTCGCGATCTTGCGTCTTCGAGGAAAAGGAATGATTCAGATTTCCATCGTTTTTCCTGAGCATCAGTGTTGCTGTCTCCCGTTGCTCTCCACGCCTCGTGGTCTCTGGCTTCGTCTGCGTCGTCGACAGCAGCTGAGCAGGAAGCTGAGATGCCAACGAACCTATGCATATTTGGAAGAGTGCTCCACTGCGCCTGGATCGGATCTTCCAAATGAGGTTTCGAAAGATCCGATCCGTTGAAAGGATCTTTGATGCTATTGGTTGCCTCGTCTGGGACTCTATTGTGTTTCAGAATGGATCTTATAGACTTTCCTTCCGGGCTGCATTGCCCCCTGAGTTGCAGAGACGCTTCCGTCGCCAGGTCCTTTCTTCTGTCGGCGTACTCGCTTCCAAACTCCGAGACGGGCCACGGGTCGTCAAAGTGAGTAATCATAGTTATGCACTTGTGGGGTTTATTAGGCTGTTGCCTCGGTCGCTCTCTTTCGCTTGTCGGTGAGGGACTGTCATCTTTTATAACGGTTTCTCTTGCGATGACTCGTTTCAATACAGTTTCTTTTTTCTTCTGCAAATCATCTGATCTTTCAGATTTAGATGCACTTTGCTCCGATTTCCCACTGTGGCAGAGCTGAGTAGCAGATTCCATGCTTGGTTTAGAGACAAGAGTTTTAGCGTCAAAGAACTCGCTCTGTTTCCAGTCGTAGGGCGGCATTTCTTCATTTGCGTAGACTGTGTTCTTCAGCTGATGCTCCGCTCGGCCTCTTTCCCAGATCCACTTTGACTCATCTTCATTGTTTTCCCAATCGTCAAGCCCTCTCTGGTCAGTGTCAAGCGCCGAATGCCGTGGTTCAGTCGGCAATCGACTACGATCCAGTTTCTCTCCTTTGCTTTCTCCTACTCCAAACGTTCCTAGGTATGCAGATGGTGCCCCATCTCCAGCTGGAGAAAGTCGCCTTTGATAGCGCCTTCCTTGTGTATCTTCTGTTCTGTTTTGAACGACTGGAGTAGCTTCGACCTTGAGCCTGCATCCTTTTTCCGCATTACGATCTGCCTCATTTTCGTTCTCAGAGGACGGGTTCCACTCATCGAAGTCATCCAATGATGACGCGAATTCCTCACTCTCCTCCTCTTTATGATGCTCGTCTCCCATCTCCACTTCTTTCGTCTTGCCTCTCCTCCGCTCTTCTTTTTCGCCCCTCTCTTCCTCATCCTCTTCCAGTTCCTCTTTATCTTTCAGTTCTTCCCTCTCCTCGTCTGAAGATTCTCTTTCGCTGGCGAATCTCACAGTTCTTCCCATGCCTCGATGCGTAGAAACAAATACATTCGGCCCTTCTATCTGATGAATGTCCGGATAGAAGTGAGTGGTGTTCCAGTCGTAACTTCGGCAGAGACCTGGAGACAGAGACCTTCTTATTACGTGATCTTCAGCCTTCTTCGTGTTCCTGTTTCGACTTCGGCTTTCATCGGAGTTGCCCTGGAAAATAAAGACAGCAATGATTTGAGGCGAGGCATGTTATAGTGCTAGATTTACGTGTTACGTCTTACACATGCCGGCATATTTGATGTTGACCATTATTAGCTGATATTAAAATCTAGTTTTTGCACGACCTAACCTAGATTTAATAAGTCAGTACCAACACAAAATTAACATAATGAAGGGCCAAGTACAGGAACATGCAGCATGAGGTATTTTTCTGGTCCGCGCAAAACTTGGAGAACGGATTCATCCGCATAAGAATTTGAGTTGTTTGAGCAACTCGATGATCATTCCTTAGGTAATACAATAACTCACGCCTCTGCCAATAGGAATCACAGTTTATAACAACAATTTTTCTGCTTTGTTTTCTCATTCATTCTTTCTTACCCGCTCTCCATCTCTCTCTGATTCTCTGTTCGTGTCTATTTTTCTTTTCTCTTTCCTATCTATACACGGTTTTCTGCAACTACCGCATGGCCTCCACCCCGCTCGGGTGAGATCCTACTCCACCGCTGCCCGTTTGAATTTGCCCCACACAATTTAAGGTCCTCGTGCACGGACCGTGCTAGCCCGAGATTCAAATCTCTGAAATAAACCACCCTCAGGTTGGGTGTGGTCAGAATCAGGGGTAGTCAGAATCATAGGATGTATTTGTTCTTTCAGGGCGAGAACTTCCAAATGTCACTTGCGGTGATGCCTGCCAAACAAAATTATCTACGCCAGCCAGCTGTCAACTGTCATCTAGTTAGTTCATCAGCTGGGTCGTTCGGAAGCTACGCACAACGAGACGAAAACATTGGCATGTTGACTAGGTCGGCATAATCTTAGGTACAAATGCATCCGTTTATTGCCATGCTGATCGTCAAGGGCTCTATCGCGTTTTATCAGCTGCGTGCGACTTGAATTTTACAATGACAAAAATAAAACAGAACCGGAACTTTTAAGAAAATGGAGAGAAGGGAAGAGTTTGGGAAGTCAAAGAAGAAGGTGCATAAGATGAGCATATGAATGAATGAATGAATGAATGAATGAATGAATGAATGAATGAATGAATGCAGAGGCGTCGATCATATGGGTGCCCCCGGGGCCCGGGCCCCGGCAATATTTTGAGCATGAGGGCTCGGCCATTGGTTGGCCAGCAATATTTTAGCTGTAAAACCAGTAAAAGGCAGCTGTGGACTGATAAATTCTCTTTCCTCCTGCATTAGGCCTATTCTTGACCACCATACCAAGGGCTTTGCCTCTGGAACCCGTCAGGGGCTTTGCGCCCAGACTCCCACTTTAGGCCGGGCCCCTCCAATGTTTACTACGGATCGACGCCTCTGAATGAATGAATGAATGAATGAATGAAAGAACGTATGTATGTATGTATGTTTGTATGTATTTTTGCAGATATGTGTGCTGCACGTACGTATGTATGTACAGTATTTATGTAAGTGTGTATGCATGCATACATGTATTTATGTATGCATATAAGTATGCATGTATCTGGCTATTGATATACTGTAGCCCTTTTCGAAAACCTTAAAAAGGTACTAAGAGTAGGATTTTATGGAGAATGGGAGAATAAGAGAAGGCTATGAAGAGGAGGAGGAGAACAAGAAAAGAAAAACTGGTACCATTTGAAAGTAACCATTTCTATGAGCAGAATTAAAAGAACCTGCAGTGTGAATGCAGTGTGAATGCAGTGTGAATGCAGTGCGAATGCAGTGTGCAGTGTGAATGCAGTGTGAATGCAGTGTGAATGCAGTGTGAATGCAGTGTGAATGCAGTGCAGATGCATAAATCGTCATTTGCTAAGAAACGCATCTGTCTGACAGAGCTCCGCGGCCTAGTTCTTCGGTATCTCCTCTGAAGGCGGGAGATAGGTGAACTTATTGTAAGCCTAGTTATCGACGAGATCTCAGAATTAGTAAAGACTGTGTTATTGGAAGCACGAGGGTCCCATCTAATCTGCGCTCTAAATGTAAATGTAAATCTACACGGTTTTCTGTAGCGACCGTATGGCGTCGACCCTGCTCATATTCAATGAATTTATCGTGTTCTAGTGTCTGCGTGGCATGAACTGCGCCGTGTATGGTGATAGGAGGTGCTACGGGTTGGTACGTACGGACTCAGCCGTGGCCTGGAGCCGTATCGTCGAGGACCGAAAGCCATTTGCATATTGACCGCCAAAAACGCCAAGTTTTTATCACTATGAGAAAGAGCTGGGTGAAGTGGATAGGACAGGTGTGGAGAAGGGAAGAAAGGAAAATTCGGAGAGAAGTTGGAAGATTGGGAACGAGGAAGGAATTGCAATGAATAAGAAAAGTGAAGAAAAGACAGCTGGAAACGCTAGAAAGCGCAAGGTGGAGAGTGAAAGATGAGAGAAAGAAGAGGTATGAGACATAGTCGAAATGAAAAGAAGCTAGAGAAAGTAAGAAGTATGGTAAAAAGAAAACATAGAGAGAATAGGCCTATCGTAATCGTGCTCGTAAGCTCGAGGTTTCTACGGAGCCCAACGAAAGCTAAGTCATGGGAACCAGCTTATTCACAGGCGCTCAGTCAAAACAAAATCGATAGGCAGGAAGAGTTTGGTTCCAGGTCAAGATCCAGGAGTCGGGCAGGCAGACAGTCAGAAGGCTATTGTGGATGGTGTTTGGAACTGAACCTGAAAGTGAGATAAGGGGAGCATAACACCTAGAGAACGAGGAGAGAGAAAAGGATTATGAAAAATAAAGAACCGAAACAGGAGAATAATGGAAGGGCGGAGAACAGAAGAGAGGAAAAAGTTAGATGGAATCTAGAAAACTCGATACATTCATTATTTTTTAAAGAATATCATCGCGTATGGTATTGAATATCATATTCATGTTTATACTTTGTTTCGTCTGAAAAATTGTCCGCTTGTCTTGATATCAGTCCGTATGTCTCCGAGTCTCTGTATATCTATCTCTATGTCTGCACGAGTCTCTCAGTATATGCTCGAGTTTCTTTCTGTTTCATTGTGTCTGTCTTGTTTCCCGTTACAAGTTATGTTTGCATCGCGTTGACCTTCGATATAATTTTATGCAGATAGCTCGATGTTCCCGAAAGGAAAAGACGCAGTATGAATGGGCGTAGTCTCGGTAGGGCAGGCAGGCAGACAGCGGATGGAAGGGTGGCTGCGGGATGCCTATATATCGGGTTTCGCGATGGGAGGAGGGAGCAGGGAAAGAGGGACCCGGATCCCTGTGAGAAAATACCTCAAAGAATCTGACTCGCAGATGCGTGTAATATGAAAAGGCGGGACCGTTTACGAGCAGATATTTTATGTGACAAGATCACAGCTGCTGACTCCCATTGTAGGTCTACCAACGCAGTGCAGGCCTAATCTAGGCCGGCATAAGGCAACATCGAAAGCACGAGTGCTCTAACCTCAACACCGTACACTCCCTCGAGTTTCAAATACGATCCAGGTGATTATGCAGAGAATGTGATTTGTTTATCAACTTCCAAGGCTAGAGACCTACATATCTATAAATGTAAACGTAAATATACACGTTTTCTAAAGCGACCGTATGGCTTCGACCCTGATCATTTTCCAATGAATTTATCGGGTGAGATCCTTCACCACCGCTGCCCGTTTGAATGGGTGCCACTCCATTTAAGGTCCCCGTGCACGGACCGTGCTAGCCAGAGATTCAAATCTCTGCAATAAGCCACGACCGGGAGGCGAACCGGCATCCTCACGCTCAGAGGCGCATTGACGTACGCGTTAACCAACGTATACCTGTAAGATCTCGAGTTCCAAAAGTGATGCAGGTGATTACGCAGATTCATGTAGAATCTGGAGAGAAGATTCCAGATGCAGAACTGAGCGAAGTCGCTTAAGCTAATACATCTTGTCAGAAGATTAATCGTGAGCGCTTCTGACCACGTTAGGTGTAAGAGGCGAGCAAGAAATGTTATATACTAAAGTGTGGAGACTGTTTAGAGAAAGAGATCATCCAGGTCACAATTCCTGGATCCCGAGCTCGGAGAAGACCCAAGATGACATGTATAAACAACATAAAGTCATGGACTGAATTATCGTTCGACCAGTCATTACAGGAGACAAGGGACAGAAGCAGATGGCATAAACTTGTCCGTGATGCAGGCTATTCTCAGCTCGTGGACGGTTGAAGGCAAGATAGGACAAGACATATATATATATACATATTATATATATATACACAGTATGACTGAAAGAACACGTTTTATAGATATATACATAAGGATCTCTCTCCAATTCCTGAATAAAAGTCCCCAGATACATGTATGGGTTCTGAAAGAGATAAAGCGCCAACATCATTTACGAACTACACGGCTTGAAGATACGATCGAACTGCTCATCCACAACACAACTCTGGATTCGAACCCCGTCGCAGAAGTGAACAACCGATTTGCTACCAATGAGCCAACAACTGCCACACAACTGCAGGGGAATATAATCCAACAATACGTCTTTCGGCAGAAATCTCCAATGCTTAATTAAATGGAAGAATGGCATAAAAATTCTTTCATAGGCATAAATTCATTATAAAAACGGTTCATGGATGTAGGTAGGCGCATATAGTTTGATACCGGTTATCCACGGTGTTTCAGAAGAAAAAATAACCACAAGATAATTTAGGCCTACAATAATGTTGACGTCGGTAAGATCCAGTTATGTCAGAATTTGGGAGAAGTTTATTAAATGCGCTAAATGTCCATCTTTAATCCCAAAAATTCTTCAAGTAGACGTTTTTGCTCCATAATTCTTATTTTGACATAAAAATTTAACAACAGTTTTGTATTCTTCACTAAAAGTTATAGAGTTAGCGAAATAATAATAAAAATATGTAATAATAATATGAAATAATAATAATAAGTAATAATAATATGAAATAATAATAATATGTAATAATATAGCGTCATTTTAAAAGGACAGTTTGTAAATTTAAAAAATATTAGTAAATAAGTAAGAATAGACACTTTTAATTCAATTTAAATTTCATAACTTTGCTAAGTTATTCCGGTTTGTCTCATAGTCTCTCTTTATGGGCACAGTGACAAACAATATTATACGTTTGTTTATATGGACAAGTTTCTCTATTGCATGTAGAGCATAATATATGTTTACATTAACTGGATATAAAATAATGGTTCAACGTAAATAAAAATACACAAAATTATAGGCAAGCAAAGAAACATCAGATAAATAGTACAGTTGCATGTGCCCTGTCTGTTAGCTCACATAGGTTATAAGAAAAGAATTAGGGCCTGAAATAGGGCGATGTAACTTTTATTACTTACCTGCTTAAGTTTCTCAAGAGCACCTGTCACGTCAGCAGCGTATGAACATCGAATTGCGGTCTCCATGTCAACCTCGTGCACACCTGAATAGGAAGTCAACTATAATAACTATGGCGCAACAGAAAGTGAAATTCCTCGCTTCTCTTTACACTGCAGCCTAATCCCGAAATCGTTTTCGCGATCAAAAGCTTATTTAGGGCTTATATTCCAGGTTGTTGTTGCCAGGGATGACAACAATAATTCTGAGAAAACATGTTTGTCCAGGTGTTGAGCATCCACGTAGTCAACAAGGTCGTTCAGTGCCTTTCAACTGAACATATGCAGAGTTAAATCCAAATATTTTACAATCGTATCTTCCTTCCTTTCAAAAGTCTGCCAGACTATGAGCAACTATTACAGAAGTCAGTTGGTGTTGATCTTTATTTACACTTATTGTTCCTGGTCAGTAAATCTGTGTCAGAGACGCGAAACAGGTTCATTTCTTGGAGTTCGCTAGACAGAATCTAACCCGCAGTCGTTGGGCCACGGATCCAGAGCGCTACCGAGTAGACCAACGTGTCGCATTAAGATATCTCAATATTGCTTCCGCACCGCACATCAACGTAGGACTACGCGGTTGTGCAGGTCGACGCTACGCGTCACTTCAAAGTCCCTGCTGCTGTTGGAATCTCCATCCGAAGCAGGCTCATTCCACGCCAGTGCACCTCGTCAAATGCAAAGCCAACCGTGTTTTTGTATTCATACGACGAATCCTTGTAAATCTCGTGTAAAAATTACTCGTCGGTGGTAGATTTCCGACTGCGTTCTGCAAAAACAGTGAACAGGGCGTGCGCGTATGAAATTTTCCCCCAGTTGATTATTAATACCAGAGCCGTCTAGATTATGTATGATGCCGATTGACTGACGGAACGAACTGATTAGTGGAGATTATCAACAGACTGGACGTTTATTTCCGACTTGTGAAGGATGAACGATGTAGAAGGAGAGGTCTGCCTACGCAGCCGAATGCGTGGAAGAGGGAGGAAGGAGGCTCATCTCCGATTTCTGTGCTTCAGTTTCAGAGCCAGTGCTTCGATCATTGGCAAATTTCATTTGGCGCCATAGTCGTCTGATGTCAACAGAGCAGCCAACGCCAATGTTGCCTACGATGTTGACTCCGCCCAGTGGCCTTGAAACTGGTATGGACCCACATTGCTGTAACCCTACATATGCATAGGCAGTAGTGTAACTATGGGCCTTTGGACCAGCAACTGCGAAGGGACCACGCCCGAATCTGAAAAGAGGGGGCCTGCTCACAGACTGATAAATACGAACATGCCCAGAAGGGTCATTTGAGTAATCTGGGGGGCCTGAAACTCGAAGTTGTGCCACCTGTCAATTAAAGGCTGATACAGCTTCATAGCTACATATGTCGTAATCGTAATCGTAATCTCGCGATTTCTACAGCACCCAACGAAAGCTAAGTCGCGGGAACCATCTTATTCACAGGCGCTCAGTCAAAACAAAATCGATAGGCAAAAGGATTTGGTTCCAGGTCAAGATCCAGGAGTCAGACAGTCAGACAGTCGGACGGCTACAGTGGACGGTGTTTGAAATTGAGGCGAGAAGAGAGACAAGGGGAAGAGGACGAATCAGGATAAGATTTTTGGAAAAGAAATGTTTCCAGTCTTGAGTGAAAGACCAGCGCAGAAACTGAAAGAGTTGAAGTGTTGGTGAGTTCGTATGCTGGATCAGATTTTTGTCTGCAGTCATAAATTCAGAGTGGTTCAAGACAAGGCATGCTTAGTAGCCTATATATAATATTAGGGTTGAAAGCTAGTTGGCTGCATGAATTTAACGCCAATGTGTAGAAAAAGTGAAAGTAATGCCTCTACAGTGAGGTGGTCCCTAGATCACAGGATCATTTGACTGAGGTACAAACAACAAGACCACATCAATCCCACGACGTGACACCTTTTTGCCTTCCCTGTTTGCGTTGCCACTCATTTACCGACCCATAAAGACTGACTGGCCGAGCGAGCACCAGATGGCCGTGCATCCATAATCATGCTGTTCACGTGCTGCTGAATTTAAAAGCACATGCCAGTGTTTTATCCACAGTGTTATGCCCCCACTGTCCAATTCCCGGCATCCGGAACAAGATCCGGATCCCGGAAGAGCGCAGAGGGAAGAAGACAAAAGAGCCGTTGCGATGGGTAGTGTTTAAACGTTTTGTAAATATTCACCTCTGTGTACGCAGCTAGTCTAACAAAAGATATGTTAAAGGTCGCGAGTGAAGAGACGGGCGTGGCTCTGTACCAAGTCAATTTAGGCCTTCCAAAAATCAAGTCTAAGCAGACTCTTTCAGAGAAGGGGCAGGAGAGCCATCTTGCCTACGTCTCAGCTGGTCTCAAAGTTTATAACTGTTATCCGTGATTTGCCAAAATTCTATATAATTAAGACATATGTGGCTCAAAACTCTGGAAATTATCTGGGCCTCTGGCATTCGCTGCAGTGGCTTGTTTAATGAACTCAACTTTCGCTCTCTCTCTCTCTGTCTGTCTGTCTCTGTCTGTCTCTGTCTGTCTCTGTCTGTCTCTGTCTGTCTCTGTCTCTGTCTGTCTCTGTCTGTTTCTGTCTGTTTCTCTCTGTCTCTGTCTGTCTCTGTCTCTGTCTCTCTCTTTCACACACACGCGCGCGCGCACACATACCGGGAACTCTATTAGAGGAGCTATATAAGTTTTGAGCGTTTTAAAACACGCTAAAATCTTATCCAATTCTCCGACCTTTGAACCAGCCCCTCCCAAATAATTTCAGACCGCAAGTCCAGGTGCCTAAAGATAGGCCTGGCAGCTTAGGCCAATACATTTTAGTCCAATGAATGTTTGGCATGCGACGACGTATAAATGGGTCTTGAAGAAGACAAACTGTCGGTCCTGATCTATGAGTTCTGCACTATGCACTGTGCCACAGTTTGTGCGTAATTTTATCCGATAGAATTCCGCGCCTGATCATAAAGAAGGTCGGGCAAAACAGATACTGGATCAAAGTTCACCAGGCATGCGCGAGTCGGTTTCAACAACGCCGCAGTTTGCCGCACGCAACCGTCTAAAGATGTCAAGGTGTCAGTAGAGGCGCCACCAATTCCGAATTCTGTTCACTACATCATGGTGATTTGCTGTAGGCTACATCTGTAACAGTCACGCATTTAAATATGTCCACGCTTATATATTTACTTTTGTAGTGCGCCCTATATTCGCAGAAATACTGAACAACATCTCAACAGCTTTTAGATAACTAAGTCACGTAAATTACCCTATATTTATGGATGCGCAATTACGGATTTGTATGTATTGACACATATGCACATATAGATATATATGTATATATATATGTATTCGAGTGGTGAAAATGTTGTTCAAAGTTCATTGTTGGAAGACGCCAATACAGTCCATCTACTAAACAACCAGCCTGGTGAAAATTTCAGCTAATTTGGACCATATTTATGCGTTGCACAAGATTTCTGGGACATAATGGACATTATACCGCTTTATGACCAACATACTTATATCAGTATGCAAACACAGCAAGGCATGTATATAGGTATGACTTAAACTGTCAGTTAGATTACTGCAGTGATGTGGTACGATAAGCCGAGAATCTGTAAGTATGCCTATGATGACAATTTGCCGGCTAGATTAAGATACACCATATCCTTGCCAGTGTTCAGGGCAGTTGCAGTCCAGATTGTTATTCTGCATTTGAGTCAAGTCCCGCCAACAAAGTGTTCTTCTTCTTTGAGTCAGGAAATGTGTGGCGATGCATAGTAGATTAGAGGACATCTTTTTGAGATTTGGTTGACAACATTAAGACAGATGCGGAAGAAGAGCTACTGTAGGAGAAAAGGGTTGAGCTTCAACTGCTTACAGATGGTTGTCAGCTGAAGAGGATTCTATGAGATGGCTCAACGGGTAGTGTACATAGGCCTAAAGTAGAGAAATGACTCTAGGACGGAACCTTGAGGGGCATCCTGATTTGAGGGAGGGGCTTCGAACAATGGCTTGCAGCTTTTGCGAAAAAAACGGGAAGACAAGAAGATTCGAACCAAAGTAGGGATGTATCAGAGTTGCCAAACCAAGAAGATAGTGATTACAAAAAGCACGTTTTATACATGGCGTCAAAAGCAGCAGAGATGTCGAGAAGACAGACTCTGGAGACTTGCTGATGACTAGTGACAGAGACTAGTCTATGTATACATATTTATGTATATATCTAGCATATATGGATATTTATATAGCGCGACTTGGAACCTCACACAAGTGACAAACGTGGCTATCTAAGAGCTCTAAA
This sequence comes from Norana najaformis, assembly GCA_964023275.1. NCBI lineage: Eukaryota > Metazoa > Annelida > Clitellata > Crassiclitellata > Hormogastridae > Norana > Norana najaformis. The sequence goes on from OZ029923.1 coordinate 15,000,223, forward strand.
CAAGTACTATGTAATGTGAGTTTAAACTGTTTCTTAAGCTGTTCGTCATGGAAAAGCACATATTTTCATAGGGAAAATTGTTCCAGAATTCACTGTTCAGTTCAGTTCGTTCTGCCAATTCTTTGATGTCATTCAGGTCTAAACTTAAGACACATCTCTTCCGTCTTGCTTATCCACCGTAGCCTGGCTTCTGATTTCTCTGATCTTTCGAAAATCGACCAGTCTTCTTCAACGATTTATGATTTTTGACTGATTTTGACTTGAAGCGACTATCGACTGATACCTTGGTCATTATGATAACGCCGCTATAGAGGTCTTTAGATTAGATTAGATTAGATTAGATTAGATTAGATTAGATTAGAAGGAGAGTCTGTCCTATACAGAAAAGTATAATTGTCATTGAAATGGTAACCTCAAATTTGTATAGCGCCTCTTCAAGAGAAACTCCTCAGAGGCGCACGATTTGGTCTCCATTTCAAGGATTATGTCTTCATCTTTGCTGCACATTTTTTGGAGATTTCCTGTCTGCTATACGAATTTTTATTTGGCGCTATAACTTTAAGACATAACACGTGACTACTGCGTCAGTTACTGTGACGTCAGTTTTGTTTTCAGCAACTGAAGAGTGGCAGTTTCTATGTAACCAAAGGACATTCTTAAACTAAATTTTAACTAGTTTCTAATTTAAGAAGATAAAATTTCCAGTAATCAGGGCAGATGGAAGGGCAAGTAAATTTGCTAAATAATTGTAGAAAATTGTTAGATTATGTTCTTCCTGCCAAAGGCAAAGTTTGTAGTCGCGATTACAGCTGTAGGAGCAAGGATTAAACTCTACTCAAATCTTCCAGTTATATTAGCTCTCTTTATTTTGATTATGTAGTCTAAATGTAATTGTAAAACAGTAAAGTATCCCATATCCCACAAGTGAGACGTAGGGGGGCTCAGTTCCTTTTCTTGGCCGTTCAGCCGGCAGTGGACGAATCCCGAGATTCAGGACTTGTCGTTTACTTCCCAGCTTACGCCGGTACCAAATTATACTGCTTGGTGACAGAGGTACGGTGTGCGCAAACAACTTGCCCAGGGTCGTTACACGGAGTTCGATCCCGCAACCGCATGATCATTGACCATATAAATTACCGATAGACCACCGTTCCGCACAAATGTAAATGCAAGTGTAATGTAAATCGCAGAAATTTCTTAGGTTAACGCATAGGCTGTGTAAAAAACACACTATTCACTGGATTTTACTCAAATTAAATCCGCGGCAGTCGGTTTCTTAGGTTAGTTTCAGTTACAGGTCAAAGTCTAGAGAGTGCAATTAGCCCAAGACGGTCAGTGCGATGCTAATTAAGGGAGACGTTTTGTTTTGGAATAGTCACTATATATGAATCGCAAAAAGCAATACCGTATGCAAATGAAAAAATGCAAACGCGGACACTTTGAATTAATAAAAGTTAGTTTTATTCAGGTGACGTAACGCTAAGTCTGCAATCTTGGGGACTGAGAAACCCAGGTCCTAATATGTAAAAGAGGGGACCACTCATATTAGGCCCCTATGATTCAATGGATCCATTTGAGTAATCTTGCTGAAAGACCCTCAATTTGTGTGGCTATCATTTGTGATGAATCGAAGCAAGATGTAACCAAATGCGATTCGATAGCAGCTGGTCTTACAGTTGCTCATGTTTATTATGGTAATTTTCAGAGGTCAGAAGAATAAATATCACGGAGCTCAGATTCATGTTCCGCCAGAGCTACCGGAAATCCTGAAGCAGTTCACGAAAACGGCCATCAAAGTCCAGCCACCGGATATTTTGGCCTGGTCAGCGGCGTAAGTGTTCAATGAGTTTTAATATTATATAAGATGGCTGTTTTAGGCTGGACTATATAATGTGGCCTAGTGACACCTGTCCTAAAATGCGCCTCTGGGTAGATATTTTGAGGGGCGCTATTTAAATGCTCCGAATGAATGAGTGAATGAACGAACGAATGAATGGACGAGTGAATGAATGAACTGATAATTTATGTTAAATAATGCAACAGCAACATCAAGAAGAAGAAGCACAACTGTATTGCCTGACTCAGCTAAAGTTACATTCTCATTCTTCGGCAGCGCTTGTGAGAGGTCCTTCAAATGCGCTATATAAATGCTCAACTACATACATACATACAACAGTAAGTACTTAATCACCAGAGTTCTTTAAATCTTAAGGGATCATTGCTTCGTTGGTAAAAATAATGGTGGGTCTGAATCCGTTGTAGGTACTTCCGAGCCCTTGCCAGTGGCGAGGCAAAAGACTCCAGGTGGCAGAACCGAAACATGAATCTAACTCCAAGCCTGCTCCGGGTTCTTAATAAGCAGGTGAGTTTAATGATAATCCAACTCGGTCTGACGCGGTCCATACCCACTGAGATTTAAAACATCATTTAAACACCTATTCAAACGGTAGCGGTGGTGAAAGACATCACCTGATAGACGGCTTGATAACAAATGTACTACTTACTTAATTTTTTACTAAGTTCAGATAGACTTGGACGTCGGAAATTATATCCGCGGGATGGCTTTTACCCCTTCCCACTTTATAGTCCAAGTTGTTAAACAAATTTAAGAGTCTAACTTGACTAAACGAGGCAAGTCACGAGCAAAACCATCATCCAAGCTCTTACGATGTGAACTCTGGATGGGAATCGTGTGGATGGGCTCTGCGTGTATGCGGGCGCCCACCACTAGGCGCTTCGCTAGTTATAATCTGACCACAAGCTACTTACTGATGAAGTTCCTGTTTTTAATGACTTTGACGTCATTTAGGTTAGCACAGGCAGCGCTTTTCTGAGGTAACTGAACGGCGCTATATTAAATGTCTAGCTGCATATGCCTACACATATATTTGCTTGTACCAAACTGTTGCATTTTCTCTAATCAATTGGACCATGTCCAGCTGTCATCCCCATTCTTTCCAACCCGTTCAAGCTTTGCCTACGTTGGTCCCACTTGCTGGAATCGTCTCCCTCGAGAATTGCGACTTGAGCTCTTTTCTCTCCCCCTCTCAGTTTTCCGCAGGCGCCTGAAGACCGTACTGTTTAAGAGTGATTTTACTTTTTCGGGTCGGAAGCACCTCTGTTGAGTTTATCCTCTAAGAGGCGGTTTGTAAATCTCAGATTACAATTACAATTACAACCATAAAACTCACCATGGCATTTCGGCGCCTCAGATTCAGATTTACTGCTGGCGTTATGTGCTTTTAATAAATAAATAAATAAATAAATAAATAATTGCTCCAAGCTCTTATGATCGCAATTGCAGTTGCTGCTGTGATACTTTTGTGCAGCTGGGTCCACTGAAGAACGTTCCTCTGTCTCTGATCAAGGAGAAGTGGACAGGCCTGGCTCTGCCGCAAGATCAGTTTGACTGTCTGGTCCAGAGGGGAAACCTTAATGGGGACGTAGACTGGACCATATTCTTCTCTCTGGCTTGTCTCTCGCTTTCCCAGGTCAGTTTTTCTCTGACTGGAATTAATTTATGAAATACAAAGTCATAACGAAAGACAGATTTTTTCTTTCCTCAGCCAATTATCTTGCTTGAATTATTTCAGTATTTGCAGCCTACCATTTTCTACAAAAATGAAGATTCTAGGCTCTAGTTTGGGCAACATTGCTAGCTTATTTTCAATTTGGCCGAATCCAATTTTGATAGGCCTGTTTAAGCGTTTAGACTTATGGATCTGGACATTTATCAAAGGCCATAGAAACCTCTCAAAAAGACTGCTAATATGTGTCTTTCCCCAGATCTGAAAAGTACAATGCGCGCTTATGAAGAGGCTGTTTTTTCCACATAGCGTTTTTGGACGCTAAGGAAGTGCTGAATTGAAGGAATGTAATTTCTGCGAACTAAGCTTAATCTAATCTAACCTAATGATTCCTATAGTGACATTATCATAATGCACGGTTAAGAATCGCAGTTCGACGGAGAAGGCTTGTCGAAATCCTCAGGGAAACCAAATCAAAGTCAGGCTACAGTGAATAAGCAAGTTGAAACAGCTGAGTCTTAAGTTCAGACCTAACTGACATTTAAGAACTGTCAGAAAGAACCGAACTGGCAGTGAATCCTAAGGCGTTGGATCAGCCACCAAGAACTCCATGGCGCTAAATTAATATTCCATGACGTTATGCAGAATCTGACTGACGCAATGACGCTGTCTTGTGATGTCCTGACGACGGAATGCGACGGAAAAATTCCGTTTGTGCTGTTCATGAACATCTACCGTTACTTAGCGACCCAACACTACAACGTCTCTTCCGGTCACGTGGACTATATCTGCGGTTACCTTGACGACAACTTCGTGTAAGTCCGACCAGATGAGTGTGAACTAAGCCTGCTGTAACAAATTTATGCAGCGCCGCTTGCGAAATACATATAGTAATGCAGTAATTTAAAGATTTTTCAAGATACCCAAACAGTGAGCTTTTACTATCTCCACGTTACAAGGCGAGCTTCAAAATTAGCTTCCCTTTTGCCCCCAAACGGTAGGGGTCGTTCATAATGGACTTCCGTATAAAATTATTTACTTATGATCCCTGTCTACCCCTTGTCCACACTTGGAATTATTCTCCCCATACCCTTGGCGGACGTCCGTACTTCAGTTAACTAAGAGCTAAGGCCTATATTAAGCTACCAGCTTGATCTTGCAGAGCTACTTGGGGTATTGAGTGGGGTGCTTTGATACTGCCGAGTATACCTTTATAAGCATGCATGCTTAAACACCAACTATAATCAGTATAGTTATGAGCATATATTCTAATTAGATTCAATGCAATTCAGACTGTCTGCTGTCTGACTGAAGTTGGTGTTTAAGACTGTACTGAATAACTGTATGTACCGAAATTTAGATGCGGACGTCCGCATTGGGCATAATGTCCCCCAATGGTGGGAATTTGGATGAACCCTGACTCCTCTGCGGATGTCCTATTGGATGACCCCATAGTTCGTTCTGTAAATCACTGTTAAAAGGATGCAAAGTTGTTGCATTGTCCGTTTCTGTCCATTATATAATTAACTTATTATGATAAACTAAACTTAATTAAATTAACCAGAGTATTTATATAGATACTTTTCAAGATTTCTTCTAATGAGCTCTACTTTTAACTGAAAAATTAAGTGGTTACTTGGAAAGTTAATTGTTTACCTATTCAAGTACTAACCGGGTCTCATGGTGCTTAACTTCACTGTGCTGGCCAAAAACAGCCGCAAGTCGCAACTAAGTCTTTTGCTCACAGACGTTAAGAGTTTATTGTTTTAGTGTTTATTGTTAATTGTTACTGCTTTTCATTTGTCCACAGTGATGTTACCTATGTACTTTACTATCTATTTTCATACAGGAAAAAGCAGAATGGCTTCATCGTGCCAAAGAACTTCCTAAGGACCGACTACCCAGGGCTGTCTGGATGAGGGAGAGTCATCGTCGATTGCATTCTCTAGCCTTCCTTTCGCATTTCCTGTCTCCACTGTTCTTCTTCACAGTCTGTTATTTCCTCGAGCTATGTATGGATCCCATGCAATTAATGGTCACGTTTCAACATTCATTTAAGACAAATCTGATTACTAATAATATAGTAATATTAATAGTAATAATAATTCTTTGCACCAGGAATATGTTTCTCTGAAATAATAATAATAATAACAACAACAACAATAATAATAGTAATAATAATAATAATAATAATAATAATAATTTTGGCCTCATTAATACACACGAAGATAGATGTAAATATTTTAAAATGCATAATTATTATATAGAAATTGTCGTCGGCTTTAATCAGCAATAATAATAACAGTAACAATAACAAGAATAACAAAAACAAAAGCAGCAATAATAATATTACCATTTAAACAAAGCATATAATTTTACTTGTGGTAGGAATGTTAAATAATTTTGTAATAACTTATTAGAAATTATTTGTCTGATTTTGTGAAATGTCAGAACAGGTCCATTTCCTCTAAAATGTCTGAGTGTTTGATGTAGAGCGATTTTAACCATTTACTTCAGATTTTTGGTTTTATTTAAGCAGGCAAACCTATGGATTTGATGGTCGTTTGATTCGCTGATAAATGTAACATTATTTTAACAGCAGCCTACAATATCGGTTGATAGTTGTTTTACTCATATAGTCTTCATTGCAGGGGTGTATAGTGAGATACTGACATCAAGACAAGGGGTGTATCAGATCGGGTAAAGTAAAAGAAGAAAATTGTAATGTGCACGACTGTTTTACCCATTTTGATTTTTACTCGAAACTATTAGTAGTTTCATAGTAAGATTAGGTTTGATTTGAGATAATAACAGCGAAAATAATAATGTTGATGAACAATAAATATGCAACAAGTTTTACTGAAACTTGCTCTAAGTCACAAAATATTTTAAGATATTCCGCAAACTGGATTCTAAAAATAATTTTCCAATCCGACTTTAAAATATTGAAGCCGCCATTAAGGTTAGGCTATAGTTTTACAATGTGGCAGATGTTAGTTTGCAGGTAACCGCGTAGTTCACTTATATTTCTATACGAAATACCATATGCGTAGAGGCCTCACATGTAGACCAATGCTAAAGCTGTTTATATTTGCCAAGCCTGGCGCATCATCAAATCGAAGTAACAGTCTAATTCAATCGAAGCACTGACTCCGGCGTAGTAATTTTCAAAGTCTTCGTAACTTATCTGAAATAAAATGACGACATCGTCAAAACATTACGTCATTATACCAAAAACTCATCGTTTCCATCATTCATAACTATTTAAAATTCTTAAAATTTCGACTAGGCTACAATAATCATAGATTTTTCTGGACTAGATTGGCTATATAGTATACAGTCAATAGGAGGCAAAATTTCTTAGTGGGTTATGAAACCCGAGTTCAAATGTCACGTAATACAGGGAGAAGCAGTTTGTTGGCTGTTTCCTCGATCTAATCTAATGCTTTTCTACTGTCACATATGAAGTGGTGAAACGATATTTAACTCCTAGTCATCTACACAGGTCTATCGTCAGCTGAAGTGAATTTATGCATCGCAGATACGCTGTAACTGATAACTTATATGACTGTTTACCTACAAACACAACGAGTCTTCTAGCCACATAAAGACAGCGTGTGTTCACATTCTAAACAAGAAATAAAGGATATACATATATATGTTGAAAGAGATTAAAGTATATTTATAGATATATTGAGACGGACAAAAAGGAAAAGGAAAAAGAAATGAAAAGCTGCTTAATACCTGGCCATCGAAGGGCCTTCCAGAGCCATCGAAGGACTTAAGCCACTCCTGAATAACCTGGTCTTCGTTCCACTCTCCGGTCACGTACTTTTGGTGCTTCTTTGGATTGAGAGTACCTCTTAGGTCTTCGGATGTGATTGCTCCACTGCCGTCTTTGTCTAGCTTAAGAAACGCCTTCAACACCAGTTGCTTGCGAAATACCGACATTCGCGGCTACAAATAGCGCAGAAATCTATCAGTCAAACAAACCTATGCAGAGAAAACCATGCTTAGGTCATGTTTTAATTGTTCTATATCATCATCATCATCATCATCATCATCATCATCATCATCATCATCATCATCATCATCTGTGGCGTGCTCATTTCTGGAGCGTTGCCTTTTCCACTACGCTCAACCAGCCGTCTCTATTCAGGGCTCGTCCCCATGCCGTACGTAACTCGAAGTTCAGTGAATGCAGGTCAACTTCCGCTGTTCTTGTCCATGCGTGGCGAGGGCGTCCGACAGGTCTCTTCCAACCTCTCGGATGGCCGGAAATCATCGCAAGGTCCTGGCATGGCACTGGTCACCTCCGCAACGCGATGTGTCCAAACAGCAGTCGCCTCGTTGTTCAAATCATCGACGACACTGGGATATGTGCATCATGCGGCGATATTGTTCTATATACAGTTCTACAATGCTATAGCATTTCGTGGCAGGAGGACAAGGTCTGTTTTTCAGACATTTTTATCATTCGTGGCACCATGGTCAATTCGGTAGTGCTGGGTTTGTAATCCATCGATTGCGGGTTCGAGTCTGCTGAGCGAAATCCGTGTAACGACCATGGACAAGTTGTTTCGTACCTCAGGTCATATTTATTGACCTTGTGAGCGTAATAAATGCACAAACAAATAAATAATCATTGTCATCGTCCTCGTCATCGTCATCTTCTTCTTCATCTTCATCTTCATCGGATTCATCAGTTCCCAGTTTCTTGTAAAATCCAATATAATCCGTATCGTTAACCTGAAGCTTGCTTTCTTCGTTGATGTAACTCGTGCTATAATGTTTTCCTGGTAATAACACAAGTTATTATGCTGTAATCTTCCAGCTGGTAATGGTATCACAAAATGTGATGTGACCTTACCTTAAGCAAAATACTTGTTAGCCGGGTTTTCATTGATTAAATCTTCTTGCACTTGTGTGCATGTGCCTGGTCAGTCTGCAGTGGATGACCAGAGAAGGTAGGGTGAGAAGGAAGAGAAGGGAGGGCGTGAAGAATGAGAAGTGAAAAGGAGTGAGAACTGAGGAATGAAAGTTGCAGTTACGAAGAACTGTTACGATTCGGGATAAAAAGTTGACAATGAAGAGTTCTGTCGAATAAAGACTATTGTATAATCGAACTCGTCTTGACGAACATTAGTGTCATAAATCAGATCTTATGATTGTGATCTCCTACTTTTAAAGAGATTAGGAATTCCTCGTAAGACAGATCTCCGGATTTTGTTGAGTCCATTTCGTCAAAGCATCGTTTCTCCGTCGTTTCATCTGCAACCACTCCCTCGTGGTGAAGAGCCGCCTGGAATTCTCTGAAGTCGACCTTCCCACTTCCGTTATGATCCATGCGTCGGAAAGACCTTCAACAGAGCACAGTTTCTTACTAGACGCGACTGCATCAATTGCTGTCTGATAGCTCAGTTAATTAGTTAATTACCTAGACACTTAATGTAGGGCCTTTTACATACCTCACAAAAGTGCTGCGGGGTCAATTAAAAGCGATTAAAAGTGTGGATAAATTACTTCTTCATCATGGTTTGTCTAAAATTCTCAGGCCTATTTTGTCTAGTCCTAAAGTCACTGTGGCCTATATATAGTCAAGCAGTCTGGCCTTTTGTGAAATATAGGCAGCAGTGTCTAGGTGTATGGCTTGCAACGGTTTTGCCATATTGGCAGGGAATTATATAAGCTAAATCTAAATCCCATTGACAACCAAGAGTGCCATATTGAAAGTGTAACATATATAGTTATATTTATAAATTTATATATTTATATATTTATATATGATGCTTATAAAAAATGCTGCGTATCATGTTGCCTTCTAAGGGGAGACAGTTGTAGTGTAAAGCCAGAGAATAATGAGACTGAACTCCCATCTGACAAAAGTATGTATAAATGGCCCACAGTGATTGTGCTATGTTACTAGACATTGAATGACTATAGACCAAATAAAATATCCATGTCTAATATTCGTGTATCGTTTGGATCATCATCATCATCAACAACAACAACAACATCATCTTCATCATCATCATCTTCATCATTATCATCATCATCTCCTGTCGATCCAAAGTCAGTAAGGATGCATCTTACAAATTCATTACCACAAACATAAAAACTTTAAAATATTTAATAAAACACAAAGCAAGAATATTCTGAATGTTTGGGATCTTCGCAGGGTGCGATGTTAGACAGGACCAAGCCATGGCGTTCCGACCCTTGATTTTCGTCCCTTTCCCCAAGAGAACTTGGAAGAGGGTCCTTGGACGACTAAGGTACACTTGGACCTGGACTGTGTAAGTAAATCTTCACCCACTACACTTTATGCTAAACATAACCAGGAGACGAGCCCTGGACCGAAACGTTTGGAAAAGAGCCATGGGAGTGGCATACGATAAAGAGGGAACGCCACTGATGATGATGATGATCATCATTATTATTATTATTATTATTATTATGATGATGATGATGATGATGATGATGATGAGGGTGATGAGGACGATGACGACACTCCATGAAGATGAATTACACTGTTCGCCTACATTTAATTTCCACGGCTAATCTAACTAGAAGAAAACTTACTGGCTCAGATTCTTTAAGGTGCACACGCCCTTCGAGAGGACATGAGCTCTGAGCCGTTCCAAAGGAGTGGCAGATGGGCTTTCCTTCACCTTTTCGTACTTCATCCTCATCTCCCGCTCTTGTCTCGCGGTCGCCGTCATCTCTGTTATCTTCTGATTGAGTGAAACTGCTTTTAAATTCAGAAGAGCTATCCACCGATTGTCTTACACAAGTAATCGCTAAACGTCGCAAAATACTTCAGCCAAGTCTTAGCACAGACCTGCGAATGTCGTCGAAATCAAGAGCAAAGTAAATACACAATCAAATCAATAGCCTTGCAATGCAAACTGAAGAGCCCTGTAGGCCTAAAGTGAGCTTCTGCTTTATATAACTTTATTCTGCTTGATTCGAATAGATGGCGTTGATTTCTGATCTGATGAACGCCTAGAAGATCAATCACCTTAAATACAAGCCTTGCAGAATTTGATTGATAGTAGCTGCGTGTTGTATTGTCGGTCATGTACAAAAACCCGAAGTACATGTGTAGCTTTGTACTCTTGGAGGTAATGACAGCTCAAAGCAGACACGAATATGGCTGGAACGTTCGCACAGTAGCGTTGTCTAGCAGTCGTTGTGGCCGACTCAGTAAGCCCGCCCCAAACAAACACCATAGCACTGAGGAACACAAACAAGTCGATACACACAAACACACGCACACACACAGACACAAGGCGTTCAAACTGATCGAAACGCACAGGCACACAAAGATTTCCAAACATACACACACACACACACGCATTCAAATACATGCACGCCTATACACATGGTGATCAAACTGATCGATACTCACAGGCACACAAACACAAATATCCCCACACACGCAAACACACACGTACACATACAAGCAGGCATACACGTGGTGGTCCTTTAAACAGACAACGACGTTCGTACTGAATAATGGCTGCAGTTGGTTGGTTTTCATTTGATCGGACGCAGCTACTTCTTCAGACTCGCACTGTGTTGATCGATGCCTTGTAAACAGTACCAGCCCAGTGGTTGCTAAGAAGACGTGGCGTCTGCACTTGGGGTAAATAAACCAAAAGCCCAAAATAAGCATATGTATAATCATGACATGATCGAATAAATTTATTGAATAAGTGTAATAATGTGGTATATTGGCTCTTGATTTTGATGGCATCGATCTAAAGCCGTGGGATGCAGTGGTGTAGTGGTATGGTCGGTGCCTCGTAATGGGAGGGTCACGTGTTCGAATGTGTCTCAAGCCACTGCGTAGCGACCTTGGACAGGTTGCTCACCCACAATTGTCTGTGAGGAAGGTAACGGGAAACCACCTCACTCATCTCATCTCCGGGTGGCATAAGGCCAATGGACCTACCTTCGGGCAGAGAACTCATCATCATTATCAATCTAAAACCTTTATATATATGTATATATATATATAAGTATATATATATATATATATATATTCTGCTTTAACTTATTATATAATCACAGAACGGCCACACATTAGACATGCAGATTCTTTTATTGTCAAAGAACGCATACTTCACGCACACTTAACGAAGTTTATATTATCACATAATATATAACCAACTCTATAGCTGACTAGTATTAGAGTATGCTGAGCAATACGGTATACCGGGACAGTTACTGGTTCATTCACCTCTGGGTGATTGCACCATCATGTAGGCCCTTTGCCTTGCTCGACCCCTGAAGATTTATTATGTAGGCCTGCATCGTGTCTAAAACCCAAACAAAGAGTCGAAGAACAATGGACAGTCAACAATTACCTATTTGCTCGTGGAATTTGCACATAATTGCCTGCTGCAGACGAAACGAGGCCTAAAGAGGCCTACAGTTCTGCATGAGCGCCTACAGACAACAGGCCCGCAGAAGATTCCATATTACGGTGATCAAGTGCACGTCTGGCATGACAAGGCTATGACGACGACAACGATAGTCATGATGACACACATGATGATGCAGAGAACTACATGGTTGATGTCAATGACTTGACAACTACAAGAGCGATATGCTTAATTGGTGGTTCTGATGGTCATTGTGTCATGTCAAAACTAAAAATTTTATTATGACCTTGACCTGTCCGTAGCTGGAAGGAATATTCAACCATTTTGAACGATCCCTCATCAGTCAGCGATATTGATGTGACCTCAAACTTCTCCCCAAATCCCTAGACAAGTGGTCTGTTCTGCTCGAACCCCTTCAAATATTCTGGCTACGGCCCTTTCCTTACCCCGCCCAAAACTATAAAATGCTTTCTTAGTTTTCAGTGTTCAGTTTAGACAGACAGACAGACAGACAGACAGACAGCCAGACAGACAGCTATGCAGGCAGGCAAGCGCACAAAACATTTACTGGCTTATAAAGACACACAGAGACATATAATTATACAATCACACAAACAGAGATACAGACACACTAACAGACACACAGGCAGACAGCTAGACAGACAGATACCCCACCCTTCTGACTTTTCATAACAACATCGTGTTCATTGCTGAGCCTCCTCCGGTTCATCCTCCTCCTTCTGTTTCCCTTCTCCCTTCTCCTGCTCCTCCTCCTCTTTCTCTTACGCCTCCTCCCTCACCTCTTTCTCCTTCTCTTCCTTCACCTCCTTCTCTTCCTCCTCCTTCGTCTCTTCCTCTCAACGACTGAATGCACCGTTACCAGGTTGCTATGACGACGAGTCCCTCTTCTCTACAGTTCCCTTCGCGTGACACAATGGCCGATTCATTTAGCGCCAGTCATATAAAGTGGAGGGAAGGGGTTCGTTAGCTGTCCTGGGACCGTAAGCAAGTAGACCTACCTCGCGCATAATTCCTTAGCGACATTGATATCTGATACATATCTGTTTGATATTGGCGCTATATAAAGCTACTAAAAATAAAAGCTGAGCATTTTCAAAGGGTGGAAACTGCAGTGAAAGAGTAAGCAGATGGTGGGTATGATGGAAAAAGATCTTGAGCAACAGTGGGAGTATCATCAGACAGATAGTCTATGCCTAAGACGGAGATCTTTTTACAGCAGAAGAGCCGTACCGGGTTACAAAATCGAGTTTATGGCCCATGCCGTGGGTTGGAACAGACGTGTTGATTAACAACAAGGCCTCACAGCAAGTCCTTGATATTTTTGTTAAGCATTGTCCAAACTATGTTGAAGTCACCGATTGCTGTAAGTTCTGGAAAGACGAAACCAGCCATTAGAATTCCAAGAAGTCAGAGGGTTAAAGCGATGTGGAACGGTAAATACTGACAACGGTTAACGGCAAGGTTTTCAACTGTGTCAACTTCAAAATAGATAGTCATCCATTGTGGGACGGTAAATACTGACAACGGTTAACGGCAAGGCTTTCAACTGTGTCAACTTCAAAATAGATAGTCATCCATTGTGGGACGGTAAATACTGACAACGGTAAACGGCAAGGCTTTCAACTGTGTCAACTTCAAAATAGATAGTCATCCATTGTGGGACGGTAAATACTGACAACGGTTAACGGCAAGGTTTTCAACTGTGTCAACTTCAAAATAGATAGTCATCCATTGTTAGACGGTAAATACTGACAACGGTTAACGGCAAGGCTTTCAACTGTGTCAACTTCAAAATAGATAGTCATCCATTCTGGGACGGTAAATACTGACAACGGTAAACGGCAAGGCTTTCAACTGTGTCAACTTCAAAATAGATAGTCATCCATTGTTAGCAATCGATATCCATGTGCGATGCAGCACTTTTGTGTGATAGCTACTTTAAAGACGCCATATTAGACATCTGGATATAATATTATACACATACACACATACAGCAATGTGGATGGACTTGGATGTGTGATCGATCAGTAGTGAATCGATGGTTGGAAACAACATAATATTTCTGCTCTGCATTCCGGATTAAACTAAATACAAAAGCAGTTTTTAAGTGCAAACCTCGCTTCAATCATTAATGAAAAATGCAATTTCAACACTTGCAAATGGAAATAATAAGGTGGCATTGTAGATGATTTCATTAAATTAGTTCGGTTCAGTCTATGCTGCCAGTTTTTTCAGTCGGCCGATTTGGCGAAACTTGCTCCAGTCTATAGTTATATAACTATCTGATCTATTGGTTTGGAGTTCGATACTCAGTCGGCAGTTGTACTCCAGCTTGTTGCGAAAATAGCCGCTAGAAGCAGCTGCTTGTGAAGTCAAGTGACGGTATTCAGACACGCCCACTTGTATCGGGTCAATCGGGTTCAGTCGGGGTCATTCGGCCGACGAAAAATCAATACTGATCGATCCGATCCAATCAGATTGAAAATTCTGTACATGTTCAGACTGACATCGATCTGATTGTTTTGCTGTCGTATACCGAATCGATCCGATCCCACTCGAATTGGTTGATTCATGTCGGATCTGATCGGTTGGTGTACGGTAATTGTAATCAGAAATTTGTATAGCGCCGCTTCAAATTAAAACTAATTAGAGGCATTCTCTGCACTAGCCTTACGTAATAACGATGTCAAATGTAATTAAGAACAGAACATTCATCCATTTGTAAACATTGCTCAGATAACTACACACACGCAGAGCAACACCAACAGAATCCCAACTGCAGTTGAAAAATGGCGAAATGTTCAGAGTTCCTGAAGCGCGCTGTAAAAACGACGATGGCGAAGATGATCCGCTGCCGATGGCTCGCGATGGCTCATCTTTCATCAGTCCCTTGTAGATGGAAGATGATGCGGCGTCCGGATAGCCCTCAAACCGCTGGAAAAGGTACTCATCGCTCGCCGGTCAGTAGGGGCCTAGGTAGTTCACCCATACCGTGGCTGACGGTCGGTGTCCCTCCAAAGACTCTTCTCGTCCTTTCTCTACTGAATCCAAGATTTCCCGGCGTAGATGGCATACGTAGGTTTGTAGATCTGAGCCTAGACTGTTCAGCTGGGAACTGTCTTCAGCTCCAAGCTGAAAATTTATCTCTTTTAAAGTTTATTGCTCTTAATGTTTCCTGTTTCCCGTTTCGTTTTGTGTTTCGTGTTTGCGTTGGTCATCGTAATTTTATGAAGAGAGAAGCAGAGGAGAAGGATTTGTCCTCAGTCATGACCTGGATCGAGGCCACTGAACATTTAATTCCCAACGAAACAAGCAGTACAACTCTTTCGAATAAGGTTTCTATTACACATGCAATTTAACTACTTCACAGAAAAATTTGTCTCATAATTTATGATAAATATTTTGGCGTTAAAATTTACATCGAGCTCATACAGTTTTTGTATTTCAACTTCTTCTTTATAAAATTAAAAATCTAAGATATGCAGCGGATTAAGTCTTTAGTCGTTATTGATTGTGAACTCCATTTACAATTAGTCTCGACAAAAATATCAACTTTTCAGCTACTTATTTACCTTTTTGCGTACTTTGCTTACTTCGACGTTTCTTTCCCCTTACGATTCACAACTTAAAGTTTACAAAATGATCACATATGCACATATTTTTATTTTCCGTATATATTAACTTTAAGTTATTTCCTACTTTTGGTTTGATAGGCCACGAGATGTACATTGTAGGCCGCGATTTTTATTTTATTCTTTATATATTCTTTGTGTTCGTGGTTCTTAATTTCTTAATTCCCAGTCAGTGTAATGTATTCGTTACTCGTTATTGTTATGAGTCAAACCTTAAGGCCGACAAGACGGAATGTGGAAACGTCTAGAGAATTAAGCGCCAACTAATGGACTATATCTTTCGTTGAAAGATCATAGCGACATAGTTTATTTAGCGCCGTTTCCGTCGATTATCGTGGCCCAGGTTCTTCTCTTCTGAATGTGAATGACAGATGCTGGGAAGTTGGGAAGAATTCGTCGTAGTTTGGCAGTGTCCAGAATTGTTGTTCCGTTCGTGTGATTATATTTATATTCCGTGCTGCTTTCATTCAAGCTGCTGTTTCCTCTGTCACTTCCTGGCTACCTTTACCACCTCTGCCACTTCCTCGCTGATACAAACTGAGCATTTATATAGTTCTGCCTTAACTCTCTATGGTCTTTTCCTTGCCTACCCTCTTCGGTTGCTTTACCCCAGCTCTCCCTCTCTACTCCGGCTTACAGCCTCACACCGAATTTAATGCGTCTTACCCAACTCTTTTACTCTCCCTTTGACATGTTCCAAATTGACCTGATCCATCATTCCCTTTCCAACTTTTGGAACCTCATCTGTTTCATACTTCAGCTTTCGCTTTCCTGTGGATGTCTTCCCGTGGGGTTATTACGTCATTTATTAACACTTGGCTCCTTTCGCTTGCTCTTCTACTCTCCCTGGTCTTCCTACCCATGGCCTCTCTCCTTCTTTCATGATCTTCCTACTACTGGGCTCCCTCTGACATACTCCCGTTGGCCTTCCTACCCTCTGACTCCCTCTTACGCTCCCCGATCTTCCTACCCCTGAAGTACCTCCTAATCCCGGTGCCGTGAACTGGCCCTGGACCGGCCCCTTTCCCCGCCGATGGCAGCCGCGACAATTTCGTAGCCCTGCGCGGTCGCCGCCCGTATATCGCTTGGTTCGGGAGTCGTGACGGCAAAGTAGCGAGTTGTCGAGGATCGGCTATGCGACCCCTGACCCTTGACCTTCTTCATGGCTGCCTGGAGCCAGGCCGAGTCCTTGACGTCGCGCATCTTGTAACGGTGGTCGACCTTGGCCTCGAGGATGCCGTGTATCAGCTCCTTCACCTCTTCCGAGAGCTTCTTCGATCTCGGAAATCCGACCTGCCGTTCCGTCTGATATTTGATCATCTTCTTGACATCGGAGTCGTCGTAGGGCATCGAACCACAGACCTGCGAAATACACACAAACACCGCCATTCGATTCTATAACAGGTTTCTAATCTAATATCTAATCTGATCTAGAAACTTCTATAGCGATTTTAACACAGTGCACAAAACATCAATCGATAATCATATCTAAGCAAAACCGCACTTCATAAGCATTATCAGTTGGATAGGGCCAGTCGTGATTCGTCTTCTGTTATGAAGACATAATCGTAATCGTAATCGTAATTCCTAGATTTCTACAGCGCCCAACGAAAGCCGCGCCGCGGGGACTAGCTTATTCACAGGCGCTCAGTCAAAACAAAATCGATAGGCAAAAGGGTCCGGTTCCAGGTCAAGAGTTTATATTTTAACAGTTTATATGACGCTCTGTACACAGGGGCGGCTCCAGGATTGCTTGTGTCGGGGTAAGAGCATTTCCAGAGGGATGCCACATTCTGGCAGTCCAATATGTACGGGTCTGATCTGTGGGGTGTTGGCGTATAGCCAATTTGGGTGCGGGGAGGCGATCCACCACCACGTCTATGCTAAATCCCCCACTGTCATTGCGTCTGAGCGGCTCAGTGTTTGAAGGCAGATAATATATGCGTCAACAGCCTTGGCAGCCATCATATGTCGTTAAGCACTGGATACAATAGGCGCTACTACTACTCAAAATGCGCCGTTAATAATAAACACCTTTAAAACAGATTCACAATCCGGCCTATGTTTCATTGTGCTGAAATTGCTTGGTTAGCTGTGATGAAGCAGTGTTAACATCAGCGTTTACAACTTGGAAGTCATAAGATGTCGCTATTTAACACTGAATACTAGTAATAAATAGTCAGTTTTCTTTGAGATGAGGTTGTGTAGGTTTATAAAAGATGTCGTTAAACACTAGATATTACCACTATACCTTAGAACCAGATGCCTTTAAAAAAGGTTCAGACGACGTCATACACATTTCAACTGATTTTAATTGGCAGATAGTCAAAGCAGTTAAAACTTATATTTTCTGTGTTTGAAGGCAGGGTAAGGTCGACATCAATGGCCCAGGCAGCCATAAGATGTCGTTAAATACTAGATACTACTACTACTGCTGCTACCAATACTATTACTGCTATTACTACTGCTACTACCACTGCTACTGCTGTGCCTAGGGCCTACGAACTTTATAGGGGCCTACGAAAGTCAAAAATGAGATATTGAAAAAAATTAATTTATTGATTGACCCGAAAATAGAAAAAGGAAATATAAATTTAATAGCCTTAAAGTTTGTACTGAAACAGTTTAAGTTAAGCTGTGCTACATTATGTTAACTTTGCACTAGCAAAATCACATATAATGTCCCTCAAGCGTCATTTCCCGCATTAAGTTGTTTTCAATTGAAAGTAGTGCAAGGGAAGATAGACGTAAAGAAATAACGTGAATGTGTTTAGGTCTAATGCAGAGTTGTCAGTTGTGGCCTACGAATGCGAGAGTGCCTAGGGCCTACTATGATCTTACAACGACCCTGGCTGTTGTTGTTGTTGCTGCTGCTGCTGCTGCTGCTGCTGCTGCTGCTGCTGCTGCTGCTGCTGCTGCTATTACAAAGGCGCTGCGGCAATACTGAACGAGAGGATGATCGTCGAATGAGATTACCATGATGTAGAGTATGACACCCAGACTCCAGATGTCGTAGGCGCTGCCTTGGTAGGGTATTCCTTGGAGAACCTCTGGAGCGGCGTAGGCAGCACTTCCACAGTACGTCCGGCTCAGCTGGTCCGGGTGCTGGATTCTGGAAAAGCCAAAGTCCGATAGTTTGATGTTGTTCTCGGCGTCCAAGAGAATGTTCTCGCATTTCAAGTCTCTGAAAGCATTCATGACATTCCACAGGTCAACCAATTTTTTCACCTTTCGGCCACTGCGGTCGTAAGGTGCTGCTCTCAACTGCAAACAGAAGTATTGAGCATTGACTTTGTGCTCCAGTACATTATTTTTTACTGTTCATTTTTCAGTGAATTAATCGGGTAAGGTCAAGGCCTTTACTCCCGCTGCCCATTTGAATGGGCGCCACGCCATTTAAGGTCCCCGTGAGTGGATGCTGCTAGCTCATGATTCAAATCTCTTAAATAAGCCACGATCGTTATGCGAACCGGCATCCTCACGGACAGAGGTGTATTCAAGTACGCCTTAACCAAGTAGCTATTCAGGCCAGTAAACTAATATAATCAACGAAAACTGAAAGAACCAGAGTTAACTTAATGTCTGCAGTTAGCTTTCGGGGTTAAAGTGGCGCTACATAAGTAGTTTCCGCAGATGTAAATAGATTTCTTTATAGAACATCGAAATCTAGTTTATACAATTAGCTGTTCCTCGCCAGAGCGCCAATATGCATACGAAGTCGAATGTGATTTTACATGCAATCTGATCAGAATTGACATAGGTCAATGGCATTTGTAACGGATAGCTTTTCGGTTATGAAATAGCGATATAGAATTAGCTGCTGGAGATATAAAGAGTTTTTCTCACAGAATGCTGACATTTCTACAATCAAGGCAAGAACCTGGACTACGTGTGACAAAAGCAACATGAAAATGGGAGAAGGGGTGGGTATGTCGAAGGGTTATGATATAGAATGGGGCGATTGTAGCAGTTAGCTTGTTGGTGTCTGGAGTATAGCCATAGAAGTAGTTTCTAGAGATACAACGAGATTTTCTCATAGAACTTCGAAATTTTTAGAATGAAGGTCCAACGTTGGACTATACGTAGCAATGGCGCAGTGGGTGGGGGAGTTTGAAAGCTGTTAGCATCCAATGGGGCTTTCGTAATAGTTAGCTTGTAGAGGTTTTAAGTAGCGCAATATAAAGTAGTATATAATAAGATTTCCTCATATCGTATTCGAATAATACCAAAACCATTTCCCATCCGTTATCTTATATGTCCTACTATATCCAATATCATCTTATCGTATGCATTTCTTATACCACAGTAAGTTTACAATTGTGACGACACTATGGCGGCGGCCCTGCGTCAGCAGCCCAGGTGTACCTGATTCGTTTACCTGTGGACGAGATTAAGGCTGTGCATGTAGTCGACTGCGCTGACCAGCTGAGCGAAGAGGGTCTTTGCCTTTTCCTCCGGAATGGCGCCACGCAGCTTGACGTATTCCAGGAGGTCGCCGTGACCAGCCAACTCCATGACCATCACGATCTGCAGCAAAGCATGACACGCAATACCACTGACCAGTTCGATCTGTTGATTGCGTTAAAATTACAATAGAAAGGTATCGTCAGGTAAGGCAAGTTAGGGTGTGGTAGTGTACCCACCTTAGCCCTCTGACTGCCTTCCTACCTGACTCCTGGATCTTGACCTAGAACCGAACTCTTTTGCCTATCGATTTTGTTTTGACTAAGCGCCTGTGAATAAGCTGGTTCCCGCGACTTAGCTTTCGTTGGGCGCTGTAGAAATCTCGAGATTACGATTACGATTACGATAGTGTAAGGTAAAGTAAGGTAGTCGCTCGTTTGTTACACTTTTAACTATCAACAGAATGATTTTAAGCGAAGAAAGTGTAAAGTAATGAGGTAACGTAAGGTAAGGTTATGTAATATAAATTAAGTTGTAGTTGGTCGGTTATTACTCGTTCTTACCAACAATGGTAAGGCAATGTAGGATGAGGTAATGTGATGTAAAGTAAGGTAAGGCAAGGGAAAATACGGTTATTTTCTTTGGTTATTACAAGTTGCTATTAACAACAGGATAGTGCTGCGATGAAGGAAGGAATTAAGTCGTCGGTTTAATTTTGCATCTCTGCGCTTTCAAGGTAGGCTAAAGTTGTTGTGCAAAGCGCTCCTAGACACATATTGTCTCGTAACAGAACACATTCACTGTGACCTAAAGGCTGACGCACAGTTAGCGTCTGATTAATCTATTAATGGTCATAAAACGGAACTTAATCCTCAACAGATCACTTGGGGATCTTTTCAGACCCCAGACAAATTCTCAATCGCCGTGCTTCTGATCGCTGGATGATGCCTAGGTCTATACAGCTTTTCATGTAGGCCTATTCCTCGAGAAATGTCTTGGCGAATATCAGTGTAAGCATTTCAGCAACATGGAGTGTTATTAGTTTTGTGTCGTTGGGCGTTGCTTATAGGACTTCTAAATTAATTTCCAAAAGGCAAGGTCCTGACTGATCGTAATCGTAATCCCGAGTTTTCTACAACGCCCAACGAAAGCCACGTCACGGGGACCAGCTTATTCACAGGCGCTCAGTCAAAACAAAATCGATAGACAAAAGTGTTCAAGATCCAAAAGTAAGGCACGCAAAAAGACAGCTTGGCAGCTACTGTGGATGATGTTTGGGATTGGAGCGGAAAGAGGGATAAGAGGAAGAAGTGGAATCAGGATGCCCGTGTATTGCATTGTATTTGATAACTTATATAGCGCTTCTTACAGAACAAACTACTCAAAGGCGCTTCCAGCATGAGAACCCCGGAGAAATAAGAAAGTCTTCAAACAACGAGCTGACTGAGCTCCATCACCAACAGTGACCCTTGCACGAAATGATAGCGGAAGTCCATTCCATAGAGATTTGCCAACAACAGCAAAAGTCCTCTGCTGCGCAAGCGAGGACTTAACACGAGGAACAAATAGATCCACACCACCTAGAGAACGGGATGAGGTACTGGAGTGTGGAGGCCGAATAAGATCACAAAGGATTTAGGAGCCTGGCGCATGCTAGCTCTAAGTACCAGAGACAATTACTAGTTCAAACTGAATACGAGATAGGATAGGCAGCCAATGAAATTGCTGAATGATGTAATCTGAGATTCTTTACGCCTACATTACATTGCATTACGAAACACTACATTACGTTGCGATTATGTTGCAAGTTAGTGTTAGCATTGTTGTTAGTGTTGTCGACTAGCCTATACTTAACAAAGTGGATTATGCAACACGTGATTTATCTAAACCACGGTGGTTGGGGTAACCCAACCCATGAGTTATCCCACACCTAGGCCTATCGCTTTAGCAGCATGGCTCCCTTTGGAACTCGGACTATTTCAGATAGCCTAATTATGAAGTAATTAATATTAATTGGATTATCACTCATCTAAGAATTAAGCCGATACCTTGTCGTTGAAATGTAGGATGTCGTACAGTTTAATGATGTTCGGATGTTCCAATATCTTCATCACTTCCAATTCCCTAGGTAAAAATTTCTGTTGAAAATCCATGGGTGCCTTTTTCTTGCTGATGATCTTCAGGGCCACTTTTCTACCCAACGTTTCAGACATGGCCCACTTCACCTTGGCGTAAGATCCCTCACCCAGCACCGATCCGAGCGCATACCCTCGCTTCTTCAGCTCTTCCTCGTCGCTCAAGGAGTGGCCCAACGTGGGAGCCATAGATGCGACGCAGGCCTCGGCCACAGAGCGTCGTCTTCGTGGTTGGTGTTAGGGGTTGCGTAAGTTACCCGTAAATGGGGATTCTTCTACCGCGGTGGTCCATTAACCGCCCCATCATTCTCGTCTGCCTGGTGTTAGAACTGGAGTCGTCTGCAGAAACTAACGTCAACAAACGTCACCAAAATCCTCCACCGGGCAATTGTACAGCCTCGCTTTCGGATGTGACGTCACGATAAACGAAATCAGAAATCTTGATAATGCTTACTCTTAGACCTGGTGTATGTTCATGTGAGATGCTATTGACTTAGTGCATGCCCTTGCTAAAAGCTAGCAGAACAAAAAAGGAACTAATATTTAGACTGAGCCAAGTTCTAGGGTGTGAGTTGTTAGAGAATGGAAGACGCCTACGATTCTTCGCTCAATCGATGGACATATGGCGCGTTAACAAATGTACGACTTACTTACTTACTTATTTACTTACTTACTTACTTACTTACCCACCCACCCACTGGTTCAAGCATAATATCTTATCTGATCTCCCCTTAACTAACCTAATCTAATCTAATGATTTCCATAGGCCTGCTTCACCTTAATGCTTAATGTCCGAGGCATGAATCGATGATCGTTCTAAATGAAATCGCAGCAAAAATCGTCATCTGTTGGTGAAACCAAATCAAATTCCGACAGATCAGCGAATCCAAAAGCAAGCCAGTTGAGACTTATAATTTTATGCACTGTATAAATCACCTAAATTTCACGTCGCCATAAAAATTGGCGTCAAGCAGATAAGCTTATTCACCACTGCTTCGTCAATCCAAATTCGCTTGAGGTTTAAGTGCCAGGTCTAAACCCAAAGAGATAAGGCCATGCTCTGAGGGATAATGAGATAATAAGGCTAAAAATGTTCGGTACTTATATGCCATGGTGTCGTGGCTGTTGACAGAAACATTTCCAGCGTTCGATTTAGAAGTTTATATGAAATGCCCCAATTTACCCCATGGCTGCATTTCCCCAATAATAACCCTCCTACACACAGAGGTACCAAAATCTTCACCTCTCTCCCTACCGCCTTATAATTATTGTTATAACTCGAAAGTCACTGGACAATGTCAAGCTTATAATAAACTGAATTGGCATTGTTTATTCACGGTATTAAAAGTTGGGGTACGGATTTCAGTTAAAAAAATGAATGGAGGACCGAAAATGACAGCCATTTTAGACTGAAGAAAATTGACGCAAGATGGCAGTAGGGCTCATGTAAGTCTCAATCGTTGAAGGTCTTGGAATAGATTCTGTTGCCTTTCTGTTTGACCATGTATTTCAATGCCGTTTAAGGTTAACTTCTGAAAATCGATCACAAATTCGTGACACAAGGAAGCATTTCTGTATTTTAAAAATATGTCGCCATATTCAGCAAGTCTCTAGAAAAAAGTCACAACCCAAATCCTACAGTTAACAAATCGGTGTCGAATGAGACTATAGGTCTATATGAGCGTCAAGATAGGTTTGGACATGTGGTCTGTCTGCTGTTTTAAGAAATGAATAGATCAGAAACCCATTTAGCAACATTCATTGGGCCTGAGCCCATAGCATCCTATCATCATATGCCACTGGTGGTAGCTGGGGGCTAGTTATGGGCCCAATATGGGCACCATAAACGTGCCTGTAAGAGAATTTATGATGTAGGTGGGAGCGCCACGGTTAATGCGATCGCGGTAAAACTCGTCCCAGATGAAACTATCCGCTACAGTAATCATCCTTATCTAAAGTTGAAATCATACAGGCAAAGGAATTCATATTTACACAGGGTCAAAAACCAGTTTCTTCTCTGCTTAAAACGCGTCACTGGTGAATAAGGTTGGAGGAGAACATTGATGCGAGATGCAGCGACGTCTACCGACTAAATCGCTATCTACTGTTAGTGACCGCGCATCAGGTTGGGCGATTGTGTTAGATAAATGTAAATGTAAAATGTACACACTTTTCTATAGCGACCGTATGGCCTTGACCCTGCGCATTTTCAATGAATCAATCGGGTGAGATCCTTTACACCCGCTTCCCGTTTGAATGGGCGCCATGCCATTTAAGGTTCCCGAGTACGAACCGGGCACATATTATTGATATATTAATGATATTGTACATGCAGATAGTACAGCTAACAGCATAGTGCGCTTAAACTAGTAAACAGCGAATTCGTATTGTTTTAGGCCTAACTATTAAATTTGGTTGCAGATATTTTGAGTTTACAAATTTAAGATCATTATTGTTTATGGCGAGGTTGTATAATCAACTGTGAGATGGCATTAAAGTTTATTGCGCTCATGTGACGTCACAGGTGTAGATTCTATGTTAAAAGTTAGTATGTATTGGTATGGGTGTGCAGGCGCTCGTGCATTGAAGAGGGGTCGAGTGTTGTAAGCCAAATACCGAAACCCGGAATACCAGGAAAATCGTGAATTTTTCACTTAAACCAGATCAGCACAGATTGCGATAAATTTGTTTTACAGATTGAGAGAGCAAGCGGATCAAACAGCATGGTATAATATTTTAAATCGTTAATGGTTGGATTTCGCTAACTCATTTCTTATTATGCCTTGGCACTTGAAAAGTGAAATTGCTAAATTAAATAATGCCGCAGAGGAGAAGAGGAAATTTCTTTAAACTGGTTCGAGGAGAAGAAAGCATGAAAAAGCATATATGCCCTAACATTCAGAGCCTGACTCTTCTTCATATCACCACCCTCCTGTCGTTAACCCAGCTTCGTTATTTTGTGTGAAGACTTACATCGTTTCTAAAGCCTTCTTTTGAAAACTAAAAGCTTCTCCCCGTAAAGCAGTCCTGTCCTAATCCATTCAGTCTGCAGCTGTCCCATTTCTCTGAACACAGAGACAACCCATCGTAATGGCTCCTCTGTTTCCTTTAAATATTAACAGACTATGTTGAATGAGAAAATCAAATTTTATTTTGAGTGAAAAAGAATCAGGTCTCAGTAAACGACAGGCTGACTTTATCTAGCCACTCCATTGAGAGGTTTTTCATGCAAAAAGTGCTGTGTACTTATTTTGCTGTTTAAATAAGTTTAAATGCCCCACCTCCTATTGTAAATGTAGCAAGAAGGATGAGGGAAGCTAGTTGCTGCATTTGTATACAATTTTTACCCCGACTTTTAAAACATGCTGCAGTGGTAAACACTGGAATTGTAGACAAGACTAACTTACAAGAGGGAAAATAGCGTGAATGATTATTATCACTGCGGTAGCTGTTTTTTTCAGAGTGCATCAAAAGAGTCTATTGTCACAGCTGCCAAGGAATTCCTGAATTTTATAAACAAGGCGCCATCACCTTTCCATGGTAAAGCCTCCAAGTTATGCCTTCTCTTAACTATATTGCGTTATTGTGCTGTCATTTCCACATCATTCATGTACCTAAATCTTTACTGATTTTAGCAGGCCTGCAAATTTCGCTGAGCGTGTTTTGTAACTTAAATACCAACCTCATAGTTGAATCAGCACATTGCTGCATGTATTACAGCTTGATAACCTGGCTTGTTATTTTTACCAATAAAAAGTTTAGTTTGTAATTCTTGGATAGCAAAAATTCTGCAGGAAATGGAATAATTCACAATTTTTGCCATCTTTTGGTTTTATTTTATTCTTTACTTAGATTATTGTAGTTTAATATACGATCATTTATTGTGATTTGTTGTACTTTTAGCTGTCAATGAGTGCAGGAAACGCCTTCTTGCTGCTGGTTTTAAGGAATTAAAAGAGACTGAACACTGGTCGATACGCCCTCTTGACAAGGTTTTCTTACTGTTTCAGCTGTCAGTTTTTAAATTTCAGATTGTCTTAAGTAAACTTTAAAATTGTAAGTTTGCTGAAGCACAATATCAGAAGCGATTCATGCTACTCAAGTGATTATATTTGACCTAAAATGTTCTTCATAGTTTATTTGTGAGAGCAAAATGCTGTTCACTTGTCAACTGAATACAACTGGTCTGAAAAACACTTAATGACAATATGCCCAAGACTACTGAAGACGGTTCTGGCAATTTACCTGTCACAGCTTGGATTGCATAATAGATGTTGTGTATTACTGGATACTGTTGCAGGTGTTTTGTCTTATTTTTCACAACTAATTTGATTTTATGTTACTGTTAAACAGTTCTTTCTCACAAGAAACCAATCCTGTCTGGTAGCATTTGCAGTTGGTGGCAACTATAAGCCAGGAAATGGATTCACGATGGTTGGAGCTCATACTGACAGTCCCTGTCTTAAGGTAGGTCTATCCATGACTCAATCCTCCCGAGACGGTTGCTGTGTAGGGACCTTGAGCAAGTCCTTTACACGCAATTGATCAGTGCCGTCAATTGATCAATCAATCAATCAATCATTTATCTATTGAAACATCAACAACAGATAGTTACAGGATATTTAACAGGAAAAAACTCGCATGGGCTGTTTGTCCCACTAAAGAAGTTAGTCCGTATAACATTGAATACTTTACATGTGGCGTGTATAGTCATTCATGCACACATTGTTTATATTATGACTTTTTTAGTGTATAGTATACACGATTTTTTATTAGAAACTCTGAAACATTTTCTTAAATTTTTGTAATGTTACCATTTTAAAATATCACTGCATCAGGTGAAGCCGATTTCAAAGCGTGTGAAACAAGGGTACGTGCAGGTGGGTGTCGAGGTCTATGGAGGAGGAATCTGGCACTCCTGGTTTGACAGGGATCTCAAGGTTGCTGGAAGAGTTCTTGTGCGGGTAAGCGTTCAGTAGTTTTTGGCAGCATCCATGGTTAAGCTGTTTCCTGTCAAGAGTCCAGTGATTTGAAAGCATTTTGTCTGATCTGTTAGCTTTACAAAGAATACCAAGAATTTTACATTTGTAACTAATTGATGATAATAAAGAAACTAAGATAATAAAATTGTTTTCCTGAAGGATCATTAAGTAGCAACAATGACATTTGCAACAGTAATTATTGTTGCTGTTGTCATTATTATGATAAATTGTTAATAATAATGATAAAATCTGCTAGATTGCTAAATAAGTCCTACACTGGAGAATCGTTATAACCCAAATTCTGATGTAACGTGTTGAAGATTCCAGATTCATTCTGCTGTAGAAAGTTACGTTATCACAACATGGTCTCATTACATCACGGCTCTTGATATGGCTAAAAAAACAGCATAACGAGGTTCTGGTGTTTGAGAATACAACATATTTGCACTATACCTCGATAAGATGGCAGGGACCGACCGATGTGGGGCAAGGTAGACGATTGAATATAGCGCTTGGCTTGTAATGCAGAGAGTACGGGTTTGAGCCTCCTCTAAAACAGTTACCGTGTAGGGACTTTGAGTGCCCCCGATTCAGATTTACTGAACTGGCACATTTATTAAATGCAAAAATTATTAATAATAATTAAAAATATATGTGCTGAGGCTGAGAAATAAGTCACACTTTATGCACATGGTTGCCTCTTGGTTGATTCTAGATAAGTCGCAATGACTCTCTGCAGTCTCCAAGATGTGAGCATATACTGTAATCCTTTAGCAGTCTTTGGGTTCTGAGAGTTAATTTACTGATTTTGTATAGCATGCATGATTATTTATTCAGTCCACTAAGCTAATGTTTTATGATTAAGAACTTGACTGTAAAATTAAATTAACTTCAGCAAAAGATACTGAGATTGATGAGAGTATAGAAATACGTTAACTGTGTTGGATGTGGAACAATCATTACTGTAAGAAATGAATTGATTGAGAACTAATTTATGGCAGTAAAGTGGTTAGTAAATGTCACTATTGCGTGGAATATAGAACTCTGATGCCATTGAACACCGTCTTGTGGATATAGACCGACCCATTCTTCGCATACCAAACATCGCTATCCACCTGCACCGTGAAATGAACGAAAAGTTTGAAATCAACAAGGAAAACCATCTGTAAGAGTCTGTGTTTATGTATGTTTGTATCTGAGTATTTTATATAGCACCTTTTTAAGTACTTCTCAAAGCACCGGACTGTTATGAGTGTCATTCTCTCACATTTGTAGTTTATTACTCAAGATTACTGTATGATCTGTAACTGCTCTGCTCAGTTATACTCATGTTACTATAATTTATTCACATAATTTCAAATGTTTGTTTTAATCATGGTTAGCATTTTTTTTTGTAATACATTGTGATGTAACTTGAAGCATTTTACAGCACCTTCTAATTACCTCTTGAAGGTGCTGCTTGCTAGCATGAATGATGTTAGAGTTTGGTGGAAACAACAAGTTCATGAGTAAGCGACTAATGCTCAAGTGACTTGAAAAGTCACCATTGGTTGACACCATGCTCAGAGTTCATAGTCCTTGCATTAAATTGATGATGAGAAATGTTGACAGTCAAATATTTCTAGGGCACAGTTGGACTTGCCATCTGGCTGTCCCTGAGCAGATAGTACAAGATGATGTCTTGAGATATCCCCTTAGGCCACCAGGTCTGTGCAGGAGAAGCATTCGTCAGTAACGGTACATTTGGTCACAGAACCTCTGCATTGTGAATGGTTGGTGTTGCTCTAAAGACCTTGCCTTACTGTTACATTGCCAGATCTGAGATTTCTCATTTGCAGATAGCATATATGAGTCTAGGGCTGTGCTGTATCCAGACAAGATCCAATCAGCCTGTTATAGGTTGACCTATTCAGAATTTCTGAAATAGTCAATGCGTACTGCACTGCTTGCTGACTGATGGATTTTCTGTTCATAATGACATCTAACATCGTTTTGGCTAGCATGTAGAGCAACTTTGTTTAGTTTAGACTCTTGAAGTAATGCTATATAATTTCTAATTGCAATTACTATTAAAGAAATCCTAGTCATTAAGAAACCCAGTACAGAGGGTCTATCTCAGAAAAGGCTCAAACCTGTGCACTTCAAATCAGGCATGAGTAGTCAATCAAGGAATACTTTATCAACTTATTCTGTAAGTTATCAATGGTTTCTTTGCATTTAGGGTGCCAGTTCTTGCAACTTCAGTTCGTGAGCAGTTGGAAACGGGAGCTAAGTGTACACCTGAAGCAGAAGAGCTTGGAAACCAGGTGAGCTAGATGCTCATTGTTTTTATATTCATATGTGATATGTATGTATGTATGTATTTACATATATGTATGTACCAGTTATATATCAAGACACTTAAGATAGCACCAGTTGCATTGAGTCACTTTGCTGTTTTTTCTTTCATGATATCTTGTGTAAGTCTTGTTTCATAATTTGTGCATATTTTATGTATGAGTGAATTGTAATTGCTTATTTGCATATATATATAATATATATATATATATATATATAACACTCTAATTGGTGGTCAGTGATGCAAATTAAAACACTATATGGTGGTCATTAAAGTAAATTAGGAGTTAGCCCTTGAGGTAACTTGTCTTTTGGCCGTCCATGGTTGGTGCTGCTTTCACTCACAAGAAAAAACCTTTAACCAGCACATGTAATCATTTGCAGACTTTAATTGAGACACGCGTAACAGAATGCCAAATGTGCTAAGTAAAGTGTTTCTTTTTGAGGCTGGAAAACACCATCCTGTTCTGATCAAGCTGCTGACAGATGAACTGAATGTGGCCGCTGGTGACATTCTGGACTTTGAGCTCTGTCTCGCTGATGCTGTTCATGGCGTGAGTCTAAAACCATCCGAGTGTTTTTAGATACACCAGAACATACTTATTACATGTTTCGTTATGACATGAATTCTGATGTAACGTGGTTGGGAACGAAAATCTCAAATTTTGTTGAGCCTTAGAAAACAACCTCTTTATAAGAGCTCTTTATAAGAACTGTTTCTTAGCATGGCTGCCAAAGACTGATAAGCAAGTTCTGGGGTATTTTAATATAAATTGTCTTCTGCTTATGCTAAATATACTTTTGTTTGCACAATTCATTAGCTGAATTAGGTGTGGTGGTGCGGTAACTAACATGCTGGAATGCGAACTTGGTGATCGGGATCATGATTAAGAACAGAGAGTAATTTGAAAACGTCTGTTCTACCAGTGCTGTCTAGTGAGCTCTGCCGCAAAATGAGTTAAGCAACTTTACAGTAGGTCAAAAAGTAATCGGAGAAGACTAGCCGTCCTAGCCATATGGTGAGACTACATATATGAAGTCGCTAAAACTTCACATCTGTCTTCTGGGTGTTTGAATTAGCGCTATGGAAGTAGTTTTTGGAGGTATAGAGAGATTTTTTGGGTGTTTTCATAGTCAGTAAAAGTTGCATGGATTTGCAGTTTGAAGTGTTAAAATGTTTTCTTTTCAGACTCTTGGAGGAGCTTTTGAAGAGTTTATCTTCTCTGGTCGACTGGATAATCTACACAGTAGCTATACTGCTCTCCAGGTAATAACAATAATAATAAATAATAATAATAAATAATAATAATAAATAATAATAATAATAATAATTGGCAACTACAGTAGTGCTGTTGCCTAATGCATCAACCAGTGGTGCAGCAAAGCCAAGCCGTAATCAGATCAATACCCAGTAAGTCCGCCCACTGAAACAGAGAGGCAGCTTATGGTGGATAAGCCAGCTAGAAGAGGCTTGGTAAGTCTTAAGTTGAGACTTCAGTAACATGAGAGATTAAGCTGAATGAAAAGATGCAGGGAGAGAATTCCTAAATCTAGGTTCAGTAACCAAAAGCTCATTCAGAAGAACAGGTTGATGTAACCAGAGAAGGACAATCAGACTAGATAGTTGAATATTTAAAAGTCTGGAATAAGGATTGATTTGAAGTACAAATTGGCCACAGTTCAGAAGTTATGTAAACCATAAGCCCACAACATTCTCTGTTTCCAAACTGTAGGCTTTGAACAAAATTCTAAATGAGGATTTAGCTCATCTGAGCTTTTATCTCTTCAGAGATCTTCTCTTGGAGAGACATTATACAAACATACAATTACAGTGATAATTCGAGCTTCCAACCTACTATGTAGTTACATTACTGTTACTTGACCTATTACTGTTACAGCAGTTTAATGACTTGGCTGAAAAGCTCTACTTAAATATGTGATTATTGTATGTGTCATTTTCCTTCACAGGGCCTGATTGCATCCTGCGAAGGCGAGTCACTTGACAGTGAAAGTAATGTTCGTTTGATCTGCCTGTTTGACAATGAAGAGGTAGATTTCAGCATTATACAAACATTTAGGGATTTAAAGAAGTAACTTAGTGTAAGTATAATTTATAAGTGACCTTCTTTTGCAGAAGAGAATGATGCTGATTTATTTTCTTTTGTTTTCTTCACAATTTTATTAACTTTTTGGTCATTCTTAATATTTTCCAGAATATTCTTAGTGACTTCTAGACCATGCCTATTTATTTCCAAAACGTCCTGATATAAGTTGGGCCCTCTGAACACTGCAGCTGGTTTTAACTGCTTTCAGTTTCAACAAACATTTGTGTAATGGCAGGTTGGTTCTGAGACAGCTCAGGGTGCTGGTTCCTCCATCCAGGAATACGTGCTTCGTCGCATCTGTGCTGCAGATGCCCAGAATCCAACAGCCTTTGAAGAAGCAATTCCAAAGTCTCTGATGATCAGTGCCGACATGGCACATGCTGTCCATCCAAACTACTCGTTAGTTGAAATCATTTTAGCTTGCTTATTTCGTGATTTAATAAATGTCTTACACTAGACTTCTGTTCTTCAAACCCTAAACACTTGCATACATACACCCTAAACACTTGCATGTATGCAAGTGTTTAGGGTTTGAAGAACAAGTTTTGCACACGTGTAACCTAATTCATATCCAGAGTACTACTAATAATTAATTTGTATTATCTTAAGTTACTGTCCTTTGACTTTTCACAATTTCTGCATGATTTTTGTAACAGATTTTGGTAGACTGCTTTTATGGCATTGAATCACTGAAATAGTTTATGCAGCCAGACCCATAATATAGTACCTTGTAAGTACCTTGCAAAAGTACTGCCTTTGCTATTCTAAGTGGTGCTAAAATTCATTAAGAATTGAAAGTTTGTCTGTAACAAACTAAAGCTCCGATAACGGGTAAAGTCGACATTGGCTTTCATGATTTTTACAAAAATTATTTCATGAGAAGAATTTTTTCAAGATTCATTCTTTTTTATGAAAACTTCCTTATTTTCAATTGCTAGACCCTGTAAAGAAACTGGTGATTTTATTTTTAGTTTTGTTGGCTTTTTGAGTAAATTGATTACAAGTTAATTAGCACGGTCAGGAAAGTTATTACTATTAATGTATTTTCAGGGAAAAACATGAAGAAAATCATAGACCAGCTTTGCATAAAGTTAGTTGATGAACTTGTTATATGAGAGATTTTACTTATCTTTTATTTATCATCATCATCATCATAAACTTTGGGTTCAACGCCTGTAGGTGTCCGTTGCTGTTCTCACTATGTTCCTCCACTGTTGTCTTTCCAGTGTGACGTGGCTGAGCTCCTGGAGTGATGTTGCACACCATTCGATTATGTCATCTGCCCATTCTTTATGGGATCATCCTCTCTTGTTTGGTCCATCCATCATTCCAAACACAATGTCTTGATCTTCCTATCGTTGCTCATTCTGCATATATGTGACCAAATAATCCCAGTTTTCTCTGAACTACCTTCTGCATCAAGTTCTCTTTGAGATGTATCCGTCTGTATAGTTCTGCATTGCTCACCTTTTCAGTCCATCCTATTTTCATAATCTTCCTTATCTTTTATTAAGTAACTTAAATCATTAATTAATTGTTTTATTTAATCTGATCATTTTGTATGTATGTACATATTTATCCGAACATTTATATAGTGCCTTTTAGCATTTAAATACATGTCCGTGCATATGTTCAAATGGATCAATGGATTTTGCATAGTGTTTTTGATAATATGGAACAAGATGGTTAAAAAACCTTGTTTTCAGAGGGTTAAAGTAATATCAAAATTTATGTAGCTGCAGGTAATTGATTGTCAAGGGTTCTTAACCCTTTGTTATGTAATGCATTACTTACTGATTTTACCAAAGGTAAAGGTGTTAAATTCACCAATTGAGACTCATATTAAAGTGTGCTTGTTTAGATCTGTTATGTAGTCAGTGCTTTTGAGCAATAATTAAAAACTTGAAAGGCTGTATATTAAGTTTCGTGATGCATACATACATATGTACATAAAAGCATACATTCACACATAGATGCAAATGAATGTGCTTTTGAATGGCACTTTATAAATGTCCAGATGGACTCAAAGTAGTTTACTGTATTCCTGTATGCTAAAGTGGGAGGTAGAGGAGGTGCTCGTTCCTTTTTAAGGCCTTGAGCTGACAATAGATGAATTCCAAAGTCTAAATGCCTAGATTTATTGAAGTGTTTAGGGCACAAATCAAGTCGCTGTTGTAGGTTTTCGTTTGCTTAGTTTCCAGAAACAAGTCTGCTGTTGTAGGGTGTGGTGATAAAGTTTAACGCAAACCAGCGATATGCCACCACATCTATAACCACAACCATCTTGCGTGAAATTGCCAGCCAGGCAGGAGTTCCTCTGCAGGTATCATGTTTATCATGTTAGTCCACAAAGTCTTTGTGTTCAAGACAACACCTTGAAGGCTAAAGAAACCTAATTGGCTTCAGAGGCAGTAGTTTATGCTTAGAGACATAGATTAAAAAGGTTTTAGTTTCTTAAACTGTCAGAGCTATCAGCAGGGGAGTGCTCGTCTGTAATTTCTATACAGGGTCATATAGTGCATCTTATGCTTTCTCTGCATAGGTTGTTATTTGTTGCCATTGCATTTGTTACTTGATTTCCTCTTTCCAGAACAGAAATTTGTTAACTTTTGTAACATAGGCTTGTGTCAGTAAGTCACTTGCAAGAAATGCAGCATCTCTTTTGATTGTTAGCTCTTAATTCAGATACAGCACCCTGTTTCAGCCTTGGCTTTGTCATGGCTTATTATTATCAGTCATGTTTTATTGTCTTTGTAGGACTTTGTCGTTCGCAATGATTCGCCATGTGGCAGCACAATAGGACCTATAATGTCGGCAAAGCTTGGCATTCCAACGATTGATCTCGGCAGTCCACAGCTCAGCATGCATTCAATTCGCGAGATGTGCTGTACCACAAGCGTCAAACAGGCAACCGACCTCTTCAAGGTATGCGTCGCTAACTGTGTCTTGTTATCTATCCCAGATGGCTCTTTATATTCTGCTGATTTTGGAGCTTATACAGCAAATCTTTCACAGATACACCAGTATGTGCTTGGCATGTGTTAGAAACACAATTTTATATAATTATACAATTAGTTATGATTATATAGGCTGTGCTTTCCTTCCTCAAAATAACACCCTGCTCTTGCTATATTTTGGATGCTTGTTCTTACTTACCTACACACGAATGACAGTTGGCTGTGCCCAGCTATACCTGTTGCTAAATTTTCTTTTGCAACTGAATGGGAAGCAAGCTGCTGTTTGCTAGTTCTAAATCTACGACTTAAATCACAACTTCAATAATCACCAATTATCTAAGTTTTGCAAAAGCAACAACTAACCCAGAGTAGAAGTGACATTTTTCATTATATTGTGATTGTAATGGTGACAGCTGCAGTGTGTCTTATGGTAGTTTATTTGCCTGTTTTTCACTATCAGCTTTCTGTTTTTATCGGAACTGCTGGTTTAAGCAACGTCTAGCAAAATGTGTTCCCCATTGTACACCATTTGCTGTTGGCACTGTAAAATGTCTACTCTTCCTTCCACTGCTTTTGGCAACTTTCCTTCAGCTTGGTTGCAAATAGCAGTAGTAGGTTCAGAAAAAGTCAGGCAGTCATATCTATGATATAATATCATGCAGTTATGTTGGCTGTTCATCTCTGTATGGCATAATGAGTCTGACAGATGGCAGTTTGAAGCCATGTGCTGTTGCATTTTATTCATTCCTTTTCGTTTATTCTGTCAGCATTTATATAGAGCTTCTTCAAGATGCTTCGCGTGGGCTTCTACTAAGGGGTCATCGGTATGGGACTTCGCAAAAAGTGACCTACTTTGGACCCCTTCTTCTCCCTTGTCTCCATTTAGCTTTACCCTCCCCATCCTCCTTTGCAGACGTATGCACTCCAGCAGAATAATGAGTCCTATATTAGGCTACACTGTTGATCTTAGAGGGCTAACTCTGCTAGGAATGGAGTGCTTTGCTACTGCCACGTCTAGGAAATGGACTCTGTTAGATTCAACCCATTACAGACTGTCTGCAAAATACAAAACTACAGATACTACTGCATTTGATGTTGCCCTCCTTCCAAAGCACAGAAGCACACGCATGATACGATGTAGCATCGATGGCACCAAGCAGTTGTGCATGATGGACTTGCTTAGGGTTCCTAAACAGCAACTGCCTTGGGGAGGCTCGAACCCTTACTCCCTGCATTACAAGCCGAGTGCTCTAACCAGTCGGCTGCTGTGCTGTGCTGGGTGACTGAAGTTGGTGTTTAAGGCACAGGTTGTGCTGAAATAACTATGTACCAAATTTGGATGCAGACATCCTCATTGGGCATAACCCCCAAATGCATTTGCAGCTGCCACATTTGAGTGACCCCTCCTTCCCCCTCTTTGCGGATGTCCTTAACAGACAATCCCCAAGTTCCTCTGCAACTATTCAGTCTTTGCCTGTACGTCTCTCGTACGGTCTTCGTCTGGTCACATTCATGCATTTTTCTAAAACAAATGGCTTGCTTCTGAAGAACTACCACAACTGGTTAATAACTAATTTCAAACTGTCTGTTTTAGGCTGTGTTTGAAAATTACCCAAAGGTCTTTTCATCAATCAAAGGAATATAGATGCCTCGTCTGGACAAAGTCTACTTAGTAAGCTGAGTAACTGCTCAAGCTAGTTGTTACTGAGTCCAATAGGAGTGTTATTAATTATGGAAGATCCAGTTGAAACATTAGAGCATTTTGTTTGTTTGTAATCTTTTTCCCCAAATATGAACTTTTTTTGATATGAGATTATATGATGTAGGCTTCAGTAGCCAATTTCAAGTATTTCTATGGCAATCAGTGTATTTTTGGCTGGAATTTGTTTAGAACAGTCAGGTCAATTACAAACAAATTCCAGCCAAAAATACACTGCATACAGGCAGAAAATGGAGAATACATCACGGACACTGAAGGCATTGCTGAACGTTGGAGGCAGTATTGCGAAGAACTGTACGATGACAAAGAGGTGAAGGAGGACACGAATGAATACGAGAGAGAGCCACCCCCTTTAAGATCAGAAGTGGCAAGAGCGATAAAACAGTGTGCGAACGGGAAATCAGCGGGGCCGGATGGAATACCTGCGGAACTGTTTAAATACGGAGGAGAAGCTACAGTAGACAGATTTCATCTTATATGCACAGCACTATGGGAAGATGGAGAATGGCCAGAGGATTGGGCGGATTCAATTTTTGTACCCATACCAAAGAAAGGAGATGCCAGGCAATGTACAAACTATAGAACAGTGGCCTTGGTCGCACACGCAAGTAAGATTATGCTGAGGATCATTTTGGAAAGAATAAGGAATCAGACGGAAGCAGAAGTGGCGGAAGAACAGGCGGGTTTTCGGAAGGCTAGAGGGACAAGAGACCAGATAACAAACCTGAGAATTATTATGCAAAAGGCAAATGAACATCAACAACCTCTTTTCATGTGCTTTGTAGACTTCAAAAAAGCTTTTGATTCAATAGCACATGAAACATTATGGACAACAATGATAGAAATGGGATTTCCTGGACACATAATAAAGTTGTTATCCAAGCTGTACAAGAAACAAAACGCAAAGATCAAAGTGGCAGGAACACTATCTGGAGAGTTCAGAGTCAGGAGAGGGGTGAGACAAGGATGCGTGTTGTCTCCAAGTTTATTTAACATTCTGGCGGAGAGGGTAATGAGAGAGGCTTTGGAGGGTTTTGACGGAGGAGTGCAGATAGGGGGAAGGCGGTTGACAAACTTAAGATACGCAGACGACATAGTACTAATAACAGAATCTGAGAAGGAATTACAAACACTGGTTGAAAGATTAGACAGAGCAGGAAGGAAATATGGAATGCGGATTAACACGGATAAAACAAAGGTCATGACAACAGCAGAAACCAGGTGTCAGATCAGCATAGGTCAGGAAACAGTGGAGCAGGTGAATACTTTCATGTACTTGGGCTCGAGGATCGACAGGGACAGCGATTGTGGAGCAGAGATAAGGGTACGACTTGCAAAGGGATATGCAATGGCTACAAATCTTAAAAAAATATGGAAAAGCCATGGCATATCACTGGTAACAAAGATGAGGCTCTTGATGACATTAGTATGGCCGGTGGCACTGTACGGATGTGAGAGTTGGACTTTGAGGAAGGAGGAAGAGAGGAGGATAGAAGCATTCGAGATGAAATGTCTAAGAATGATCATGCAAATATCGTGGATGGAAATGCGGTCAAATGAATGGGTACTGGAAGCGGCTGGAGTAGAGAGGAATCTTTTGAAGACAGTAAGGAAAAGGAAATTGATCTATTTTGGCCACATCATGAGGAAGGAGGGAACATGCATCGAGAAGGAGATAATACAGGGCACAATACCGGGAGGACGGAAAAGAGGAAGACCGAGAATAAACTGGTTGGGCAACATCAGGGCATGGACTGGGCTAACAATGGAGGAGATGCTCAGGCTGGTGGAAGACAGAGGACACTGGAGGAACATTGTGCATGATGCGGCCGAATCTCGGAACGAGGAAGGCTGAGAACAGAACAGAACAGAACATGGCATTTGATGTAAAATGTTTCTCTTTTGCAACTGAATTTCTTGGTTGCTTCTATCACTTAAGTGACATAGCAGTGGAAATATGTTTACATATATGGGTCTGTGAATAAGCTGGTCCCCACGGTGCGGCTTTCATTGGGTGTTGTAGAAATCTCGTGATTACGATGGGTGACGTTGCTTGATCCGCACGATGTAATATGCATTATCTTCAAAGTAAATAAGTTTACACGGTTTTCTATAGCAATGTGTGGCCTTTACTCTGCTCATTTTTCAATGAATTTATCGGGCGAGATCCTTCATCACCGCTGCCCATTTACATGGGTGCAATGCCATTTAAGTCCCCATGTACAGCTCAAGATGGCCTGAGATTCAAATCTCTGAAATAAGCCACAATCGTGTTTACTGATGGACCATAGTGTATCAAAGCCTAAAGCATATGAGAAGAATGGATTGTGCTGCAAAATACGGTTACCTAAGAATTGTCTAAGGCTTCCATTATGTTTGTAAATTAAATATCTGTAGGTTGGCAACCTGTATGTTGCAACAAAATAAAATAACTGAAACATCCGATTTATTAGAACTGTGAAACAAAAGAGTAAATGTTCCTGTAGTCTAACAAAATAAGCGGCTATTTAAACAATCAACAAAAATAAACACTACAAATCCTATCACAATAATTTAATTTTTTGGAAAAATAACCATTTAACAAACATCCATTCATTAGTCTACCTAAATTAATCCTTTGCCTCCTGAATCTAACACAAATGTGGCAACCCTGTGGCAAAAGTAAACGCTGCGTCATACGTGTACAAGCCACTCATGTTATAAAGCAAAACAAAGCTACAAAAAATAATGGTGGTTACAAGAAATGATGCTTCTGAAAATTCATAACTTGTTAAAACCAAAGCGCTATAAAAATGCCCACAAAGTATAGAATATTACTGTAAGTGTAAAGTGCATCCGAGTTTAGGGACAACAGTTTGGTCACCTTCAGAGTTGTGCCTCCTAAAACTGGTTATCAGTATGCCGTTTCTCATTCTATCTCACACCATTCCTACATAATTTGACCTGACCTTTTGATATATTCTAAGGGAAATGGAGTACAGTTTCTCCTGCAAAAATAAATGAAAAGACCATTACATGAGAAATTTGGTAACAGCTCTATAATTTCGCCACACAGAACTGGATTACATTTTTTGATCCTGTTCCCAAAAAATTAGCACTCCCGTTCTTCATTGGTTATTTTAAACTAATGCCAACCTATTAATATCAGGGCAGATCCAGGATTTGCATAATAGAAAACCAACTACAAAAACATCAATACCAAGTTTGGGGAGTTGTACTCCGTTGCACCTCTGAACTTTCCAATGAGTTTAACCGCTATGCACTGGATCAGCAGAAGGCAAAAAATCATTGCAAACTCAACCAACAGGAAACCATGTGTACCAGTACTTAGGACTGTTCAGCTGTCACTTTCCTGACTGCAAAGTCCTGATGCCGAATTGTACCAGTCAGTGAATGTTTGTTCTACACAACCTGCCAACAGACTCAGAGAACCACTGCTAAATTTCCCTGATATCTTGCATATTAAGAAGCTCCGCATTAAGCATTAAACGTCTACAGTCACAACACAGTCATCAAATATGCAGCGCGACATCAAAGGCTTACAGTTCTAAACACATGTCTCTATATTTGATCATCATCACCATTTTTAAAGTATGCCAATGCAGTTTTGTTGCTCCCCACAGTATTATCTACGTGAAACTTTAAAAAAGCCAGTCATTATACGCTCGGGATAATGTAAGAAATGTCGCACCTGCTAAATGTGGCAGAATCAATATAGTGGTTAATGCCACGAGATCAAGCTACCTGTTCCTAGAAATAAACTAAACAGTCTGAGCTTCAACAACCAGAAACAACCCTGCTGTTTTGTGATAAAAGACCCCGGGACTCACAATGTTCATGAACCACGCGAGATGATGGAGGGCTCCACATTGCAGGAATACACACTGGAAGATTATGTCGGTGGCACGAAATGAGCACAAAAAGTAGATTCTGTACTGGAATGTAAACGGGCTATCCCAAACCTTTAAAATTCCCAGTGCCAAATGGAAAATGCAAAGTGAGAACACCACAAACTTTTTTTATGTGAACCTAACCAACATGAAAGCTCAAAAATCATGCAGAGTTCATTCCAGTAAAAGCAGACCATCAAAAACATTATCTGGGATGTGCTTTCATCTTCTCTTAAAACACGTGCACACTAGATTAGACATTGTGTAACTTGAATATTCTGCTGTACAGTTCTTTCAACATACTGAAAGACCAGCTGCTCAAATTGTTGAATTTGCATTTCCTTGGCTGCCTCCCCTACTCCTTTCTCTTTGGCTTTCGTTTACGGCCTGGCTTCTCAGCATGTGATTTCTCTGTGCTGTTGTTCTTCGGAACCAAAAACATGTTTCCATCTGGCAGTTGCTGTAGCAAATAGTCGTTTGGATTATATGGCCGTCCATTTTCATCTCGCAGTGACCTGAACAGCTCAGTTTGAAGACGTACAAACTTATCCTTAAGCTGTGCAGTCTCACGATCTAGATAACGTCGCTCCTGAAGGAGTGAACTGCGATCACGGTTGAGGACAGCCACCTGTTCCTCCAAAGTCTGTATCACGCTCAGCTTGCGCTTGCGACAGTTCTGAGCGGCCTGTTTGTTTTTGCCACGTCGTCGGATGTCGCGTATCAGTTGATGCTGAGCCTCTGAGAGTGAATGCTTACACAGCATCTGTGTAAATTCTTCTACAGGGGTGTTGATGATCTCGTCAATAGAAAAAGGCAACTTCATTTCCTTTGCCTTTTTTTCGTCACGAGACCTCGTAGCTCTCTGCTCCTTCTCTCGCTTCGTTGCTTCCTCTCTTTCTTCTCTTGAAACTTGGCCAGGCTGCAGGACGTATGTGTGATTGTGGTACAAATGTTTAGCTGATGGTTTCGATGATCTAAAGCTGGTATCGTTTGATGAAACCGACGAGTTCACCTCAAGACACGGTGATGCCGATCGGAAGCGAGGATCAGGGCTGTACTCGTATTTGTCGAGATCCACCTCACACGCCGAGACATCTTTTCCACCAGTTGCTTCATCCACACCATCAGACTGATCTATAATGTTTTGGCCCCACTGAAACAGCATCAGTGGTTACTTGTTAAACAGATGCAACACTAAGTTTCTTAGAAGTGGCTCTATATAAATGTCCAATTACCTTACATTTGCCATTATGGCTCAGAATATATCAGAAGTGGCTTAACAGCCTCATAAAAAATAAGTGCTGACTGCTGGTACTATCTTTTGAAAGGTTTGAAAATTCAAACAATTTTAAAACTATTTGACTTGGCACATAAAAATCCTCAGTGTTACAAGCACAGAAGTACAAATTCCCTCACCTGAAGTGGAGGTGACACTAGTGTTGAAAGAACCGAATTTAAATTCACATCTTCAGTTGTGAGTTGACGACTGGCAATACCAGCAGGCTCTAATGCACGACAAACATTTTATCCCATTTACTGTAATACAACGTAACAAAACATCTGTTCAATGCCCTTACTGTAGGCTCTCAAAAGTGCTTTAAAATATCTCGACTTCCTTATACATTATTTTTAAACAAATTTTAATATAAAATGATCGAGACATGGATTCCACACTAGATTCAACTTTGCAAAACGTCCTTCTTATAAATGCATCCCTGTTACAATGATGTTACTAAAGACTGGACTTAAAGGATGTTCCAATGCGCTGAACCACATTATCTGCTGTGCACTATAGCACTGCCAACATTTAAATTGCTATCTTACACTTTTTGACTGCAAGATTACAGTTTCTCGCACTGTCAAACTTCTGTTGATTGGCCAAAACCATTAACTGTTTTTAAAACTATTCCCGACTTGACATCCATGAGAAACAAACTCGAGTCCTTTGGCCAATTCCTAGTGGCCTGTCAAAATCCACTTCAAACAACTACTATGGTAAATATAAATTTACCATCAACTTTGGGGTTCAGAGTTTTTGTCTCTGCATATTATAGAGGGCAACCAGACAGGATGACGAGGGCAGAAAACTCCTTTTGTACTCCAGAAATTCCTCGAGTCAAGGGGTTTGGCTGGCTTAGATAGACCTGCAAAGGGGAGTTGAATGCTGTAGAAATTCGTTTACAATTGACTAAATAAGAAAATAATCCTCCTTTGTCCCATGCAGAACAGCAGAGGCACTCATTTCCTGTTCTTTGGGCCTGGAGCCAGCAATGAACAGAGGGCCAGTGGATCACAGGACTTGTGTTTACTTCCTATCTTAAACCGATAATAAATTAAACTGTTTAATGACAGACAAGTGTGCGTGAATAACTTGTCCAGGGTCATTACACAGAGTCTGCTTGGCCGGCTCAAACTCACAATCTTTTGATTACAGACAGACAGTGATACTGATAATGCAACGGTGTCACACAAAAAATTTACTAAACAGATGAATGAAATACATGGTAGCTATATCATTTGTCTTTTCTACCATTCCACTACAACAAGTATACATAAATACACTGTTCGCATATATACACTGATGAACAACTAGAAACAACAGCAATTCATGTTGTAAAGCTAATACTATGTTTCACCCAAGGTTCAGACAAAAAATTTGACATACCACGGTTTAAGTCTTCGATAAGACGAAAAATTGATTCGAGGGTGGACGGTGAGAGGTCAGAAACATTTGTTGATTCATGAAGGTTACTGATGCCGGAAGTGTCTAGGTGCTGCAAAGGAGTGGGGTTCATGTTCAAGAAGGAGGCATTTGTTTCCAAAAATGGAATAACTGGGGAAGAAAGGTTCATGGTAGTTGGCATATGTAAGCTGTTTGCAAGGTACGTTCCGTTCATGTCAATCTCCGGAAAAAGTGACATAGAACTGGCTGTATAACCTACAGAAAAATACCACAACACAATAACTCGAATATGTATAAACATAAGCATTTATCTAGCACCTTTAAAGACCTCTCAAAGCCACTGATGACATTTTGAGCATTGCCCACTCTCTGAAAAGCATTAACATTTGATCACTGCATTTACCGCAGTTTAAAACATGCAGAGGCTACCAAATGCTAATGCCCTGGCCTCGCAACTGTGCAAATCCCAGTAGGTCAATTAAATATACAATTCATTACTGAGCCAGTAAGGCTATTAAGGGAACAACGGATTGTCAATGGGCTTATAACGTTATCACTGTCCTTCAACTGATAGATCCTTCAACCCCAGGGCTGAACCTTTCAGAGCTGTTCTTGTGCAGGAGCGTTTGCTTCCCCTTTTTTACCAAATTTCTACCATAGTTTTAATTTCTTAGTTAAATCCCCCACAGTTCTTGTCATCTCTGTGTTTTTGCAGTTTAGCCCAAGTTGTCTTTCTTCTATGGTATGAATCAGACTGAATCCATTATCTTTTA
The DNA here is from genome assembly GCA_964023275.1 of Norana najaformis. NCBI lineage: Eukaryota > Metazoa > Annelida > Clitellata > Crassiclitellata > Hormogastridae > Norana > Norana najaformis. The sequence continues at coordinate 15,043,779 of OZ029923.1, forward strand.
TTAGCTATGCTGTTCTTATCTGCACATTCTCATTTGTGATCAGCAATCAGGAATTTATAGAAGTTTCTGTATATAAACTTAAAAAAGACTAACATTGATGATTGAAACACAAGTGGATGATCAAGACTTACTTTGCGAAAGCGGATCAGTAAAATTCAAGTTCGTCAGTGAGACGTTCTGCATCAAACTGTCAGGACTGAAGTCAGTTGCATCGTTCCGGGTATAATCAGGCTGGTCGAGCATGCCAAGAACATCATTCAAAGTCTGTTCAAAGCTGTTCTGGCGACTCAGCTGTAAACATCATCATCAATAACTTGTTTATGTACAATGCAAATTGTTTAACATGAAATACAGAGGAGTAGTGTAAACAATTTGTGTTAACTGAATTTTGTGTTAAACTTTTTTTATTTTCCAATTTTTTAATATAAGCATTTACTGTTAACACAAAAATCATTGTGTATGGCAACCATAACAGAGCACACGCTTTAAAGAAACTACACAAACACTAGACAAATTCATTTAATTCTACATGGCGATTAACTTAAAAGATAACAAAGGCAAACTTTTAAGAAAATTAAAGATGCTAGGCTTACTTTAAAAATCAAAGTAAAAGTTAATAAAAAATTTATTGGCACCCTGATAGCATTGCCATAAAAGACGAGTCATAACGAAGGTTAAGATCAAAGTAAACAACAGCTGGGATGCATTAATTCTAGTATGCATTAATTTATTGCATAACAACTGTCTCTCAACAACACTTGTTTGATGTACATTTATATATTTACTCTGATCTTGTCATCTCCTTTCAAGCATCCTTTTCATGTTAATCAATATCTCATGTTAAACGTTTCAGTGTTAAGTGTTTTCCACTGTATGTAGCTAAGTACTTATATAGTACATTTTAGGACCCATCAAAGCCACTGATGCTATTCTGGACTTTTTAAGCATCATTGATGTTTATTTTATTTACATCAACAGTTTAAAACATAAACTTAGCTGCTGGTAATTATATGCATGCACTTGCTAAATCAGAGCAGGCATGACTGCACTACATGCCCAAGCACACAAGATTCAACCTTTGCCTCCTTAGTTAAATTTGTTAATTTAACTTTGCTAAATTTTTAATCATATCTACAAAGAAGTGATTTCAACACAAGAGTTCCACATACAGGGAATGTTTTATTGATAACTAAATTGATTAACTTTACTTTTAGTCACTGTTTCAGTAACAGCTCTCTCATGACAACTAAAAAACTGAGCAAAACTAAAAAACTAATCTCTATTAGCTATCCTGCAAATAGCAGGATAGCGCTGGTAACTTATAAAACTACTGACCATATCTGATGAAAAGTCTGGCAAGCTTTCTGATGTTCTTCCCATCTGCATCACTTGTGCTTCATCAAAAGTTCTTCTAGACTGGAACATTGCTTGCAAACTGTCTAGCTGCTCCAGTGATGGTAGCTGCTCCAGAGGTGGTAGCTGCTCAAGAGGTGGTAGCTGTTCCAGAGGAGGCAGCATATCCCCATAAGCACTAATCACATCCAAAGAGGGCTGCTGCTTAAATCATACACAACAAATATTTCATCACACTCTGATAAACATATATTCATATACATGTAGTCTTCCGCCAGTTTATTATTTAACAAAGCGAGCAAGAAGCGTGTTCGTAACACACTATTTGGCACACCTTGATTAGTTCATACTGAGGCAGTGCTATATAAATTTACCATTACAAATACCCAAAGAGAACCACTGAGTGTCACGTGCACACCGTGACATAACGGTGTCATATTCTTCACCATTTAAAAGTTATCATGAACGAGATTTTCGATTCAGGTAAAACGTTTGTCTGCATTGGCCAATTTGGGGATATGCACTGGTACACCACCAATGATGCCCTATACACTTTAGATGATTTGAATGATCGAAAAATTATTTTTAAAATTATGTACCGGAGTGTTAGGAAGCAGCATGTCAGATAAATCCAAGAAATCCATTGTGTCATGCTGCTCTGGTTCAGAAGGTGGTCCAGGTACAACTTCACCTGATTACAAGCGACAGATGTGCAAGGAAATTTATTTAAAATAAAAATAATTTTGCCTACTCAACAGTTTGTCAAAAACTACTGTAATAGAATCCGCAGCCAAATACAGAAACTCACTCATAAGTAACAAACAACATCATCACGTCAAAAACAATTATAGATGACCTACCTAGAACATACCTTGAATTTAAATACACTAAAGCTATAAATAAATGGGACCCTTACAAATCAAACATACTGGGATCTTTTAACAGTGCTATCTCTGACAGCCAAGTCAAGAACCACATTATAATATGGTTACATCCTACAATGAATTAAATTATGTATGTTAAATTTGAGTGCTGAATATTATATCTCAACACAGCCATCAGATCTACTAAGCTACAGGATATTCTACTAATTTGGTGTCAGAAAAGTATTTCTTGGCTACAGGTGAAATTTCAAACTAAAAGGGCTTTTTATTTCTTTTATTTCCAGAGCTTACAGCTTTTTACTTCTCTCTTTCATACCTGTCTCTCCATCTATTATATAGTTCCCAGACAAATCCAATGTAGGAAAAGAATCACATTCTTCCTCAGGCTTCTTTTCCTTCTGTTTATCAGATTCCTTTAAACAACAAGAATTGGAAACATTTATTGCCTTTTGATATTAATTTTTGTATGCTACTCGTATCAATATAACATTAACAGAAAGTTTTTAAGAAATTTTACAGGGTGAGTGAGGCAGTTATTCTTGAATACTTTTAAATATACCCAACTTTTATTATAACTTATATTAACTTCATTTTCAGTACAGGTAGTAGTTATAAAACACACAGAGAGAAAGACAAGGCAGACAGCTAAGAAAAAAGATTGATAACAATGACCAATTCAGCATTATACCTGAAACATGTACCTTCTTAATATCACATTACCTTTCTTAAACATTTGACATGTGCCTTAAGGGGCACAAACAACATCATTATGAAACATGGCTTGACTGAAGCAGTCACAAAACATGACTTAACTAGAGCAGCTTCAGCTCTTATGGAAACAGCACTCTGGGTATAAATTTGGATGGCTATAAACAAAATGAACAGGCTGTAGCCACAAAAACCTAAGGGTGAATGACAGAATGACTGCAACATATCAGAAGAGATTAAACTCAACTCGGGCAGAATCAAATGCCTAAGACACTAGGCTACTCATAAGCTCAAAAAATACCTCCACTTAAAATCAGTCACTTACATTTTCTAAGCAACTACATGTATCAAGCCAGTGACTATATTCACAGAATCAGTAGGTTAGAGAAAAGGAACTGGAATCAGAGGACATCACCTCTGCTTGCTTCTTCTGCTCCAGTTCCAATTCCTTTTCCAGCCGTAGGCTGCTGTCAAACATCTCCCGCCCGACCCCAAGGTCAATGTCTTGCCGCCAAAGTACCTCAATAAGATCCATGTCCTGCACAGTCCAACAAAAGAACATTCATTGTCTAGTGCAATACACCCTATAAAATGCTACAAATATCCTTTTAAAGTAACTTCTAACAAATTTAACATAGGCTACGTCAACACCTAACAATGCCTCTCGACAAATCTGGTCCATTTTTACAAGATACTTGGGTCAAAACGTAAGACGGTTTGAACTTGACAGACTTGCAACAGACAAGGGCTCTAGAATGGTGGCAGACTGCTAATATGTCAGCTTATAACCTCCGTGTCTGTAATTCGATCCCAGTGCATTTATAAAATTGATCACTTGTTGTCAAACTCAACCTGCAAAGAACGGTTTCAAGTTGTTGGAATAAATACCTGTGTTTGCACAATGGCTGAAATATTCTTTAACTGCACGCTTCTGAGGACAAACATTGATTAAACATGTAATAATTGAGAGATTACCTTACTTTACAGAGCATGTCCCATCTTAAAGCAAGTTGGGCACGGCAAACCATATAAAGTGTCAACCAATATGCCAGCCATCGGTGTCAACCAAAAAGCCACAATTATACTGCTAATTTAAAGCCAAGCAACTGATCACAGTAACTACCTCCTTAGTTAATTCACTTCCAAAATATGATGAATAGTCTATGTTCACAGAAGCACCTTCTACTTCTGGCTCGCCGTTACTTGGTACGCTGTTCCCGCTTTCCCCAGTCTGACCAGCATCTGGACCCGGCACTTCCTCATTGGACCGCTGTCCACGTGGAAGTAGAGGCTCTGGTCCATTCACAAGCCAAGTGTTGAGGTTCCTCTCTACTCCATCGAAACTTCGATAGTAGCTCAGCGCATGGAGATCACGAAATATTGAATCTGAATAGAAGTTATCAATACTTTTAGGATGCACAACGCCTGCAAGTCCAGCAGCATTCCAACGATTACGAGAGTGTATGTCCGTTTGAGTGAACCCAGACAGTGAGCCAAGAAAAGTTTCCTGAAGTTGTGGGTATGTCCTGAGGCGACTGTATGAGATGCCAATGTAACTATCAAGGTCAGTCCTCAACAGGCTGAGGACTATTGCAATCTGCAGCAATCCGTCGGTGAAATACTCTTTAATCATGGTCGTCTATGGTTTTCGTCTCTCTTTGGACTTCGTGAAACCGAACGCATAAATCTTTTGGGGTGTGAAGTGTCTTAACATCCGGCTGCACTTCGACGCAAAAACCAAATTCTCTTGCTTACTCCTTTGTTTCAGCAGTTCTCTGTTTACGCACGGGGCCAAACACGAATCCGTCGGCTTGCGAGAAGCCAGGCAGCGCAGTTCGGTCAGGGCAGAGCGGATGGGGAGGATAGCTTCGAATATGCTACGCCGCCAGTAAATAACGCCTTTGTCTCCACGAAAACTTACAACGTCAGATGACTTACAACCAGATCACGAAAACATAAATTATTCTCTAACGGAATTCTCTCGCCAATTTTCTAGATAATGTCGAACTACGTACAAAAATTACACCATCCACATCTAGAAAATTCCTGAAAATGACTACCAACAACCACGCCAAACCTATAATGAATCATCAATTTTCAACATGGCAACGACGACGCCAGAACGCATGCGCAACCTGACACATATACATACTAATTATCTCTTTACGGCCGCCACTTTGACGTGGTCTATTTACTTGGCACCGATCTACTCCATTCAATGTATCGTTATTAAAATATTTTAAAAGACGGGCTAACTCGCCTACATGTTTTTGCTTTAATATAGGTCACTATTCAGTGTTTTTCACCCCGGAAAATTTTGTTACATAAATAGTCGTTATAACGTCAAATTATACCTTGCGCATGCGCAGAAGAGAATACCAAGTGACCAGAAGCACCAGGGTAACGAAGTGGGGCAAGGACCTAATAAATGGTCACCAACGACTGAAGTGCCGTATATTTCCACAGAATTTAATCTAATTTCTAATTGAATTCTAAAAGAGCACAAACGAAACAGTTCTCAGACGACACGCGTCTTCCGCAAGGGCTGGTTATAATATCGTCAGAGACATCCGTAGACCTTTTCGGCTTACCTGTCGCACGCCTAGCCAATCCAATGACACCGTTTAAACGCACTATAAATCAATTACTAGTTTCATAACGTACCTTCATTTCAAGAGTACTCTGTTCAGTCGCGTTGCTTGCGTAGACCGTGTCTCTCATCGCGATAGTTTTGCAGTCGCTAATATCTTTGTTAGCTTGGGCTAGATTTGCCAATGTCTTTGGGACAGTGAACAACAGTTTCCAAACGCTGGCAGTCGGATCTTAACAATCAACAGTATTCGGTCTACGATGATCTATGAAACACGTTCCTGATCCTAAGGAACAGTTTATACCCAAACGTCTTATTTTAAAGCCCAGGTGCTGCCCGATAAATATCGCAACCCACCAAACCGTCTTTAACGCTAAGGTCTTAAACACTATTTTTAGCTGACCTAATTACGTCACCACTGGCTGGTCTCGTGTGGGTGAACCATCGCTGCCAATATTTTTAGTATCTATCACTTTCAGAAACCATCTCTTCTTAAAACGCAAAATCTCTATTTACAGTTTTTTTGGCAATTCCTTTACAAGAAGAGGCGTACACGTCTAAAGTAAAGTCAGAAGATGGCGTAACCTAATTATTTAAATTTTATACAAACAATATTTTGAATAATTGTAAGCAAGGGAGTCAAAAGATATTGACGACTTAAACGCCTGTCACATCAAACAGGTTCTCACCTCGCTGAAGAGATCCGTAAATTAGCCGCTCATCGCAGCGATATTCATGGTTTAGGCTACTGAGTCATTTTTCCTAAACTTCCACCAAACAATTCTTTATTTCACACGCTTTTAGCCTATCCAACAAGTTACGTACAATTTTTTCAGGTTCAAAAGTGGAGTAAATAACGCATTGAAATTGTCTAACACTAAATATAAATGTAAATGCGCTCGGTTTTCTATGGCGATAGTATGGCTCGACCCTGTTCATTTTCAAGGAATTTAGCGGGTGAGATCTTTCACCGCCGCTGCCAGTTTGTATGGACGCCACACCATTTAAGGTGTCCGTCTACGGAAGTTCTAGTCCGAGATTTAAATCTCTGAAATAATCCACAATCGGGTTGCGAACCGTCATCCTCACCCATAGAGGCGCCTTCACGTAATCATGTGGTTGCAAACAATAGTGAATGACAAATTGATAAGAACTGCCATTTTATACAGGCTAATTGTCAAATCTTGTGCTCTACACTGCCTACTTGCTGATGTCCCATGCAGAATCATACGCTCGAATTTACTAGTCAGAACTCCATCGTCTAACCGGGTCTGGCCATTTTACGGAAAGCCTATTCTGAATATTCAATGGCTTCTTCTAACTTTCGAAGACGCCAAAGAAACGCACCTTATGCCGATAACGACGGATCCTAGATCGCTAGCTACTGCACCAAACGAGGTAGCCGGATCCATAATCTTTAAGTAAGTAAGTAAGTAAGTAAGTAAGTAAGTAAGTAAGTAAGTAAGTAAGTAAGTAAGTAAGTAAGTAAGTAAGTAAGTAAGTAAGTAAGTAAGTAAGTAAGTAAGTAAGTAAGTAAGTAAGTAAGTAAGTAAGTAAGTAAGTAAGTAAGTAAGTCATTTGTTTACACACTATGTTTCCATAATAAAAAGAATAGTCCCTTAAGCTAACTTCAAGAAGTAGCCATGGTTATAACCCATCATGCAAACTTATCAACGCTTCAACCCTTGCAATCTCTGCACAGGACTATTATTCAAAAAACACTTCTCTTTCACTAATCCTATCCTGATACTCCCTTATCTCTCCTTCCGCTCCAGTTCCAAACACCGTCCACCGTAGCCGTCTGACCGTCTGCCTACCTAACTCTTGAGCCTTGACCTGGAACTAAACCCCTTTTGCCTATCGATTTTGTTTTGACTGAGCGCCAGTGAATAAGTTCGTCCCCGTGACGTGGCTTTCGTTGGGTGCTGTAGAAATCGCGGGATTACGATTACGATTACCGTGAAGTGAATTAAAAGTAGTCGAATTGGAATGAACAACTTTTGTGCAAGCGGTTTAATAATCATCATCGTCGTCACCGTCGTAATCGTCGTCGTCATCATCATAAATTACAAATTTCTATAGAGCTGGTTTGTAACATTACATTAGATGAAGCTTACATCACAACCGATGACGCACTAAAACCAAACCGCACTGAGGTCAGTTAGTAATCAAGTAATGGCCGAATATGGCGAAGGTCACGTGTGCACACAACAAATCGTTAAGACACAAAAAATACGCTTGACACAAATAAGCATTATATTTTAAGAAAAACTGTCTGTTTCTATTCAACAAAACAACCTGGAGAACCGGGGCATCGATCCCCGTACCTCTCGCATGCAAAGCGAGCGCTCTACCAAGTGAGCTAGTTCCCCATCCGACGAATAAGCAGCGCTAAGATATGTTTCTTCAACACCGGCAATTTGAAAGAAGCCTAACTCATTCGATCGTAATCGTAAACTCGAAATTTCTAAAGCGCTACTTAAAAGCTAGGCGCAGGGTACCAGCTTATTCACCAGCGCTGAGTCAAGTCACTGGGGTTGCCAAAGATGCCATGTCAAGAACCAAATCCGGTTGCCAGAAGACCAGAGAGAGAAGGGGAAAAGGAACTGCGAGAGCATGTTGTGTTTAAGCTGAAAGAAATGGAAAGGGAGCGGATTGGGTGGAATAGGGTGGGAGTTTTTTAAAAGTTGAGACCAGTTTTGAAGGGAACACCCGATAAGTAATAGATAGAGGGCCTTGATGCAAATGATTATGGTTGAACGATGGAAAGGTGAATTTGTGAAATTTGGGAGGAAGACCGTTCATGAGTTTAGATGGATTGTAGTGTGTGGATAGGTTAGAGAACTTAAGACGTGTCGTTACAGAGGGACGGGCTGAGGTAAGAGGATTCCAGCCGATCAAAGTTTCCCAAGCCAAAATCAACGACCGACTTTGAAATAAAAACACCTCCTCCCCGTCGGGGAATTGAACCCCGGTCTCCCGCGTGACAGGCGGGGATACTCACCACTATACTAACGAGGATTCGTGCTATACGCTATATGAATTTACTATAATATATTATACCGCTGTAATTCCGATTAGTGATACGTGCTTATTCTTATGGGAAAATCTTTAGGTCGACGCTAACTGTACCTGTATTAATGAATAAATTGCTCCCGTAAGAAATTTGCATTCATATGGCATTCCTAATTAATCCGAGAAACGTCTAAAATGATATGCCTAATGCGGGTTTCGAATCTACGACCTTGAGATTAAGAGTCTCATGCTCTACCGAGTGAAGTAACATTTAAATAGACCTAAGTCCTTTCCTATACTGATCGATAGAGCTGGTAGTCACGGATGAGCCTGAATGGAGGTTGAAAGCTCTTCCAGATAGATTGATGGTTCAGCGACAGTGAAACTCCGTGATCTGTCCGATTTTATCACGTAGTCGCAGTGCTGTAGTCTCATTTACGGTTGATTACACTTGCAGCGGTACTGAGCAAGACCTGACCGCAACATTTTGCTGGAATCGTAATCGTAATCTCGAGATTTCTACAGCGCTCAACAAAAGCTAAGTCGCGGGAACCAGCTTATTCACAGGCGCTCAGTCAAAACAAAATCGTTAGGCAAAAGGGTCAAGATCCAGGAGTCAGGCACTCAGACAGTCGGACGGCTACGGTGGATGCTGTTTGGAATTGAAGCGAGAAGAGAGATGAGGGGAAGAGGAAGATGTGAGCAACTGTTGCTGAGACTGCGAACAAAGGAACACCTTGGCTGATGCAATAGTCAAGAGGACTCGTGCTTAGAGCATGGACGACCGCCTTAGAAACATCTAGTGAAGTGATGGTGAGTTTGTAGGCCCTACGATGGTTGACTTCGTGGCTTTGAACCCACTGTGATTTTGCATCCTCAATTTTGACCACTCCCGTTCAAATTTCACAAATTTCTAAGCAGTTAAAGCGTCTCGGATTACAATTCTGTCATAAAATACCTACACTGAAATTAACAAAACACTTTAAAATTTGTTCGTTATATACGCCTATGGTCTCAAATAACAGGGGCTTCACGTCCTCTGGCTCCAGAACTTTGCCACTAAACCTCACTGGGTTTCGTCATCAGGCCCCTTGTTTCCCTTTGTATACGTCCATGATTGTAACTGAACGCTATTCAGGTACTCGCTCCGAATGGACTCAGGTAACCGTGCTGTATTTCACCAAACTTTTGACATCTATATCTTGCATAACTATAGGCCTATCGCAATAAGATTGCTCAGACAGAGGGAGACCATATGCCGAAGATGACTCGTGATCACCTGCTGCTAGAGCAGAAGACTACGAAATTAATAATAAACAAGTGATAAACTGAACAGAGTCTGACATCAGCTTTTGCAGACCCGGTGGTTATATCGGCTGACACCAGCACTTGTTAATAGCATCCAAACTATTTCCGAGGTTCTGGAAGAAGACTGTTGTATATCACCCAGTGTTACTGCACAGGCGTCTTAGATGTGGGCCTAATAGCCGCCCTCGCAAATACGCCACGTGTTCGGAATGACTCCATTAACAACGTGTCTAATCCCGCGACACTGAAGTCCGCGATATGTAGGGTATATATCGCAGGCATTACACATTCCACAACACAATTATTTACATACATATATACATATATATATGTACAATATATATCCTAGATATGTACAATATATAGCCTACATATACAAATGCGCGATATATATAATATATGTATATAATATATATATATATATAAAACAGGGAAAGTCCAAACTGCGATGTGAGCAACTGTTGCTGAGACTGCGAACAAAGGAGCATCATATTTCGCCACCTTGTGGTGGTTGGAGCCTAAGGCATCGAGGTAATAGAAGAACGGTCTAAGGCGAATTATGGAATTCGATCTATGGAATTCGCTGATTAATTATTCAAGACAAGCAATGAACAAGAGCTGATGAAGCTGAGCAGTTTTTGTTCAGTATGGCAAGAGCAATCTAAAAAGTGTAACTTTGACATACTGTAATAAATTTACAGTAATTACTATAATAGGCCTACTATTACAGTAGTTCTAAAGCACTCGTAGACCTAAACCAATGTCTGGAAACAGCTGAGAAAATGGAAGTAAGTAACTACGTAAGTAAACAGGCAAGTAATTAAGTAAGTAAGCTAGTTAGATGCAAGTGAGCTGGGTAGCTAGTTAGTTATTTGGACAATTTTATAGCGCAGTATACGAATCTCTCTCGGTTTTCCTCACCAGCGTTAATGAAACAAAGCCATGAATATCATAGCCTATATAATTATGATGATGTTGATGACGCAGTTGGGGAAGGTTGCGCAAACAAGACACTGCATTCCATGCTTGCACATGTCCGTTCTTATCAACCTCCATTGGCAGAGCATCGCACACACGTAGAATCAAACCATCATAGTCTCTTGCATCACTCATAGATGGCAAGAAATTGAGGAATGACGACAGCCGAACGAAGGGTTATTATTATTGTTGTTGTTATTGTTATTATTATTATTATTATTATCATCATCATCATCATCATCATCATCATCATCATTATTATTATCGAACACGGGAACACGTTAAATAAGAATTTATAGCCTGAAATTCTGAGGGGTCATAAGAAACTCGGGTAAGAAGCAGAAGCAGCAGAAGCAGAAGTAGCAGTAGCAGAAGCAGTAGAAGCAGAAGCAGCAGCAGAAGCAGCAGCAGCAGAAACAGCAGAAGCAGCAGAAGAAGCAGAAGAAGCAGAAGAAGCAGAAGAAGCAGAAGAAGCAGCAGAAGCAGAGGTAGCAGCAGAAGCAGCAGAAGCAGAAGCAGCAGCAGAAGCAGCAGAAGCAGAAGCAGCAGCAGCAGAAACAGTAGAAGCAGCAGCAGCAGCAGCAGAAGCAGCAGAAGCAGCAGCAGAAGCAGAAGCAGTGGCAGCACAGCAGAAGCAGTGGCAGCACAGCAGAAGCAGCAGCAGCAGAAGCAGCAGAAGCAGTGGCAGCACAGCAGAAGCAGCAGAAGCAGAAGCAGTAGAAGCAGAAGCAGAAGCAGCAGAAGAAGCAGCAGCAGAAGCAGCAGAAGCAGAAGCAGCAGAAGCAGTAGCAGTAGCAGCAACAGAAGCAGCAGAAGCAGAAGCAGCAGAAGCAGCAGCAGCAGAAGCAGAAGCAGAAGCAGCAGCAGAAGCAGAAGCAGAAGCAGCAGCATCAGAAGCAGAAGCAGTGGCAGCACAGCAGAAGCAGCAGCAGCAGAAGCAGCAGAAGCAGTGGCAGCACAGCAGAAGCAGCAGAAGCAGAAGCAGCAGAAGCAGAAGCAGAAGCAGCAGAAGCAGCAGCAGCAGAAGCAGCAGAAGCAGAAGCAGCAACGGAAGCAGCAGAGGCAGTAGTAGTAGTAGGGGTAGTAGTAGTTTGCAATAGTATAGATGAGTTTACTAGAGGGCGTAAGTGGAACAGAAACTGAAGCACCACAGCAACTGACTGCTTCCTCAGTTGGTTTTGGGGCCACTGGAGGGTGATACTCCGCAGCTAGGGAATGAATAGTGGAGTGCATGTCTGGAAGACGCTGATTAGAGGAACGGTAACTCTCAGGCCCTGAGAAAGCTCCCATGGTACGAGCCCTTTTCACTCTGATTCCAGCGCAGGATGTATAACGAATAATAATAATAATAATAATAATAATAATAATAATAATAATAATAATAATAATAATAATAATAATAATAATAATAATAACAAAACAGCAACAACAATAATAATAAGACCACGATTTATATATCCCCGTAGCACAGACAAGACCGCAAAGAATGAAGTATGTCTCGACTATAGAATGTAATGATTATGAGTTCTCTGACTGAAGGCAGGTCCACTGGCTTTATTCCACCCGGGGATGAGTGAGGTGCTTTCCTCTTGCCTTCTTTACAGATTGTGTGTGAGCAACTTGTCCAAGGTCGCTACGCAGTGGCTTGAGCAGATTCGAACCCAAGACCTTTCGGTTACGAGGCACCGACCATACCACTACACCTCCGCGTCCCATATCCAATGGCGTCCTACATTGTAATTGTAATGATATTGATTATTTATGCATTATTTCTAACTATTAAATTACAATAATATTCCAAATAACCATTGTGTTTTCTTCAGCGTGCAAAAAGCCTCAAGTCAAAGCTAGGAAACGCTTAATTAAGCAAATTATATAATCGCATTCAGGCATAAGATTTTTAGTCATTGCACATGTATCTACCAGTCAGAACTACCTTAGTATCATCTACTATGTTAGTGATTATAGTTGTATGGGTTAATTATACAATATTATAACTTAAAACTATCTAAAATTTAAACATATATTTGTGTGTGTGAGTGTGTTTAAATTAAGGAAACAAAGGGCGCTTAACTGCACATCAGTGTAAATAAATAAGATCTTCAATAAAACGAGTAACTCGTTGAACATCCTGTAGAGTTCGTCTACCTTCGGAAAAGAATTCTGAAGCAACCTCAAAGGCAAAATTGGCCACCGATAGGCAACAACGCTACACAAGATCGATTATGTGTCTCTGAAAAGGCCTTTTGATTTTAAGCCTAGAAAAGGCTCCTCAAACTTGAAGCTTAACGCCGGACGAATCCATGGAGCAGAATGGTACACAAGGCGCCAGCGACACCTGTTGATAAAGTAAAAATAACAAGTTTACATCTCCCCTCTATGTGCCTACACAAATCGTGTATCCTAATGAACCCCTAATCGAATTGTAGAGTGAATTTTATCAGTTTTACTGTGTGTTATAGGCTCACTTTTATGTGTTTGCTGTGTTGTTGACTGGCTTTTGGTTTGCCGGCTGTTTGGTTGGTTGGATGGTTGATTGTATGGGTGGATGGCTGGTTGGTTGGAAGGGTGGATGGTTGGGTGGGTGGTTGTTTGGTTGGATGGTTGTATGGTTGACAACGAAACTTCATAACCTTTGTATGCATATATACATATATATAATATTTGTGCGTGGGCGTGAATCGATTGGTATTTTCTGTCTGTTATCCAACAGTTTTGAGCTCGGGATATCGACACAGCACCTGTCTTTATGGAGGAGGCTGTCGCGAGGCTGTCATTTTGAACAGGTGATACGCATAGGTCTGTCTATTTATCAATTTAATCCATTCCTATCCTTAGATCATTAGATTGAGGCGCTTAATAAATGCATAAATAATAATATCCTCCTTAAGAGTTGATTATTCCTCGCTCTATAAGAGTTTCGTGTAATTATTTATTAAACCCGAAGGCAGACAAGAGAATCCAAAATTTCACAGCAGTGCTACAACCTCAATATCAACCGTAAAAGCTGCGAAAATTAATGTTCGTAAATATTGTCAACAAAATTCGCATTAGAGTTGTAGAGAATCATGCACCTCATTTAGATACCATGCATACAGGATCTGGTTTCCACTTATATGGCCATAAAAGCCTCGGAAAACAATTTTACCTTATATTTTATCTTTTATATTTAACCGTCACTACTTTATACTGTATAACTTCACCTTTACTATCTTACCTTTACATATACTTTACCCTTATTGTTTTAGGTGGTAGCCATTGTACCGGTTTACACTTACTGGTAAATTTTCGTGTCGACGGCGAGGCATGGCTAAGCAACGGTTGTGTACTAAGGTAGTATGTTGTCTTTTCCGTGACCTGAGTGGATGGTGTCGAACCCAAAGCACTCCCTTCGCCACTTGAAAGAGGGATACTTCTGAAATTCTTATTATCCTCTTCAGCTATAGGCATGGCGGCTCCCGCAATGGAACCAGAGGTGGTAGAACGGAGAAGTGGAAAATGGCTTTTGAGTTCGTCCAGTCCACTCTGGAGTTCGCTGCTGGACAAAGGTAAGGCCGGAAATAACTTAGTGGACCAAGCAACTTCGCTTCCGCTTTGAGGTTGCAAAGGTGTATCAGTAGAATATGACGACGTTGATTTGGACTGGCTAGAACCAGTCTGCAAGGTCTGAGGATGTTGTTCTGAGCTGCCCAGGATTTCCTCAGGATGGACGTTGTAGTGTGAGAATAGAGCAGGGTCTATCGTACTTAAGGTAGCCGGGAAAAATGCTCCCAGGTTTTCAGGGCCTGAATTATCAGAGATAGTTTGTGTCGAAGAGGGATTTAAGTCGGACGTATTGAAGACATCTGGAGAGAAGAGAACGAAAATACTGTCATCGCTGGTGGACCTCGGCTGACTGAAACTATCCATTCCTAGGGATTCTGAAAAGTCATTTGCCATTTTTTCATGGATAGCTTCGCGGTTTGTGGACATTGATTGCGAATTTACACCGTTTTCTGGAACCGCATTCCAGTTGTGGCGTTGCTCTTTAGATAACTCTTGGTTTCCGGAAGGAAAGAGGAGGTTGTGACCAGCAGTTCCATCTGTTTTCGGGATAAGAGTTGCCGTGGAATTACCCAGAAGAGCAAACTGACTCCTCGATGGATTATGTGTTCTGTTAAATAAGTCTCTGTGTCGAGGAGTGGCTGTGGCCAGCAGATGCTTCACGGCTTCAGTTGTTCCGTTGCTCAAGAACTGAGAGGAAGGGACCCTGAAGGACGTATTCCTCCCTTCCAGATCGTGAGGGGATATGGGTTCTTCTGGGGGAGCATGCATGTTCAGGCGTTTATTGAAGCGCTTCGAAAAGAGAGGCTCATTATCACCGTCGGGAGAGGAGGAGAAGGAACTGGAAAGGTCCGTCGGTCTGCCTTCCTCGATGACGTTGTTCTCGTGAAATTCTGTTCCTTCTTTCACAGAATCCGGGGAACTTTCCGCCGATGCTTGGAGGTACGGGAGTAAGACTGACAGCATCTCCCGATGCAGTTCAGCCTCAGCTTCTTCGTACCCTTCTTCGGGTGGCTTAGCAACATCTGGAAGTGGATAACGCACTCTCGATTGCATGGATCCGTCCTCGGCTTTCTGATGATTCCTCTTAATACCATCGAAGTCTTCGGCATTGATGGCTGGAAGTGAAAAGAAAGAATAAGGATTTTAAAGGTATGAGTGCATAAAATTAATTAAAGCTGCGACTTCTTTAATGCATTCCAACCGGCAATGCTAATTAAGTCTCGTGTAAGCATATTAATTAAATTTCTGGCTCGAAAGGAATTAGTTATAAATACGATACAAGCAAACCTTTAAGAATTAGAATGCATTTTAAATTCGCTTTAAGTTAATCCAAATCACATCATGTGTTTATATATATAGGCATTTATATAGCGCCTTTCTACAAACTTTCTAAAACCTGCTACCGAGACTCTGATTAGGTGATGATTTTGCTGACGGTGGCATTTGGAAGGTCCATGGGTCTATAGGGCGAACTCAGGTTTAGAGCTATAGTTCTGTTTAGTGCTTCGGGATAGGCCTAAACGACTATGGTTAGGACTGAGGATGAGACTGGAGTTAGAATTATGACCGCCTCTGGGGGTTGTGTGATGTCGTTTAGATCAGAGCTAATCATTCTCATCTTTTTTCGGTTTGCTTATTCTGCGTAGCCTGTCTTCCGGTCCGGGGTCCTTACAGGTCTCGACTGGCTCTGTCCATGGATTGTGACTTTGGATGCAGTTTTGCTTGTAAGCGTAGCATCAGTTGATGCCTCGTGCATTCCAATAGCAGCGCTATAGAAGTTTCTAGATCACATTAGGTTAGATTACCCTCCTCCGTTTTAAATGCCTCGACTTTCAGGACTGGATTTGCAACTCCAGGCCAAAACATAGCAATTCTAACGCTGCCTGCTTCACTATGCAATGGACTGGAGACACATTTTAGTTGTGGCTGTTGGGAGAACCCCGACCCTAGGATGAAAAATGAGTATTGTGACCGTCAGGACATGGAAAGCTGATTCATTGCGCTGTACGACCTGCTGCGCACACACTGAGTTGAAAATAACAGACTAACTACCTTTATGTTGTAATTATTTAAATGATTTTCTTACGGATGTCTTGTATGGAACACTTCATTTGAAAGATAAAACTATTGAGACCTACCTTTAAAATGTGAAAGATGGCATACTTTTTTACACGTCCGTATATAAACTCCCCTAAAGCATGTTCCCTGGGTTTTGAAGAATCCCTAGGATGAACTGTTAACCAACGATAAACACCTTAAGCTCACACGTTAAGCTCACTCGTATACAATGACTCCGTAAGGGTGAAGGGCTGAGTTGGCTTAGGTGACATGTTGTTCTATGGACACCAACCAAGTACTCAAGTACTAACTTGGCTCGATGTTGCTTAACTTCACCGTCCTTTCCAGCTTCATATCGATATAACCAAACCGTCATCAAAAATTCACTTTCATATTTATTTGAGGCAAATTCATATTGTTAAACTTAGACCATCCAAATATATTGTAGTCTAACGCAACGCCTTTTTATATTAGAATGTAATTAGTATGCGATGTTATGTAAACTGTAAAATAGGTTCAATGTAAACTCTGATATAATTATGATGTACATTGTAATGTAGCTTGGAATTTAATAGCATAGCTTCAGGGAAGTTGTTCGTGGCTTACCAAATGTTTCAGGGCTTTCCAGAATAACCATACCCAAGATCACCATAAGGACTCCAACGAAACCCCGGAAAGTCATCATTACTCCAACAGCTGTATTCACCCGACTCATCACTTCACGGCACGATTCCGCATCAGCAACTGAAATGCTCTTGACCACGTACGAACATTAGCAGCAACAGTAACAACATCCGACTGACCGTCTCTCGGTGGCGGGTAACATAACAGTTCTGGGGCCAATGCCCGTCTGCCAATCAATCATGTCCCTATAGTTAGATGAGACACGTACCCTAGAGGCAAGTGCCCTTCAACAACTGACCAAACTTTTATAACCTCCGTAACACAATGAACTGAATGATTTAAGGTCAAATATTTGTGACAAAAGTCTGCCTGAGTTTTCATGTCCACTCGGACATCAGTTGGCGCCATCTATTTTCAATGGGCTATTTAATTGCGGTAATTTATGAGCGTCGTAAACATACAATCAGTTAGTTGTTAACTCGACTTTTTGTCTCTTTTATCTTATATCTGCCTCTGACATTACGCACTCTTCCGTAGCCTTACTTTGTTGGTTTTAGATTCTTCAGTTTGTCCGTCGGTTTGGCAGTTCGCCCGTCCGTCCGTTTTTAGTTCGTCACCTCGTCAGTCCGTTCACCAAAAAGGTCTCTGCAGTTGGAAAAAAGTCGATGACCAGAAAAATCGACAAAATATTTCGGTTGAATGAAGTACAACCATGCTCACTTGTTCCCCTCCCCACTTCTTGGTCTACGACTACTCCCCCTGTCCGCTTTGAAAACCGCGCCGACGCCCTTGTTCACATGCACCTGTAGTTCGAATAGTTTCCAATCGCACAGTTTGCAAATGCTTCTACATTCACTTATTCGCCGAAATGCATCGATAATAATGCAAACGCTGTGGTTTTTGTATTTGCAATAAACGGCAATGGACTCGACCTTTCTGTTCCGGATAAAACAGCCAGGTCTCTAGGTCTTTCGGCTTGGATTCATCTAAGTCGATTGAAGTGAAAGAACCATTGCAAAGATCAACACAAACGCCTGTGCATGGCTGTCAAGGTACGACGTCTTTAAAACAGACTGATATCGACGCTGCGTCCAACGTGCGACTCAGTCGTACGAACGAATGAAGGACCCGAACACCAACTGTCCATGAAAGAATCGATGCTGATTTCATTCATGACGTCAGATTTCGATTTCTTATGACAGGCTTCTTGCCAGGCATTCTTCGTTTCGTCGTTCCGCTGAACTGTTTCGCCGGTTTGGACAGGAACGACACGTGGATTCACAGCTGCTTCAACGGCTGTCGATTGACTGCGTTGAAGAGACTTCACGGCTGCGATTGAAAGCTGCTGAGTCTCTTTGGCTTTTCAATGAAAACTCACGGCTTACAAGGTAATAATAAAAACCTCCTCTGCCTGATTTTCTACAGATCAGCTTTCCATAGAAGTCTTTTCGAATCTAAAATGTTTCATTCACGATCACAATTTTGTGAAGATAATGGTCATTGGTGGTGATGATGATGATGATGATAATAATAATAATAAAATAGACAAGGTCTTTTCGTGACCATCCAGAGCTTCAGGACTAATGCGCTATACGACACCTTTCTTGAGCCTATCATAAACGAAAATTGGCCATTGCAGATCAAGCAAATCGCGCTAACATAATCTTTTTCATTTACCTTTGGAATATAAGCCTCTGGGTTTATAAAAATACTACTACTACTACTCCCACTACTACTCCCACTACTACTACTACTACCACCATCACCACGGTCGCCACCACCACAACCACCACTACAACTACCACTACTGCTGCTGCTGCTGCTACTACTACTACCAATCGATGATGATGTTGATGTTGATGATAATGATGATGATGATGATGACGAAGACGATGATGATGATGATTATGATGATGATGATGAAGATGATGATGACGTGAAAGAAATAATGGGATGTGCAGAAACGAAAACAGAATTGTACCTAAGAAAATATTTGCAATGGCTTAACATGCGCCACATCGCTTTGAGATTCTGTAAGTTACACACAATGGAGTTTCTTCTTTCAAAACGTTTTTTCATTAGAATGACGACATGTTTTATCAAATTTATCATAAAATGAACAAATCAAGATATTTCTTTGTTTCAAAATCGCGGTTGTTTTCAAGTATGATGTTGGGAATGACGTCCTAAGCCCTTTTTGTACACGGAACAGGAAGTCATTGAAATTGTACACGGCGTTCAAGCCTGGAGATCACATCTACAGATGTTAACAGATGTTCGGTTAATTGAGCGGGTGCAAAGAAGGGCAACCAAGATGATTGAGGAATTTTGATCCATGTCGTATGAGGAGAGATTTCAGGAATTTAGAATCAAAAGCATGTAGATAAGTATTTTTATAGGTCACCTGTTTCTGTAGAAACCTTCAAAATCTGGAAAAGCACCGATCACGTGGACCCAGAAAAATTCTTCTCAGTTGACCACGAACGGTGAAGAGGTCATCAGCCGAAGCTTCATAAGAAACGATCTGGACTGAATGCGAGTAAGTATGTTTCGCCAACAGAGTTGTGGACACTTGGAACGGTCTCAGCGCAGTTACATGTGCAGAGGGGTACGGATCTCAGCAGTTATTTAAGAAAAGTTTAGCGATCGAGTCTCAGTATTGGAATAGTGGATTAGGCCCCTAATATACACTGTGTCCGGAAAAATTCCAAGGCTTTACGGTAAATATGAAAATAATTAGTAAACATTAATCGATTTTTAAAATTCCAAAAACAGTTTAATCCTGAAATATTATTGAACTATAATTTATGTTCAAAATGTCCGCCATTGGCTTCAACGCAAGCTTCGAGACGTACACGCCACTGACTAACAGCAGCATCGAACGCCATTTTTCTAGCAACTTTCTTTACAAAATATAAAATTCAAATACGTCACTGTGACGTAATTTTAAAAGGGGGCCGTTAATAAATTACAAAGAATTTTGTTGGTAATTATGTAGGGATCAAAAAGGTTTTTAAATTTTTAAATTGATTATTATCTACTATAGTTTTTTCATTCATATTTTAGAGCCTTGGAATTTTTCCGGACACAGTGTACATGTAGGTATTAGTACTCCTCTCACTCATGGCACTCCACGAGGTGGTATTACTAAATTAATTTTTTAAACAATGCCGAGAGCCTCGAGAGGCGACAGCAAATCAATGTAGAATTTCGAGCAATCGACTAAAATTCAACAACTTCTAAACCAATTGAGGGAAAGAAATAAGTCAAATCTAGGGACTTAGCGAATTGGGTCTAAAATTCAGAGTAATGCGGACTCTATGTTATCATTCGTGTAAATATGAAATACTTCAATAATATCTAGCCCTGGCCAATATAAGTCTATTGCAGTGATCTACTGGCTTATATAAAAGCCACAGAGCTCATGAAATGAAGCACCATGATATTGCAGAACTCTATGAATCACTATGATACAGCGTCATAATTAATATATAGGTCTATTAATATATAATCTAATCTAAGGTTGATTGCATTTAATTATCTACAGTATTTCACCTAAGACTATCTGTCCTTTCATTAAAGATACTTTACTTATACTGGCATTAAACAGAATTTATTTTTACACTGACGTTGCCATGGATGGCAATCACAACCCGTATATAAGATGACAGTTATTGGAACAGCGAGGTCCTAAAATGTGCCATACAAAAGTCCTCATACATTGTATGTATGCATGTATATGTAGGTATGTATGTATGTACAGTATGTATGTATGTACAGTATATATGTATGCACAGTATGTATGCACGGTATGTATGTTTGCATGTACAGTATGTATGAACGTATGTATTTTTGTTCGTATGTATGTATGTATGTATTTATGTATGCATATATGTATCAAGACACTCAATATAACGCGTTTTAAGTACATCACAATGGTGTTAGTTATTCTGACTTTTGTCATATACTTTAAACCCGACGACTAAGATTTAACCCTGACTAGCTAGGCCACTTAATATACGTAGCGTATATATATATATCTATATATATATAACATATGACATATAATATATTATATTATATGGTCTAATCGATTGGATTAAAGGTGCATTTGTTGGTAATGCCTGTTTGTAGATTATGCTTGGAGTCTTTTCCAATTCCATCAGCCCCGTTTTCCCTCACAGTCCTTAGCTGCTGCTGCTGGTGATTATGATCGACTGAGCGGATTGCTGCGTGGTTGGTGGTATCTGGTGGTGGTGGAGGCGGTGCGGTGGTAGTCTTCGGTCTGTGCCACCGGCGGTGGGAAGCCAAGTTGGCGGGGCAGTTGAAGACTTTGTCGCAGTCGGGACAGCGATACTCGACCCTCGCTATGCACGAACAGTTGTGTCCGGCTAACTGGAACGCATCGACGAAAGTGTCGAAGCACAGACGACACGTGTAGTCGCCGATCTTGTTCTCGATCTTGACCAGCTCGGCCATCGCTTCCGGTGTCGCCTCCACGCGATAGATGGCGGCAGCGTCATCGCGACATTTGGCGACATCATCTACCGGTTCTTTATCGTATGCTTCCGAGTCAGGATTAGTCTTTTCCAGCCTTACCAGACTCTTCCAGGATGTCTTCTTGCCGACGGATGCACTACAGACCTTGGTAGAAGCTTCGAGAAGATCTTCTTGCAGCTTTGTCCTCTTGGAACTGACTGGACTCCTCGGAACGAGAGGGCACTTGCCGTCGTTGCCCGAAAGACGGTCTAAAGGAAAAACTGAGGTGTCTCTAAGTCTTAACTTCTGTTGGTGGTCTTCGGGACTAACTTTCGGTTGGCGACCTTTTAAACCGATATGCTGTCGATGGTCGCCACAACCAATTTGACCCGTGGGAACAACGCTGGAGCGATGGTTTTTCTGAATGATATCCGGTCTACGGCTCGTGAGAACAACTTCCGACTGATGGTCATCAAGAACAAGCTCCGGTCGATGGTCTTTGAGACCAAGTTCTGGTCGATGGTCTTTGAGACCAAGTTCTGGTCGATGGTCTTTGAGATCAAGTTCTGGTCGATGGTCTTTGAGACCAAGTTCTGGTCGATGGTCTTTGAGACCAAGTTCTGGTCGATGGTCTTTATCCGGTGTATGGTTTTTTAGGTTAATCTGCAGGCTGGATCCTCTTATTGTAAGATTCGCATCTGTAGACCTCTTCATGTGACCCAGACTGGTTCCTAGGGGACAAGAAGAACCTGTTGGACTCTCAGCATTGGCAAGAGACACCATGTCACAGACATGAGCCTTGTCTGTGAAATGGTCCGACTTGAGAACTGAGTTCCCGGTGGAATTAGCAGGCTGGATAGCTCCCTTGTTTCTGAACTGACCAGGTCGGAGACCGTCCGACGGAAGATCCGACTGCAGAAGAGATTTCCATGTAGTCTGATCAGACTGGACAAGAGAACCGACTTTGAAGCGATCCTGCTGAACACGAACACCGCCTCTGAAACAAACCGCGTTGTCGGAATTCAGCGGATTGAAAGAGGATCGATTTCGAACAGTGAGATCCAGCGGTTGTTCAGGAGAACGGTCACTCAGTGCACAAGAAAACTTGCTGCCACTGGCCATCACCGACAGATCATCGCGATCGATGAAGGTATCCTGGTCTCTGTCGCTGAATCCAGTGCTGAGAGGACTGTGAGTGTAGCCGGAATCGGGGGAAGATGTTCTGCGGTCTGCAGCTCGATTACTGTAACGTCCTCCATTTGATGCCAACTGCTGAAACGCATCGATCGGTGCCACCGGAACAACTCCAGCAATGTCATAAGCTTCGTCACCCGTCCATGCGGTCATCTCCTGGTGGTCAGCCCACCTGCGCTTGACCATAAACCAGAGCGGCATGACTGACCGCTTACTTCTGGGCGTGAGGGTTAACCGATGACGTGCACAAAAGTCTTAGCTAATTTCCGGTTTCGCTACGGAATACTTCCGTTATGTAATCTCCAATGTTACGAAGTTTATTCCGACATCGTAGTTCTGTCTTGCATTCACTAACTTTATTGCGATTTCTGATCTATGTCTGCTATCTTTTCTTAAAATTCGTACTCATGCCACCTTTCTGAAATAAAACAAAACTATATAAAGCATCACTTCAAGAAACACTCCTCAGAAGAGACATAGTAAAGGACTTGGGATCATACATATATTCATTCTTGCTTGCATACATGTACATACATATACATACGTATGTAAATCCAGGCCAGATAAAAAGTGGCTCGTTTCTCACTGACCCATTCAGGGTGTGTATGACAAACGAACGAAAGAGACGTAAAAGTCAAATTAATAGTATAACCCCATTGAATGACTGCTTATCGAATTCCCACGAATCTCGTGGGTTACCTACGTGAAAATGTTTCTGTTATTTGACTCGTAGACGATACCAGCTAAGAAATACCAAGGCAGCCATCTACGCGAACACTTGCTCTCTCAGCTATCTGCCTCCGCATCATTCCCTGCTACACTTCCTCTTCCTCTCCTTGTATCCCTCTCCGTCTTATTCTCATTGTCCTCTTAAATCAGTCAGACATACGGACAGCTTAAAGACTTGAGCTGAAGAAACAAAACGACACACAAAACTACAGACACACGTAAATAGGCCTACTGCTGCCAGGTTGTGGCTTGTGGTTGGAGGCAATGGAAAGAAGACCTCTAGTCCGGAGTCTAGTGACTGGGAGAAATGCGCCCCAGTGGGAGATGGTATGCGCCAGTGAGTGGGAAACCTCCTTGTCCCTATACAGATCGCACCCTAGATATCAGACGAGACTTATATTACTAGACACTAAACGGGTCGTGTATACTATAATCTGTTTAATGAAACGCCACGGCAGGACAGACTCTTATTTGCCTATATAGAAATTGTCTGCCATATTGCACTGGATATAACAAATATTTTGTGCTTCTGATAAGTTTTCTTCAAGAGGCGCTATATAAATCCGTGATTGCAATTGCAATTACAACTTCCAATCGATCGTTAGTCGTACCTAGTACGGATCGCACAGGTTTAACCTTATCTGGAAATACACGAGGCGGTAATCCATCGAGGCTAAGCTGAAATTAATACGAATTCCAGACGGTGAAGCCCTTGTGTGACAGCGTGTATGGTTTAGTGAAATCCGAGCATTGCGATAAACAATACCCAGAAATCGAGTTGTTTTCTGTCCCCTTACATCGCATGCATTTGTATCATATTGCGTTTTATGCAGGCCTAGGCGGAAAGGTCAACAGCGCAATTTGGAACTTCTGGGAAGTGAGCAAAGCAAGGAACAGAAAGGAAGTGAGAAATGAAAAGAAAGGAAGAAGGGCAAGCTTTGGAAGAGTGAAAGTGGGAAGGAGAACGCGATGGGAGGTAGGAGAGCAAAAAAGGGAAGAAGGAAATGGGAAGCGAGAGAAAGAAGGAGAGATGGAGGGAGAGTTGAAGAGACGCAGAGAGACAAATACAAAGTTGAGAGCAGGTAGAGAGAGGAGGAACCTGTGAAGAAGATGAGGAAAGGATGAAGAAATTGGGAGGTGAGGTGAGGGAGGAGAGCAGGCGGCTTCTGTATCCCATCACACCTGCATATCCGTCTGGCTTTCTTTTACAGTATCCTGGATGTTTGTTTAGGGATTAATGAAAATTTACCTGCCTTTTGGATGAAACGCTTCTCGACATTTCCTTGCGCAGGACAATGTCCAAATGACATTTGACCGACACAATTGGCGAGTGTAAACCATTAATAGTATCGATCGGATCAATGACCCTCTTGACTTGACCCAATTATCCCGCCAGGCTGCTGCCACATGATGTGCAAGCTATTAGTCATGACTAACAACTCACGCAAGAATACAGACTCTTTGTTTTCGCTCGTCTTCCTCATTGTTTGCCTCTGTCTCTCAGGCCGACAGACAGACAGACAGGCACACAGACAGACAGGGATACAGACAGACAGGGATACAGGCAGACAGGCAGACAGGAAGACAGTCTTTGAGAGATCTGCTAACGGCATTACGCAAGTATCCAAATACATGTACAGTGATAGCTTTGGGGGGGGGTACTTGAACCACCAACCCATCATCATAATCAACTGCCCAACTGTTATCTTTGCCCAGGGACCATGGCCACAATAATTACTACATCTAGACACTTAATATAGCGCCTGCTTTAAGTACCCCACAAAAGCGCTAACTGGCTATAAAGCTCATTAAGGACATAAAACTGGGAGGGGCTCTCGCAAACACGTACAGCATAGTCCACAGGTGGACGCGGAGTAAGCCAAAGACTATGATATGAGCATGCCAATGACTTAAATATGTTAATTAACCAACCTAAGAATGCCAAAGGCGACCATTAACAACCCCAACGGTTCGCCGGTCACTCCTCAGCGATTAGGCCATGTCACGACGCATGCGCACTGCAAGATCGACTATGATTATTAGGCTGCGCATGAATAAGGCTAATCGCTCTTGTCTTAGTTATCATTGTTGACGTTTACACTGCGGCTATAGACCGTTCACAGCAAATCGCAGGAGGATTTATTGCGCATTTAGCGTGCCACAGATCCATTTCCCCCATTCACCTATAAACGCTATAATCCGCCCATTTGCAACGAGTAGCCGTCGGGCGCGCTTAAAAGACAATATTCCCCTCCCGGACCGTATGCGACAGTGGCGCCCCTGCCGTCAGACAGACAGTCAGCAGCGGTCGACAGGTGGTGTACTGCTTTCGTGGCGACATCTGACGCCGAAAGGTCGAGACGCGGAACAAAGAGATCGGATGGAGAGAGGGAGCGAACGGGAGAGCGTGACGCAGACAAGAAAGACCGAACGGTATTAGTGTCAACTCGCGCGTCGGTCTTTAAAGCGATTCGGGGGAAGAAGGAAAAGGGGAAAAGCGGGCGACGCTATTCGACAACACGCACGCTACGTCTTTGATGGCATGCGCACCCCGACACAACAAACAAAGGCAATTTTCAAGCCCTGTGAGCAGCAAAGCCCGAAACACGTGCCGATCAAATGATCCGCTTATGTAGCGCCGGATTGTACAGGCGCTACATGGTGTAGAGCTCAGGTTGGAGATCGTCGACACGTAGATGTCATGCGCCGCCAGCGCAAAGCGGCGTCATCAAACGTCAGGGTCTGTTCGTGTCATTCGGAGAAACTTTGTGACAGTTTTCTGAGAAAAACTGGCCAAGGAAGGTGATGCTCGGATGCAGCGGCAGGCAGAGAAGAAGAGCAAAGAGTAAATGTCAATGTACATGTTTCTCTGTGGCGACCGTATGACGCCCCTCCCACGCTCACTCGCTTGCTTTCTTACTTACTCACCGGCTGAGTGACTCACTCACTCGGTCACTTATTCGTCACTCACTCACTTGTCACGGTTGGAAAGCTATTCCCCCGACTCAGATATAGGTAGTGACGCGCTACCGATGCAGCTATTATATATGGAAGTTACTTTTTAACCCACCTTTTCTCGATTAAACTAAAATAATTATTTGCTCTTATATATATGTACACACGCACACACATATATATATATATATCCATAAACGGTGGTTAAGATTTCCAAATAAATAAATTAAATTAAATATAATAATTCATTAATTTAATTTAAATAAATAAATAAATATAATTAATTAACTTCAATAGATTAATAAATCAACTATCTCTTCCCTATCTTACTTGTTTGCCATACCTTTCCATACCATCGATTACCTTGCTTTACTTGACTGTATATGTATACCTTGTCTGCTTGATATATATATACATATATATTGAATTACTTTACTTACTTCGCCTTTTTCTTACTTATTCACGTTACCTTACTTCTAGGCTTACACTGACCTGTCTTACCTTAGCTCATCTTACCTTAAATTACATAATTGAATAGGTCGTAGTGTAATGCAGGCTTCACAAAAATACATGTACGCCATCGTTTAGCGTCTCTATGTAAGACCTTTGAAGAAATTCCTAAAACAATAGACAATATGAATGTACGGTAGTTAATTCGTAGATATCCTGAATCCATGGAGCAAGAACAATGCCCTTCGTTCCTCTTGCTGGAACTACGGATAAACTTCGCTTTACTAATTAGATGCGATACAGAAAGCTGCTATTTGTACGGATCTGTGATCACGTGCCCACGTCAACCTTTTGGGATTGAATCGGTTATAGCCAGCCGCTGAACAAATTGTCCCTCTGTTGTCGCCTTTACACCTCACTACCTGCAGCGGTCAATATGCGCTACTCAAGTAGCCTGCTGGCCTTGTTAGCTACGTTGGTTAAAGCGTACGTCAAGGCGCCTCTTTGAGCGAGAATGCCGGTTCTCATACCGATCGTGGCTTATTTAAGAGATTTTAACCTTGGGCTGCACGGTCCGTACACGGAGAACTTAAATGGCGTGGCGCCCACTCAAATGGGCAGCGGTGGTGGTGAAGGATTTCGCCCGATAAGTTTGTTGAAAAATGATCAGGATCGAGGCCATACTGTCGTTATAGAAAAACATGTACATTTATATTTATTAGATTGTAGTACGGGAGACTTTGGAATGATATGATTCGCTTCTTTGTATGCTGGCAACAACTATGTATATATATATATACACATATAGTATATATATACACATATAGTATCAGTTTTAAAACGACATCAGAGGAAGTTCGACTAGTGTTAAACCAGTCAGCCACCGCATAGAATAGCTTACGTAAGGATGACTATATACCTCTACTACTGTTATGAAAATGGGATACTCCGCGAGCTTTTGCAAAAACTAATACTAAGTGTAGCCAGCTTAAAAGAATCGAAAAACGTAGAGATCACGCCATTCTGTCACTTCCCATTCGTCTAGTATTAGTATCCAGTGTTTAACGCCATTTTACGGCTGCCAGGGCCGTTGACGTCGACTCAACCTAACAGACTCAAAATTCGATGACAGTTTAAAGTGTCGACTGCAGAAGAAGCGAATAGTATAGGAAGAGAAGACCTTATCGGAGATGGCTTCAGCTCATTATGCTGGTGCCCTGGAAACATTCATGTCGAATGTCTTTTGTTCGCTAACGCTTTCTTATTTAATTAGTCGCTGGTTTTGTGTTTTGATTGATTCACACGGATGTTTTAGAGATGTGGACTATCGTTTAATCGTCTGTGGAATTGAATGGATGAAGGAGAGAGAGAGAGAGACACACACAGAGACAGAGAGAGAGAGACAGAGACAGACAGACAGACAGAGAGACAGACCAAAGAGAAGGAAGGACAGAGAGATATCGATGCAGATCTAGATGACAGACGGACGAGTTAGAGATTAGATTCTCAATTTCTCTTTTCTCTGTCTCTGTTTCAGTCTTTAGTCAAATACTGTCTGTCTGTCTGTCTGTCTGTAAGTATGTATGTATGTCTGTCTCACGCATAAAAGGTTGCACGAACATTAATTGAACATAATTCTGTTTCAAATCATTTAAATTTTCTTTAATCTTGCAGTACTACGCGTGTTCAAGAAATGAATTAATTATAGCGCATATTTCTTCAGAGATATAGTCTCACAAACTGATTAAGTCTGCGCACGTTGGACCAATTGCCTTCACGATGATGTGCACTGTAATACGTAGCGCTACAACTATTAATAGTATTTTTATCCTGTGCTAAATCAGGTTAATCGTAAAGTAGGATTACGATTACGATCCCACATACTCATTTAATTGTTTGCTCTCAGTTGTTTATCTAAGGCCTATAAATCGTCTTCAAGTGAACTCGATAAAGTACCTGAAAAGTAGAAACTGGTGGGCGCAATATTAATGATGCGAACTGCCTACCTCCTCGTTTTTCCGAGATGCTGTTGCAGAGCGAAATGTCGTCGTCCTATTCTCGTCGGCTGGTCTTGGATGAAGGAATGAGCTGCGGAGACAGGCAGCCGGCAGCCAGACGACAGGTAGGCGATGGAAAGTCATCGCATCCGCCGGCCCCACCAGCCGCTCTCCAACCTCAGCAACCGTCAGCAAAGCTCCGACCAATGGATGGAAGGCGGTCGGGAGTCAGTCTGGCGCCGTCGGCGGGTGGGAGGAGTGGGAAGGAAGCAGGGCGGAGGGAAGAAGCCATTGTGGTCGGGGAGACAAAAGGAGGCAGGGACGAGGCCCTGGGAGGAGAGGTGCACGCCATCAGGGAAGTCAGGCGCATCGGCGCTGAGTGGATCAGAGGAATGAAGGGAGAATTGAAGACAAAAGGACCGATGGATTTGATGCGTGGAATGAGGCGAAATGCGAGGCACAGGTGGTCGCAGATATGCGGGAAGATGTGATTGAGTGAACAAGGGAATCGATTCAGGAATCAGTGAAGAAGTGAAGAATCAGTGAGATAGTGGAGTGAGAAGTGAGCGAGGAAGTAAGATTATGAATCAGATAAAATGGAGATGGCTCGAATGAGACGGAAACTGCAGATAACTTGATTCATACTTGCTAAATGGTTACAGTAATTATTATCAACTTATTTAATATAATCTAATTACCAATGTAATCACAGTTACAACTGCTGCTGGAATCGTGTCGGAAACTTGAGAGAAATAGCGCACTATAAATGGTCTTTACCGTATAAGAGTAAGTTAAGACCCATTTATATTGCGCCAACATATAAGCTACACTTTTTCGCAAAGAGGTAATTTTGGGTGAAAAACTAGATCATCGAACTGAGGCGCAAACACGACGACGGAAATCCAGCAAACGAACAACAGTTTCCATGCGTCTCTCAACAACGATTCGCCAAGAGCACATGACATATATATATATATATATATATATATATATATATATATATATATATATATATATATATATATATATATATATATATATATATATATGCACGTACATGTGTTTATTGCACAAGGCAGCTGTGGCTACCATCTGTTCTTTATCCACAGAACTTTCAATCTGATTCTACTGTGAAGCGAAGGTCAAGAGTCTTTGGGAATTAACGCTTACTGGATTTCATGGTTGACTGAACCATTCTTCATTCATTCATTCGTTCATTCGTTCATTCGTTGATTCATTCATTCATTCGTTCATTCGTTCATTCGTTGATTCATTCATTCATTCGTTCATTCATTCATTCATTCGTTGATTCATTCATTCATTAGTTCGTTCATTCATTCATTCATTAGTTCGTTCGTTGGTTTGTTCATTTCTTTTGTGCGCTAACTTAATTTATATAGCGCATGTTAATATCGCCCCGACCATTTCCCACAGACTGTTCTCAGCAGACTGTTCACCTCTGCATGATCTCCGCATTCCTGCTATGTCCCGAAATTCATCCTCCTCTTTGATACCTTCTCTCGACTCTCCCTGGGCTGAATATCCTCTCCAGCTTACGTATACTTGTGTATTCTTATATTCTCTAACCATGCAGGTTTATCAATGGATGTCTTTACTGGCACAGCCGTAGCCGTCATTCCTCCACTTGTCATTTTCCTCGCTCTCTGCATCATATCCCATGGTCTCTGTGTACAGTGCCTATAATTCTCCAGTTTCTAAATTCATTCCAGTTAGTTATATGTCGAGCTAAGAAATCTTCTCGATAGCACTTCACTTCCCATGGCTACCTCACAGGGTTAATTTGAGGGACTGTTCGTGTTCTTTTCATTCTTATGCTTGTTATTCTAGTTTTTGTTCTTTTTGTTTCTGTTCTTCAACTCTTCTCCTCCTCTTTCTCCTTCTCCTTCTCTTTCTCCTCCTTCTCTTTCTCCTTCTCCTTCTCCTTCTCTTTCTCCTTCTCCTTCTCCTTCTCCTTCTCCTTCTTCTTTTCCTCCTTCTCCTTCTCTTTCTCCTTCTCCTTCTCCTTCTCCTTCTCCTTCTCCTTCTTCTTTTCCTCCTTCTCCTTCTCTTTCTCCTTCTCCTCCTTCTCCTTCTGCTTCTCCTTCTCCTTCTTCTTTTCCTCCTTCTCCTTCTCTTTCTCCTTCTCCTCTTTCTCCTTCTTCTTTTTCTCCTTCTCCTTCTCCTGATTCTGGTTCTTGTTCTTATTTTGATTCTTTTTCTTTGTCTCCTTTTCTGATGCTGATTATCTAATTCTGTTCTTCTTATTCTAATTCTGATTCAAATTCTTATCCAACTGATTCTTCTACTTTTGATTCTATTCAATCTCTCTCTCCCCAATTTGCCCAAATTTATTCCGACCTGCTATCGTTACTTTTCCCATCTTACTCAATCCTCCTTATTCCTCAGCTTTATCTAGCGCCGTCTTCCCTGTCATATAAGTAAGTATACAGCGCCGTCGAAGTACCATCGAATGCCCTAAGAAACTGACCACAATACTTGGAACCGGCAATAATTTAAACAGAACCGAGGACTGTGGAGGCATAAAGTGAAAACTGTTGCTCCTTCGAGAAATCGATCTCGATCAATTTCAACCGGGGACTATGCTATTGTCTTGCATGCTTCTTCAAAGGGTAACTGGACACGACGTATTCATTGCCAAATTGCCTTCCACCTCTCATCAAAGTATTATCTTTTCATATTTCACGATACGTTCCTACTTCGTATGCCCGCGGAATTTGTCTGCCCACAGTGGACACTTACTGTGGCCAATTTGTCCAGACATGCTGCTTATCTGCAGGTTCAGGCAATCAGGCGAATTTTTTTATCCAGACAATAATTTGGTTTCATTATTGAGACCGTAATATTCTTTTAATGCACAGTCAACAACGTGACTCATTCATCCAGACAATAATGAGGTTCTTTGTCATAATCGTGTCTGAATTTGCGCCACCACGACGTCGCTAATTTTAGTGTGTCAATAATATCACCACATCCACCTGCGAAAAATAATATCATCCGCTTACTGAAACACGAACAAATTACTGTATAGACTTACGAAATGAACACGATGTCTTCTGTGCGAAGGAATAAGGACATCACGATATCACGTATACCGGATTGGTTGAGGCATCGTGTGTTATACCCATATGGATATCGGGTGCCAATCATCGTCATCGATTAGGACGTCTTGTGTTGGCATGTCGACGAATACTATTAGCATGGGAGGCGCCAATAACAGGGTGTACCAAGAACTGTACTTCCGATAAACGACAGTCTCGTGTATTTCTGATCATACAATTATGCATGTATATATATGCGTCACTCATGTATGACTATGTATGTATATCTCGTGTGTAAATATATGCCTGTACACTACATCATATGGTATATGTACATCCGTGAATATCCACATATATAGGCCTGTCTCACATCTAGACCTTTAGGCCTACATATATACATTCATCCATGTATAATAAGTTATATGTAAGTATATCTATGCGAATATATCACGTTTAAGCTATGCATTTGTATGACTACATGGTACATAGCCATATATATAGGAATATATATGGATATATATGGATATATATATGAAATGGATATATATATGTGTGTGTGGACGGAACTTATACATATATATACATATATATGTATATATATGGACGGAACTTGAGGAGACCGTAAAGGCGAATCTTGACGGAAGAAGCCCTGCGCGTGAGGCAACTCATCGGCTGTTCTTTTCCACTCCCTGGGGCATGTCGTCTTCAGGGATGGAGGAAGACGCGTTGTGGATAGAGGAGGAGGAGGAGCAGCAGCAGCAGGATCAAGATGTAGAGGATGGTAGGAGGATCGTGACAGTTTTGGCTGTGCCGCAGGAAACGGTCGCCACCCCGATGGCAATCCTCGGCTTCCGACAAGACGATCAACGCTGTTCCTGTCTACACCCTCCGCGGATTCAGACTATTATAGGCATAGGCCCTACTGGTAAAACACAAACACACACGCACACACACACGCACACACACACGCACATATACGCATATACAATCACATGCACACTCACACGTACATACACATACGCACCAATACACCCGTACAAACTCATAGAAACGCACACTCACATGCACGCACACGCTTTCACATACGCACAGCGGATTATCGCCTTATCGTCTTGTAAACTCCGTCGAGAGACAGTTAGGATCTGTAGACCCAATTACTCTTTTAAATGCCATTATTGCTTCTTTAGCTTTCATTTAAGATCCAGACGAATGACCAGCAGTGATCGAAGATAAGATCCTATCGACCGATACGATTCAAGTGATGCCTCTATCGATCACAGGAAACGTCTCTGATAATTATATAGGACTGTATATTTTAAACCAGATGCTACATGTATATAAATGTTGCCATTAAATATAACGGCCCAAGTAAATTTCGTCAGTCCTTTCCTTATCTTCAAATTCCTACTCTTCCTTCTCGTTCTTCTCGTATTTTTCTCTTCGTTCATCTTCTCCTCCTCCTCCTCTCAGTCCGCTCTTCTTTCTCTGATCTATCCTGCAGATCTAATTCCAAACACCTACCACCGTAGCCGCCTGCCTGCCTGCCTGCCTGCCTGCCTGCCTGCCTGCCTGCCTGCCTGCCTGCCTGCCTGCCTGCCTGCCTGCCTGCCTGCCTGCCTGCCTGCCTGCCTGGCTGACTCTTGGATCTTGACCTGAAACTGAACCTTTCTTGCCGATCGATTTTGTTTTGACTGAGCGCCTGTGAATCAGTTGGTTTCTGCGACTTAGCTTTCGTTGGGCGCTGTAGAAATTTAGAGTTTACGATTACGGTTGCGATGTTTTTCTTCTTCTCTTTCTCTTCTCCTTCTGCTCGTCATCCTTCTATCCCTTTCCCTCTTCTGTGTCATCATCCTCTACCTTCAACCTCCTTTACCTGTCATCTGTTTCGCAGACTTGCAGACCTCCTGAAACAAGTTATTGGTTACGTTGGGGCTAAATTTGGAATCTGGATGTAGACCCCAGCCTCTCTTCTCGCTCGATTTTGGTCGACGCATGACGATTCCTAACTTATTCCTCTTCATCCTTTCTGCTCAGCATCGTCATCGTCGTCATCCTCATCCTCTTCCTCTTCTTACTCTTCTTCTTGTTCTTCTGCTTATCCTTCCTCTTCTTCGCCGCTTTCTCTCTATGTATAACCGACGTGTGAAGTACTGTTGTGATTGAACTGTTTGCTTTCCGAGTTGTCTTGTCTTTAACCGTCCTCGAGCTGCACCACACAAAGTTTATATATATATATATATATATGACTTTCCCAGCTATATATACGAAAATTAAAGACTGTGTGTCTTTTTTCGAAATAACGCTACGCTACATATCGGGCGAGTCGACGACTCAAAGCCAGATCAACTGATTCCTCGAAAGATCGTCGACACAATCCATTGAGTTGATTTGATAAAATAATCCACCGCCGTCGACAGATTCGTAGAAATCTTGAGATTACGATTACGATTTTTAGAGTCTGTAACGTTCGTTTTTAAAATTAGTCCTTGCTGGACTTTTAATTCGACATAGCATCATTAGTTTCCATAGTGACCGACTGCGTCATAAATTCCGTTAGCGTTCTCTATATTTGAAATAATAGACTGCCATTCTGCTGCCTCTGTGTACGTTTACATTTTATCATTTTGATGCAGAATCACTATGTTACAGATGCTGTTTTAATTAATTATTTTATTAATGTAATAAGATAATTAAATAAATTTAAAAGTTATTTGACCGGAGCGAAATAGTTACAATCCTCCACCACATCCTCTTCTTCCTCCATCTTCTCCATCTCCTCCTCCATATCCTACTCCATATCCTACTCCATATCTTCCTCTTCCTCCATGTCCTCTTTCATATCTTCCTTCATATCGTCCTCCATATCTGCCTCCATATCCTCTTCTTCCTCCATATCCTCCTCCATATCCTCCCCATAACCTTCTCTTTCTCCATGTCCTCCTCCATATCTTCCTCTTTCTGTATATCCTCCGCCATAGCCTCCTTTTCCTCCGTGTCCTCCTCTTCCTCCATATCCTCCTCTTCCTCTGTCTCACCTTCTTTCCGGCTCCATTGTTCGCAGAGACAATGTAGCAGCGAAACCGGGCGACAGGTGTCGCCAACTGCTTAGCCCCTCGAAACGATCAACCCCGCCCTTCCACTGGGCCCTCTGCAAAGGCACCTCGCTGCCCTCGCCCGGTGCCCCCCCCCCCCGACACTCGAACGGTCAATCTGCGTGATTAAATTCGCCTAATATTGGTCGAGAATTATTGGGAATCCGTTCTGATAAATTGCTAATCCGAGTCGTTGAGTGCCGATGGCTCAATGGATGGATGGATGGATGGAAGGGTGGGTGGCTCAAGCAGCCATCGCGCATCTTCCCAGCATCCGACGCTGATGAGTCAGGATTATGACAATGCAACATGCAAACAGAACTTAATGGACAGCCATCCAGCCTCCATAGCGCTTCGCCCCGTGCTCCCACCCCCTCCCCCATCTCGACCCTCGTCCGCCCACCCCATCCCTCGTCGTCACCCCAAAGGCATGGCGCTAATTAAATAGCATGGTCGTTCTCAGCAGAGCATGCAGCGCTCGCGCTCAAAAGCAGCTCAAAAACAGTAAAACAATGATTAATCTTCATTAACATCTTCGCTAGTTTCAGCCAAAACAGATGGCGATCATAGGCACACACACACTCATTGTAGGCCTTTTGTATTGTAGGCCTATTGTAATTCTTTCATTCTGAGCATTTATACAGCACCCTTCGATATATCTACTCAGACGCTCTTCCAGCCAGGCCCTGGCAAAAGAGAAACCTACAGTTTCAAGTGTTTGTGATTTGTGCCTGCGACGTCCATGGTTAAAAGGACACGCAGATCTAGAGGAAGAGTTACTCCAGGTAGATGGTCCTACCACTGATAAGGTACGATGTTGCGTGTAATGTAACATTCCCATACAAAATACAAACACGTATTTTCAGAGCATAAGCTTCTAGCTTTTAGATTAATGTCAGACCACGTGAACAGACTGAAAGTCAGCA
The DNA here is from genome assembly GCA_964023275.1 of Norana najaformis. Taxonomy (NCBI): domain Eukaryota; kingdom Metazoa; phylum Annelida; class Clitellata; order Crassiclitellata; family Hormogastridae; genus Norana; species Norana najaformis. The sequence continues at coordinate 15,079,724 of OZ029923.1, forward strand.
AGAGCGCCAGCACGGTTTAAAGACTGGGGGACACTGACAGATTCAGAGTTTAGAAATGGTCGAAGTAAGCCAAGTTGTGCTGAAAATGCATTATTATATTGAATATTATATATATATATATATATATATATATATATATATATATATATATATATATATATATATATATATATATATATATATATATATATATATATATATATATATATATAATTCTTCAAAAATTACGCTTGTTTAGAATACATAGGCGCTATGTAGACTTTCCGCTTTGATAAAGTTGGCTTCAGCAATGAAGACAAAAATTTACAAAGTGAACACGCATATGCTCCTGTGCGCCTTATAAGGAGTCAAAAATTAAACTAATGAAGTTTAAAGACGGCTAAGTATCCGGCGTACGTGGCGTCGGCGACGTATAATGCGGTGCGCACGGCGTCTTTCTTAATCGCCCGCGTCGTCTGCTAATTCCCGCGCGCTTTTACGACCGCTCTAATAATCGTTTGGCGCCAGTTTTCCAGACGACGCTGCGTCTGATCGCGATGCAGCGGCCATCCGCTGCGCCATTCGCCACTATCACAATTACGCCCGACTCATTTATAATCCCCAAGGAAATGCTTCAAAACGGGCGACATCTAGGAACAGGGCGGCGACATGATTATTCTCCCTCCCTCCCTCCTCTGCTCCCTCCCTGCACTGCACCTCATCTTGCGTTGCATCCGCTCTATCGTCTTCCGGTCTGAATGAATTCCGACCTTGCTGATTAATTAATTAACTAATGGGAATCTTATTCGTTCGCATATGTGTACAGTGTTTATTGGATAATAATGGCGGCTAGTAGGTGGACCTGCTTTAAAACAACGATCAATAATAGATGTAAGACTTCATATAATTGTCATATTGTTTAGCACGCGACGCCATTAAGCTATCTAGTCTAGACGGACGGAATTTCGTCGGCGGTGCTTTAATGTGAGGGCACCACTAATCTTACGCTGTCATGTTCGCAATACGGCTTTATTGTTTGCAATTACATGCAGATTGTATCTCATTTAAACAGTTTAGGCGGCTAATTAATTTTTACAGCCTATTATAGCCTACGGACATCTATAGTGCATATATATATGTATATATATGTATATATATATGTATATATATATAACCATATAACAACTTGCATGCATTATACACGATTTTATTCGAACATTATACGGCGTCAGTGAACCGCTATAACGGTTTTTAGTTAATATAGAGTATTGACAAAGCCCTGTGAAATAAAACTAGAACGGCAGCGGCTCACACCTAGGCCTATAGACAGACCTAACAGAGCAGCGGAAAGGAGAGGTGAGCCCTTGGAATTGCTTCGACCTTCTACCAGAAAAAGTGGTTCTATCATCTATCGAATCGCTAGCTGTCCGTCACAGATCGACTGGTGGCTCAATTAATGTCCGGACGCCGCGCCTTCTACCACCTACGAGGGACATCGCAGGACAGTGGCGCTCCAGTATGCCCCGGACACTATCGCCCCTCGTCGTTCTGCGGTTTCCACGCTGCTTGGTCCAGGAACTCTGAACACAGCGGATTTTGTCAATTCTAGATGGATCCCGTTAGTTGGGTTCAGCGTAAGTGCGCGAGCCGACTACTTGTGGCGTTTCTAGTAACCTTAACATCGCTTGCGACTGATGAACTTTTGTTCTTAGTGACATTTAGCATCATTTCGGCTAGCGCCTTGAGAGCGCCTCTAATGAGTTTCTCTTTAAATGGCGCTATAGAAATGTCCATTTGCAATTATATTTTGCTGTGTTGTACTACAGCGCTCTCTACTCTGAGCAATCCTGGAATTGGATTTGCATGCCGAGTTTGTTTAATAACGACCAACGACTGCAACATTATGTTGGCACAAGATCGTAGCAAGACTCCATCTAGTGAATGATAAAGTAACGCAACATGTATAATGCAACGTATTTGTATATCGGTTTATTTACCTACTTACGTTTAAATGGGCCAAGAATTGTCTGTAATCGACCAGGTCCTCTGACAGTCTTAATCTGTCTATAGGCCTACATTTACGAAAGGGTACTCTCAACCTGCTCGCCTTTGCCGTCGCCGACAGTTAAACTACTAAGATCTATCTTATTTATAAAGCTTACTAAGTGACCAAATATTTATTGATATACTAAATATATTGGAAAATATTTAAAATTTTAATTTTTGGAAGCAGCGTGCAACAGCAGCAAATACAAAACCTTGGCATAGACTTACTTACCTGCTTATTCTTCTGTGAACTATGCGCAAAGTAGAGAACCAGATTCATTTTGAACGATAAAGTGTGATTCGTGAGCTTACTTGTTTCTTTAAAAAATATTATTTTTGCAATCTTTTAGAATAATAGTAATAAGACGATTTATAGAGCGCCGCAATACCCTTAATGTGAATATTCACGCTTAGTTAAATGCCATTTAATGAATAAAGCAATACAAATTCTTAAATTTATTTATGGGTATATCTTCATTAAGGGACATTTTTCTAGCGCTGTAATGTTGCACACAATATCAGATAGGCTGTTACATTAAAGCCTAATCGAAGCATCAAAAAATAATAGCATAAGAGCGTATTGCAACAGGTGAGATATGTACGTATAGTGCTGTGGACTTTGCAGAAGTGTATGAAACTTATGGGGTGCATCCGATTTCCGAAGTTACAGCGTGAGGCAGTTTGCAAAACATCCCAGATATTTACTCCGGCAGCGCGCAACAGAAGCCTTAAAGTTCGAGTTGAATTTGAAACCCCAAACTCAAATATGCAATTATATATGCATGTGTATATACATGTATATATTTGTGTATATATATTCACTTGCAAACTGATGTCATATGATAGGCCTGTATGCCTCTGTTGGCTATATGATTTTTATATGCACACACACTGTATGCTTACTTGTGTGCTTTTTATGAAGCTCTTGGGGGCACTTAAATAATACCCAGCTACTGCATATTACTATGGAAACCTTGAATAGTTCATTTACAGTTGACCAGAGTCTCTTCTCAAATCAGCTTTAATAATGTGAGAAGTCATAATTAACATAATATGTGATTTTATGCATGTGATGTCATGCATGCAGCTTATAATGTCCTCATGTAAAAATTAATAGTAGCATATATCATTTACTTACAACATAGATTATGTACCCTTAAATACTGATTGAAAATCACTTACTATTATTTACATTGATGCCATGCCTGTGAAACAATAGCATTCCTTCATATTAAGATTGATAATACTTAGAGTTATTTATTACAGCATAGTTTATGATGCCTTCATCAAATATTATTAATAAGTTATAAAAATTATTAATAAGTTGTTACTGATTGTGCAATTTCAGGTAGTTAAACCAAAAAGAAGTAGACTGCAATTTGGACAATAACTATTTATGATGGAACTAACTCAGCAGTTACTTTTGCCAACACCATTCCCACATGAAATTGCTAACACTTATGAAGTGTCTACCTCTTTTGTTGAAGTGTCTGAAGGTACTTGTACATCTTCATTACATTTCACTGAGAATTCCAGTGGTTTTGAAAGTGTCCCAAACGAGCAAAGTAAACCGGCAAAACGTAAACAGTCGCGACAATGTGAAATATGCAGTCACAGCTTTGCAACTGTGCGTAACTTAGCTCGGCACATGTGTCAGAAACATGGGATTAGAGATCAGCGGGATACAAGAAATCACTCGAGACCCATTTTGTGCAGCACCTGTGGGTTCAAATCAGCAAGCATAAAGGAATATATTCAACATTTAAACATACAACACCAAACAAACCTGACCATTCAGACACTGTGCTTTGACAACAAGTACAACTTTAATGTCTGGAAGAGTGAAACCAGCCGTAAGAGTAGTGCAGACTTTGTCACACACAGAGGAAAAGTAAAAAATCGGGGACCATTTATCATCGAGAGATTCTACTGTAGCCGGTCAAAATTCCCGAAGCAGCAAAACATGAGTACCCGAAAACGTAATCTCAAATCCCAGGGCAGCCGGAAAATTGGCAGCACATGCTCAGCCTTCATCTTTGCGAAAAACTTCGGTGAGACAGGTGAGGTTTGTGTGGAATGTTGCTTGCAGCATCATGGCCACGACAATGATGCACGACATCTGCAGCTTTCGGCTGAACTGCGGAACTCCGTTGCAGAGAAACTAAACACTGGCATTCCGATTGGGAAGATTATTGAAGACACCAAAGCAGAATTTGAGGCAGGGTTGGCACGCGACTGTTTGTTATCACGCAGGGATGTGCACAACATCAAGAGACGACTGATGAATGTGAAGGGAGCACAGATACACGTGGGTGATGATGCACAGCAAGGTGGACATATCATCCTTGCAACATCTGCGTCAGAAAACGTCAATCCTGATGCTAGCAATGTTCGAGCCTCAATTTATGAAAGTGCCAAGTTCATCTTTGACTTTGTTAATGACAGTTCTAATTCTCCTATGGTTGATTATGTTCAAGATAGTTTGAGAAGAATTGTTGCTGTTTTGAAGGGCCAGGTTCAAACAGGTCAAGAACTAGAATGTCAGAAGACTGAAATGTCTGAAATAGCGACAAAACTGGAAGGACAGAAAATGGTTTAAATAAGCACACAAATCAGAAATATCTGTGAACCATTTTCCAGTAACATAATTAGAGAAGTTTGTGCTGCATAGGAAAAATATTTGTTTAACAGTACTTATCCAAGAGACCTTAATAACAAATGATCTGAATGGAATTCCAGTCTTTGCTGCATTTACATTGCACTTAGTAGCAAAAAACATTATCACAAAGTGGGTTCTTGAAGCAGCTTTGGTGACTGCAATCAAACAAAACACTTACGTCCCACATCTGTATACAAAAAATGGCTTGAACCACAGGATAGTTTTGCAGCCAATGTAATGAAAATACCAGGTTTTCATAAGAAATGCTGTAACTTGCATGTTTAACAAGGTGTGTTGCTGTTGTAACTGCATTGGAACAATCTGTCAGTGAAACTTGGCTTCATGTGTTCACATAATCTGATGACTGTTTCCACTGCTAATGTTGGTACTATCACATTTGCTTGTAACATGCATTGTTAAAACGCAAATATCGAAGATTTGGAAACGTCAAACAAAACTATTCTCTGGTCTTGAAAAACCCATTGTATTCCAATTCATGATTATGAGTTACTCAATTAGGCAGCACTAGTAAGGAAGTTTCAATAGTATTCTTGTCGTCATTGCTAGAATACTGCTGTGTCATGTTTGTTCAATGTGATCAATAGGAAATTTACCTTATGCTTGCATATTACATGTGTTGCATATTTGAATGTACTGTCGCAGGTCTCGAAACTGTCTCAGGCCTGAATATGATCTCAGCCGTTATTCTGTCATCTTGCAGGGCGATCTGTGGTATGGGTTTGGGTACTCTGATACTGCCATGTCTACCGAATAGACTAAAATTATTAAATCCAACGGATTACTGACTGTCTGACTGAAGTTGGTGTTTAAGACACAGGTTGTACTGAAATAACTATGTACCAAATTTAGATGCGGATGCCTGCATTGGGCAGAGTTCCTGCCATGTTCATATCAGGGTTCAGTCTGCAGTTACCTTGGTCCTGACATGTTGAGGATTAAGTGAAATTGTTCACTAAAAGTGAAATGCCCTGTAATCTCTTTATAATGCTATTTTTGGAAGCTGGACGGTCAACCCTTAGGTTAGGAGTTCAAATCCCCACCAAGACAGAGAAATTTCAAGATTTCTCTTCCACTAGTGCCCCTTAGTAAGCTTAGTGATAAAATAGGTACATCGACTGTACACTGATGGAGAGCAAAATGGCTCACTGCCCACCATTTTAGACTGAGGCAACAAAAAATGCTTAATACTCATTTTCTAGAAAAAAGCACTGTTAATTCTAGAATCAGAATTTGCATTAGAGCAGTGTTTTTGTTGCATTTTGTGTCATGTTTTAGCTTTGGAACCTTACATTATTGTAAGTTTAATTGGTTACGTATATTTTATGCACGATGGAAGATCTTGCAGTGAACAGTAATTTAGTTTATTTGCAAATTATTACTTGTCATTAGGCCAATCTTGTTTACTTGACATTTGCAATTCAGTTTAAGAAGTTTACAGTTACACCTAGTGGACTAAATTCTTCAGTAAAGGAACCTTTAAGATAAAGGTAAAGTGCAAAAATAAGTGGAACATTATAAACTCATACGTTATTGGTTATACATGTGATACTAGATAATGGGTACATCGACTTCTACAGCTCAGTCTGGAAGCTTTGCCTATGTTGGATCTAATAGCTGGAATCGCCTTTCCCGAGAGCTCCGGCTTGAATTCCTCAGTTTGTCCCTTCTGCAGTTTCACAAGCGCCTGAAGTCCATATTATTTGACAGTGGTCTCACTAGTTCGGGTCGGGAGCGCCTCTGATGAGTCTATTCTTTAAGTGGCGCTTTATAAACATCAGATTACAATTACAATGTAAAACTGTATTTGAAAAGTGTGGTCAGGTTTTTAGTGGGGGCTCTGACTAACACATGACCTTCTACGTGAGAAATGCATTACTAAAATTTCACATATATATATATATATATAATATAGATATAATGTAAAGAACTACCTTCAGCTAACCCAGATGGTGCAGGCATGGTCGTGTTGGCACATGAGTTTCTTAGCTGTGGCCATTTATATATACCAGTATATAAAAACAAATGTGTAACATAGTATACAATCACATCATAATTTTCTTCATAGAGTTTGTCATATAAGTAAAGTTTATATAATAATTATTTATTAAGTTTAAATATAATAATGACTTGTTGGCTGCACTTTTATTACAAAACTGATTACAATACGGCAATATTGGCTTTTTAATCGTTTTAGGAAGATTATGATGAAAGTGAAATTAATCTATACTAGGATTCAGAAGACTAGCACGTTAATGTACATAAAAATTTGGGTGGCATGCCATGACAGAGAACCACAGCTAATTGCCGTGACCAGGATTCGAACCTGGGTTGTCTCGGCCACAACGAGAAGTACTAACCACTATACGATCACGGCCATTGCGCCACCTCGCCACAGGACAAGCAAGTGGCCTACTGATTGTAGCGTCGGCCGTTCAGCTTTACAACTGAAAAGGCGTTTAATTTCACACGCACGAATAAACAAAAAAAGATAGAATAGCCGAAAGAAAAGAAACCAGAAAGATTAAAAACCCCGAGAGTATATAAAAATGGTATATGGCGACCGACATAGCTTAAATTCGTAATGCGCTCGCGTTTAATTAAGATGGTTCTCAACACTTGGTTCTGGACTGTGATCGAAAATGTGAAGTTTAGTGTTATGATAACGCTACTACAAATACAAATGATATTAATTTGTAACTTCTGTGGCGTCTATGTTAATGTACATGGCAACAACCGTTGGCTTGTCAATTCAATCAGCTCAGTTACTGGCCGGATTTGTTGGGGCTTTTGATCCCCAGGCCAAACGCAAACCTAAACATAATATCTCGAGATTACGATTACGACGATGAAACAAATCGGTTCGGCAATCCACATTCCATCTGCATTTGCGAATTTCGGTTTCATTAATAGCCTCAGGTTCAACCTCTGGACTGAATATAATAATGCCCAGCTATTTGCAAGCGTCTGCTTTCTCATTTAAGTCTTTTCAGCATTATAGTTGAGGTCAGGATAAACTTACAGCAGGTGCTGCAATCTATGTAGAGTGTATGCATCTTGAGGATCTTCAGCCCCTTAGGTCAAACGTTAGTCCCTATACTACTACCTCAACACATTGAATAATCAACTGGAGTTTGAAGAACTCAATGCTGTTCAGGTCAGCCACTACTCGTGTTTTTATAGTGAAATACGTACTTACAAAATTCTTAGGACGCTCTATTTATTAAAACTCTATGAGAGATTAGTCCGTTCTTGATACCAGCTCTATAACTAAATGTAAACTCGAGATTTCTGCAGCGCCCAAATAAACCAAGTCGCGGGAATCAGTTTATTCACAGGCCCTGTGCGGTGAGTTGTGTTTACTGTTTAAGTTGAGAGAATCTTTACGTTTGCATATATCTCCAGCGCCGGCTGCTGCTGTGGTCTTTGTTGAAGTCTTGGGAGCTCGGGCTTTCCAACAATCGGGGTTCAGAAAATTCCATTCCAGAGTCTGTTCCAACACGCATTTTTGCCAGTGTTTTTGCGGCTAGGGTTAGGGTTAGGGGACATGTTACCCTCCGCTTCCTTTTTGAGGTGAATGCAGCCTGCGACTCTGTCGACCATGGCAGTGTTTTTGAGTGTTTGGAGGCATCGTTTGGTGTCATAAGCCGTGCTTTGTAATGGTCTAACGCACTCCTCTCAGGGAGTACATAGGCAGTAGTGTTAGGAAGTACTCGGTCTCAGGTCTGAGTGAAGTAGTTTTTGCGAAACGGCCGCTTGCAGTCGCCCTACTTGTAAACAGTATGGCCACCCCAGATTGCGTGAGAAAGTAGAACGCTGCACACCATTGTTACTTTTGATTGTTCTTTTGGAGCTCACCTAGAAGTTATTTCACACAATCTGATGTAGAAAACGCGATGTTTTATTCATATTTTCAGTTGCAGTCGAGCAAAAGATTGACTGTACAGAGTCATGAAAGAAATTTGTGAAGTATTTCTGCTGTTGAGTTATCTCGTTTAACTACGATGTCTGATGAGAGAACAAGAACAGCATCACGGAGATATGCTGTATTGCCCAAGGAGACTATACGGCTATATGCTGAATCTGCAGGTCATGCCAACTTACCTGATGAAGTAACCGAAGTTCTTGCTGAGGATGTTAGCTACAGACTGAGAGATCTAATTCAAGTGAGTTATCTGTTACTGGTGTTATTTTCTGGGCATTATGATGACTTTCATTACCTAATTAATTCAAATTTAATATCTATCTGTTGAAAGACAGAAATCAACTGGCTTTCAACCTGACAACCCTACTCAATCCTATGACTTATTTTTCTAGAATATTTCTATAGCATGGTTTAGCCTTTTCAGAAGCCCATCAGTAAAGTCCAGTGGTTTAGCTGAGTCCACATGTTGCACAGTTGTGAAGTCCCAGCCCCTTTGATGTGTAAAGTCTGCCATGGAATGCAAAAATAAATAATTTTACCATATAACTGTGTTGTTATTTTTAGCAAAGCTGTGAGTTCACGAAGCATGCCAAACGTCGGAAGATGTCGACAAAATATTTTACAGCTGCTCTTCGAAACTCTGATGTACAGGTGACTAGCACAGCCTTCCTTCAAGTGGTTACAGAATGATTCTCCTTTACTTAATCTAACGGTCAAGATCTCAAAATAGTTTTGAATTGATGTTGTTTATTTATTATTTAATGGCAGATTTTTTTGTATCTGATTTTCATGTTTATTCTTAGGATTTATTGATGAAAGTTGTAAATTTGCAAACTTGTACATATCTGAAAGTGAGTTTCTTTGTGAGACCATTTCCTTGTTGTTACTCTACTTGAGTGCAGTTGGATTATGGGGAGCAGATTGTAGTCATGCAACAAAGTGAAACTATGTATGGCTAAAACCACTTTAATGTTGAAAGTTGTTCCATTTGGAAACAATTTCACAACCTGGGACATGTTGCACTTTTTAGAATGCTGATATTGTCAAGTCGTAAAAAAGGAAGTCCATGTTAGCCTGGATAATGTTGGTTTTCTCAAGTATTTTGTGTTTCCTATCCCAGACCATGAGATTGCATTGTGTGATAGTCTGGATTGGTTAAGTTGTCTGCCAGATCCAGGTTGTCGTGTTGTGATGGATGATGACCTGATGGAATGTAAAACAAACTACTTGCTGTGTTCTGTTATTTCAGCCAATCTTTGGTCATGGATTTTCGGAACCACTGACTTTCTGTCAGACAAAAGAAGCTGAACTCTTCTTCTATGATGATCCAGAGGTGAATCTGGCAAGCTTTGCTCTTGCCTCCCACACTCCAAACCCAACTGGAAGAAAGTGTTGCAAAGGTTATTTGAATTTGCTGTTTCGTGCATTTAGACCAGTCAGTTTTAAGCTGTTTCTGGAGATGGCTTTTCTTACTACTGCTTGTATCTGGGTTAGTACTGTGTAAATTTGTTTGTGTATCGTTGGACTATTATGTTGGATCTTTAAAAGTGCTGTGAAAGGCACTTAAACTTGGCTACCTGACTGATCTAAAAAGATGCAACTTAAGATAAGCCAATAATGTTTTCTGAGCTGTTTCTGGTAAAACAGTTTGATTTTTAAGTGGATCATTACTTATTTATCTCACATAAACTTAAATATTAAGGCCAATCCAAGAAAAAGAATGTTGAAAGTAAATGTGTCCTTGATCAGGAACTTCTCACACAGTCCACCCTGTCATATGCTGTGCTCATGTGAAAAGAGTGTATGTAGCAGTCACAAATGAGACCCAACATTGCTGTTACAATTGAATAACATTTCATGAAGCCAGATTGAAGCTTTTATCGTGAAAACCTCCAGTTCCTGGTAGTGCAAAATTGGCCAAGCTACTGCTTAATACAAGCATAAGATCAGACAGAGATGGGTTGGTATTTGCTGAAGTAATCCTCCTGTCGTCTTGAGAGTTGATCAGTGGTTGGCAGGAGGACATTGTCATTTAAAGAAACAGGGAATAAAGATTGTGGCTAATTTCTGTCAAGTTCTAATTGTCAAAATTTTAAAGCTTAGTTGCTTCCAGCGGACATTTTGAACATATGATATTTTTTTGATGTCTAAGCTGGCTGGCTTGCTGTGGAAGGTGTTCGAACAGGGAGTTGCTTACTCCAGACAAATGCACAAGGTAAGACAGTTTTGATTACCTCTTGCTGCAAAGGACTACGATGCTTTTTTTCAAGTCACTAATACAGACAGTTTAATTCATTTTGAAATATTGTTGGCTTTTGTGTGCTCATCTTTCCTCTATGTTAAAACAGAAATGTGAGCTTTAATGATATATACTTTTTTCTGGAAACTCAGATGTTGACTACTCTGAAAAGTCATTTATTTATTAGTAATTATGTTTTTTCTCAAGACATTTATGTATAAATTTATTATTAACTATTGCTTGTTAATATTATTTTCTCATATTTTTTTAATATTTCTATTATTTAGTAATATTTAGTTATCTCTCTTGACCTTTAATAGTATTTATCAGTATTTCTTAAATTTATAAAAAAATTCATATGTATCAATTTCTGTTAATGTCTAGTTTTATTTATTTCTTGTTTGTAGCATCTAAATAGAAAAGCAAGAACCAGTATTTATTGTACCAGATGATTGTTTTCAAAGATGTGATATCTCATGTATCCATACCTCGCCTTTTTTCGCCCTCACTTTTTGTGCTGTTTGTGAATAAGCAGCAGTGATGAGTTATTATGAGCTTATCATTTACTAATAGACATTTAAATGCTGCATATTAACTACAATAATGTTTTTTACCTCCTTCTGTCATCTGCTAGCAAAATGTGGGCTGTTATGGCCCACATTATGGCCCGTGTAATGTAAGTTACAGTAATGTATTCAGTTTTATTTTACTGATGCTGTCTGGATGACGGAGTTAGTTCCTTAGCCCATTTGCATTCCTCACTATATTTCTTTCACATTCTTGATCTTTGCCTTTTTTGTCTGACATTATACTTCATGCAGTCGATTTCTGTTTTTGTCTTTTTTATGGCCAGTAGCATCTGTGCCCTACTGAACAACCCTTCTGCAGGCTTGGAACTGGCATAAATGAACCTTTTTAGTTGGTTATTAAGTGGTGAGTGCTTGAGATTTTTATTGTAGTGGTGATTGACGACTGAATGATTGTCGGTTTGATTTTCTTATTTCTTAATCTGATGTTCATTTGTTAATTTCAAGGCAAGTCTAGTGAACGAGGACCAAGGCCGCTGTCTGAAGATGCATTTCTGTATTTTGATATGGTCACCAGAGCTATTCTTGGCACAGACGAAGAACCGATGAAAGTAAGCAGTAGTTTTTCGATTACTTTTAGAACCAGTTTGGCAAATCGCTTCAAGTTAGCAGTTTTTACCTTTTAGGTTGAAAGTCATTTATCTGCTGTCATTTACCAGCAGTCTTTGTACCTTGTCCAATCAGTACCTGTCATATACCAGAGTAAAAAGAATTCAACTTGTACATGTTGTGTCTTGGACTTACTTCTGGGAGTTCTGCATGTTTAAACTTCAGTTGTATCATCTCCATCTCTTCAATAGTCGGACGTTAAGGTCTTTTGAGAAGTTTTGAAAAACACCTGTCTAAAAAAACGACTGACATATGTGTGATCTCTTTTGAGTCAGTGTATATATTTACTTGTGTGCTTCCACCAGTACTGTAATCTCTGCTTGTGTCTTCAAACATTAATTGGGTTTTGCAGGCTTTGTTGTCACCTACTGTAGTTTATACTGATGGAGATTTTTCTGCATTAAGTTGATGAAGATGTTTTTATGCTGTGATAGGTGGCACTTAAAGACCTTCGTATGAATTCCCGACTGCTGCCGCTTTTGCCGTATCTTGTCAACTTTGTTGCCAATGGAGTGAGTGCTAATTATGTCACTGGACATCTTCTGCAGCTGCATGCATTTCATTTGCTGACTCCAAACATTCCCAATGAAACATGTCTCATTCAGTATTTTCCTTGCCATTGAGAAAAGCAAGAGATTTGTTTCTTCAGTAATGGTTTGAATTAGCTGAAGTCTGATTTGATTAAAATGCCATGAAAAGAAGTTGCATTGAAACACTGGATGGATATTATTTTCTTTTTATTACAGGCATTATTATTTAACCTAAGGTGTATATTATCCGTTAGAATTACAATTGTAATGGGCAGCATTTTTCTGGAGTGGCAGATTTTTGTATAGTTGCTTTGGAGAGCGATTGCATTGAAAGGCTGGAAGGCTGAATAAGCATATGCCACTATTAATGTAAATTTTTTTATCATTATTGTTGCTATCATTAGGATTCCATCTCTTACGGTGAACCATTACCTTCCATACCTTAACGTTACTTTCTAAAAATGGTGATAAGGAGACAAATAAATCTACTGCAACAACAGTAATAGAAACTTTGTATATTTTACAGGTGAAGACGGTGAGTCATGATACAGCACAGCTGGGGCGATTATTACACACTGTCAAAGCCCTTGTGATGAACCCTACTATCTACCTTGAACCATATGTAAGTACTATGAAAGGTTGCAGAACAATTCAGGCTGTTGCTTCAGTTGTATTAAAGATGGCTTGTAATCGTAATTGTAAATTTGTAAAGCACTGCTTCAAGGTAGCCTCATCAGAGGTGCTTCCGGCCCATTGTCTATAAAGTGAAGTAAAGTATCCCATATCCCCAAGTGAGACTAAGGGGAGGCGCTCATTTCCTTTTCTTTAAGCCCTTGAGCCGGCAATGGATGAATCCTGAAGTTCTGGACGTGGGACTAGTGCATCGCAGGACTTGCCGTTTACTTCCCAGCTTATACTGGTACCAAATTGTACTGCTTGGCGACAGAGGCACAGTGAGCACAGACAACTTGCCCAGGGTCGTTATTTGGAGTCGAACCTGTAACCGCATGATCATAGACCAAATGCTTTACTAACAGACCACCGTGCCACAGATATTTTGAAGAGTGTTTTGCTACTATTTCTGTGCAGCTTACTATGCTGATCCAGACCATAGAATACTGTGAGGTTGAGCCTCTGGCCGCTTCCATCAATCCACAGAACGACCACTGGACACTCAGAGACTACGCTGCCCATCTGCTTGGGCTGACGACTTGGTGAGTGAAGAACATTTCAGTTTGAGCCTCCTCCGAGACAGTTACTGTGTAGGGACCTTGAGAAAGCCCTTCACTCACAAAAAAGTGTATAATGCTATCATATAAAGTTCCATGTTATAATGAACCTGTGTTTTAATGAGGCAGTTTGAATTAAATTGGGACCCATATTGTATCAGAATTCGTATCAAAGGAGGTTCCAATATATATATGAATTTTCTTGCATGAACACTATATATGTACTAATCTGCTCTCGTGATCTAATCTAATCTAAGAAATTTTATAGCACCATTGTAATGTTGCTCAAGGTTTGCCTGCCTAGAGCTGTCCTTGTCCACAGAATAGCCAGATTGAGACAGTCAGAAGACCCGGTCGAGTAAAGGCAAGTCTTGGGAATCAGTTTGAAGCAAAGATAGTGTTGTTGTCTGAAATGTAGAATCTTGTATATGGTTAGTCCAGCCTTGGAAGTTATTCACTCTTCTGTGAGCACATTAATCTTACATCAAGAAAGTTTGGTGCTTGCAAGACAGAGCCTTGGTTTGACTCTGAAACTGCCAAAGCTTAACATCCACATAACCAACTTGAAGACACATGTTGCTGCCCACGGCTTCCCATCTATCTGGTGCATTTCAAAGAACAATGAATTATTTTTTGTAACCTGGTTTCCAAATCTCACAAACTTTATTTTAGAAATGCATGATATGGTAGATTAGCATAGAATCAGTGTTCGATGACTTAAATGCTAATTATTTGCAGACTCTGGAATTAATGGAAATTTTAGCCTTTTTTAGAAATAATCTAGAAACTAAGCTATTGTTTGGGTGGTTTTACTTAAAATTTATATGAAATATATGTTCTTTTAGGAAACTTGACACTCCTATAAACCAGCTGAAGCAGTTAAATTTAGCCACATTGTGTGAGGTTCTGTCAGACAATTGTCGCCCATTCTCCACTCATTACGGTGCCGTCATGGGAATCTTAGCCATGGGATTAAATGTAAGTCTGTAAGGTTTTCAAGTAATAGATTCATTTTTATTGTATGGTTTTGAGAATTTCTTTTGTTTTATACAGTAGAAATGGATGTTTGTTTAACAGCCCTGGGCAAGTTGATTGCACAGACTGTGCCTCTGTCACCTAGTAGTAAGATTTGGTACTGGGTTAATCTGGGAAGTAAACTGCAGGACCTGTGATGCACTGGCCTTGAGATTCGTGGGCCTAAAGAAAAGGAAATGAGCGCCTCTCCTACATCTCACTTGTGGGATATGGAATACTTTCCTTACTTTTTACTAGCAATTTATGTAGTGCCTTTCAAAATCTTCACAAGAGGCAAACATTTATTTAATGCCTGTAAACACTATTTTGATTGTCTTCTGACTTGTAGGCTGTTCACAAGAATTTGTTTCCAATGTTTTCTACTTACTGGAGTCATCTTGAAGAATCTCTGCGTGATTCTTCGTCTGCCAATGCTCTTGTTAAATCAGATGCACAGAAAGTCTATGGAGCACTTCTAGTCAGTATCTTGTTTGAATTCTTTTTAAATGTTATACTTATTACTATTTTTACAAAATATTTTGTCATTCACAAGCCCATGATATGCCTACCCTGTGACTTGAGAAGTGCCAGGGAGGGAATATATCAAATTCCACGAGTAAGGACTCTGTAAGTTATACAGGTCATTTTAAAATTGAATTTCCTTGCTGTTTAGGTGAGGAGTATTTTGCCAATTGGAATAAGTTATTCGTGTTTTTTTTTCTACAAGAACAACTGTTCTGATAATATGATAAGTTGTTGTTCATGAGAATGGTGGCTGGAAAGCTGGTGATGGTGTGTCCTTTCTTCTGCCAATAGACTTAATAACTACTCCTCCTTTGAGGACTTTACAGCTATAATGAGGGTGATAATAAACAGGCGTCACTTGGTAATAAAGACGATTGTTCTGAGTAATAATGAAGGGTAATCTTTTGAGATGAAGAGATACAAAGAAAATTCCCAAAGTGGCTCAAAACTCCTCTTTTCTATGAAATATTAATGGAGAGTGAAATGTGATGTGTTGTAAAAGCTAAGCCACGCATTGTTTCGTATCAACAAATACCAATAGTTCTACAGTGTACAGATATAACACTTTGTGCTTCCTGACTGTTTATAATTGTCTTCACATGTGTTGGTTGATTGCTGTTTTTGATTTGAATAAACTTTTAAAGTTGTAGAGTTGCTCCCTTTAGTTCCAATTTTAACTTTTCCATTTGAAGTAACTTCTGAATTTTGTTCTGTGTCGTGTTTCAGTTGGTGGCAGAGTATATTGTGAGAGCACATATCCAACACGTGAAGATGTCATCAGTCAAGGCTCAGAAGGAAGAAGTCTGGTCAGAGTCAGAGCTAAGCAACAAGGGCGGAGCTGTTGATCTCCAGGTGGCAGCACGTCTCAGCCCCGTTACACACAATGAGCGATTTATTGATGGTGATCTCCCAGGGGCTGTGATTACCCTGCCTGACAGTACAACTCCAACACCAGATAGCTTCTCAGACATCTATAATCAGTTGTATGAATGTTTCGGAGACAGCCTTGCAGCCCGGCTGCCAATCACATACATTCCGAATTTCTATGAGCCAAGGAAAGAACCAAAGCCAGTAAGCTTTGCAGATGCAGACACGGAACGTACGGGTGAAGAGTTGCTGCAGCAGTTTCTTGAGCATCCCTCCAGCTCCAAACGAACTGTGCCAGACAAAAACGGAGATCAGAGAACGTCGGAAGACATGGACGTCGACGAAAAATCTAATCCATCCGTCTGGTCTGCGCGTTCCTCTCGCTCAGACGAAAATCTGTCATACGTGGGAGAAGACACGGACCTCACGATCAAAGCAACCGTCTCCGACCCTTCAAGGGGAATCAAACTGACGATTCTCAAACGACCAAAGACCAAACTAACTACAGCAACTAATCTTCAAACACCGTTACCAACTCCTCCTGCTGCTGCTGCTCCTCCTCAGGTTGCCAGTGTACAGCCAGCTGATGCCAGTGCCAGTCCAAAGAAGCCAAAAATTGGGCGCAAAAGCTCACTGCCAAAGTCCGTCAGAACACCAGATGTTTTTGAGCTAACTCGTCTTAGAGAACGTGATGTGATTTTTGTGTTCAGCTTTCAGGGGCGTGTGCAGCACTGCGTGTTCTCCGAGCGCCAGAAGGCATTGATTCTTGCACGAGACATGGCGTTGCAGCACGCTGCTGTCAGCAAGTATCGTACGATGTGTTCTTCGCTGCAGTATTATGGAAAACGACCAAAGTCGTCAGGGGCAACCGTTCAGAAACGACCAACAGTTAGGGGTGCCCTAGACTTAGGTAATATTCTGTAAAACAGCATTGAGGGAGGAGCAATGAGTGAGACATTGGCAGAACTATTAGTACTGGTTGTCTAAAATGAGATTGTTCAAACACTGAGGAAATTTTGTCAAATCCTCTCTAAAAAATGCTACAAGCTGCTGTCAACAGATTGTGTTGACTGATTAAAAATTGTGTATAAATGTCGGATTTTGAGTTGTACACAGCTTTCGAAGTGACACATAAATGTGACAACATACACCATGTTTCAGCAGCATATGACTGGATGTAACTTGGCTGCTCTGAACTACTGTATGTTGGTTTGATGACCGTCTGATGACTAGGCGTCAGTTGATGGTGCTAGAAAATTGTGTTAATACAACTTGGTCCTGGTGATCATGTCTAGGTTCATACCTGGACACAGCATCAGAACTGGCCACATTGTCATGCAATAGGTTTGTTGTAGGTAGGCCTATGTATATAGCCGTGTGCGGCACAGTGGTCTATTGGTAATGTGTTTGGTCAATGATCATGCGGTTGCGGGTTAGACTCCGTGGGACGACCCTAGGCAGTTCTTTACGCACAATGTGCCTGGGTCACCAAGCAGTGTAATTTGATACGGGCATAAGCTGGGAAGTAAACGGTAAGTCCTGCGATGCACTGGTCTCATGTCCAGGACCTTGGGATTCGTCCATTGCTGGCTCAAGGGCTTAAAGGAAAGGAAATAAGTGCCTCCTCTGCATCTCACTTGTGGAATATGGGATACTTTAGGTTTTAGTTTTACTTATGTTTTTAAGTGATGCTTGTGCTGTATAGTGCCTTCTGAGGGCATTTCAAAGAGGCTCCTCATGAGCAGTACGTACCTCTCACTGGCAACAGACAGAGCAGAGCAGTGTCAACGATTCGGCGCCAAGTTGATATATCCTGGGCCTCCTTCCACGCTGTATGAAAGCCGATATTCATGTCTGTTAAATCCTTCTCCCAGTCTCTAGTTCATGTGGTTCTGTACAAGTACCTTGATGATGATGATGATGATGATGGTGAGTTCTCTACCCGAATGCAGGATCATTGGCTTTATGCCACCCAGGGCTGAGATGACTGAGGTGGTTTCCCATTGCCTTCCTCACAGACAATTGTGGGTGAGCAACTTGTTCAAGGTTGCTACCTTGATAAAAGAGAAATGTCAGTACCTTTATAAAAGAGAAATGTCAGTACCTTTATAAAAGAGAAATGCCAGTACCTTGATAAAAGAGATATGTCAGTACCTTGATAAATGAGAAATGTGATTGTCCAGTTGTCATTAGCCTGTATGTTTGTCTTTCTTGAAGGATGTGTGCCAGAGTTGACAAGTCCGTATTTGAAAAAGGGGATGATGTAGAATTTGACATGAAACACATTGTAATATGGCATGTACTGCTGACTAAGAACCCAAAACACCCACACAGCCAAGAAAGCTGCCTCAAATCTGACGCTAAACCGGTTGAATTGAGTAATCGTAATCGTAATTCCAAGATTTCTACAGCGCCCAACGACAGCCGCGCCGCGGGGACCAGCTTATTCACAGGGGCACACAGCATTCACAGTATTGCACATACTGTTGTGCTAATAATATCAAGAACATTTTGCCTTCTGCAAATATCCTTAGCCGATGGTAGAGGTGACAAGGGTGGGAACGAAAGTGCTTTTATAATGAGGTCTTGACACTGTAAACTGAAAAATTGCCTGCGTGACAGGTTTCCATAGACTAGCGGTTCTCCAAGTTTGTTGGTCTGAGGACCCCTTTACACTCTTAAAAATTATTGACTACCCCATAGAGTTTTTGTCTGTTTGGGTAATACCTGTCGATATTTACCGTATTGGAAATTAAAACTGAGAAATCAATGTATTAATTCATAACAAAATAACAGTAATAAATCCATACTTTTATGAAAAGTAACTATAATTTCCAAAACAGAAAATAACGTCTTAGTTTTTTTATAAAAATAATTTATACCTCGGGGACCCTCTGAAATGGTCTCTGGGACCCCCAGGGTCCCCGGACCACACTTTGAAAAGAGCTGCCACAGACGAACAATGACTGCCAATGTGGACTACACCGGTATTGGAGACACCATCAGTCAGCTAGCGACCGCTCTGGTAACTCTAAACCATTCGCCCTCGCCTACCTGTCAATCCCTTGAGTTCATTCAGGCCTCGTGAAAAAACGGGCCTATGTACCTGGCAAGTTGTCTGCGGCTTTGTTGTATCGTCCTGGCTTATTGTTACAACGCAAAGGTATGCAGTGGCCTATTGCTGGCTGCAACGCTAAAACTACAAATCGACCATGTTATTCACACGTTCACCAAGTCTTGCGTGCTGCTGCATAAATCGGCATAACACTGAAATGTGGTATGACATACTGACAGTCAACTAATCCTGCTCAGCTGAAGCTTCTGATCTGTCGAATCGTCTAACTGCTGTGCGATTGGCTTATGCGATGTGCCCACTGGAATATGAACGAATTACTTCAATCGGGCGTTTCTACTTCGTTCGCCGATACCTGTAGACATGACCGCCTATTCATGTGCTTCATGTCTTTTCGTCATTGCGTCTCTTGAAATCTTGGGATACCTGATGCCGTGCGTGGACGCCGTGAAGTTTCACCTTTACGCTGTATTGTCGCCTGGTTAGCTACATTATTTCAGAGATTTGAAGTTCGGGCTAGCACGGTCCGTGCAAGGGGACCTTAAGTGGCGTGGCGCCCATTCAAATGGACAGCAGTTGTGAAGCATCTCGACCGATTAAATCATTGAAAAATGAGCTGGGTCGAGTTCACAAGGTCGCTATAGAAAAAAGTGTGCATTCACATTTAATTAGTCGTTATTTCGTAACTATTTATATGCATGACATTATGCGTGACATTGTGTCAACGTCTTAAAACCATTTATGAAGTCAACGCTACAATATTCACAGTGTTTAATGACATCAACGTGAGCACGATGTCACATCTTAACGCATTACGTATCCACTCCGAATGTTTCATTACACAATGATTACGTACACGGCATCACGTCATACGTTGTGACGTGCCTCGCTTACTGACCTTATGGTCATGAGTACGATGTCACGACTGGCGTGGTGACGTATGGCGACTGCTTTTGCGTTCGTGTGGTTGTTGGCGTCGGCAGGTGGTGCGAGGGGAGCGGAGTCGTTTTCGACAGGTAGTATGATAGGTGCAGTCCTTGGAACGTTCTTTTCGACACTGGTCGCCGTCACAGTTGTCATCGTTTGTCTCCTTCTTGCTCGGAAATATCGTGGAAAGAAAGGTGAGCTGATGAATTTTAAATCATCAAATGGATTGCTTTACCCATTTTAAATTGGAACCCAACCTGCATACCTGAATCTTTCTTGCTGACGACTTTTTTACTTTCGAATCAATTAATTTTGTCTTGCAAAATGTATTCAGAAATTACAGCCTTTTCTCTGCAATCAGGATTATATAAGTATAAAGTTTCAACGACCAGCTGATTGTTGGCCTTTGGGAAATGGACCTGGATTTTCCAACAGATATTTTTTTATTAGACCCATGATTTCAATCGAGGCGACCATCGTAAGATGCCTTTGGCATTATGATAACGGCGCTGTAGTAGTCATTAGATTAGAATAATTGATAACCAATGTTCCCACTAAACCTAAGGTTTTAAGGATAGAACGCGCACAACAATTTTCTGCTTGAGTGTCGATGCTGGTAGGTTCTGTGTAGATGCTGGCTGGCGATGTAATGATGCTGGTCGGCTGTGTATCGATGCTGGCCGGCGCTACGTAGATGCTGGCCGGCTATGTGTCGATGCTGGTCTGCTGTGTGTCGATGCTGCTCTGCTGTGTGTCGATGCTAGTCGGCTGTGTATCGATGCTGGTCCGCTGTGTATCGATGCTGGTCGGTTCTGTGTCGATGCTGGCCGCCTGAGTCGGTTCTATGTCGATGCTCGCCGGCTGGGTGTCGATGTTGGCCGGCTATGTGTCGATGCTGGTCGGCTGTGTTTCGATGCTGACCAGCTGTGTGTCTCGATGCTGGCAGGCTGTGTATCGATGCTGGCCGGCTGTGTATCTTTGCTGGCTGGCTGTGTTTCGATGCTGGCCGGCTGTGTTTCCTTGCTGGCCACTTGGGTGTCGATGATGGTCTGGTGTGTGTCGATGCTGCTCGGCTGTGCATCGATGCTGGCCGGCTGTGTGTCGATGCTGGCCGGCTGTCTATCGATGCTAGCCAACTGTGATTCGGTGCTGGTCGGCTTGTATCGATGATGGCTGGCTGTGTTTTGATGCTGGCCGGCTGTATGTTGATGCTGGCATGCTGTTTGTCGATGCTGGCCGGCTGGTTGTCGATGCTGGCCGGCTGTGTTTCGATGCTGGCCGGCTGTGTGTGTGTCGATGCTTGCCGACTGTGTATCGCTGATGGCCGGCTGTGTATCTTTGCTGGTTTGCTGTATCGATGCTGGCCGGCTGGATGTCGATGCTGGCCGTCTGTGTGTGTGTGCGCGTGTGTGTCGATGCTGGCCGGCTTTGTGTCGATTCCGGCCGGCTGTGTGTTGATGCTGGTCGGCTGTGTGTATCGATGCGGGTCTGCAGTGTGTCGATGCTGGCCGGCTGTGTCGATGATGGCCGCCTAGGTTTCCATGCTGGCCGGCTGTATTTCGATGCTGGCCGTCTGTGTGTGTGTGCGCGTGTGTGTCGATGCTGGCCGGCTTTGTGTCGATTCCGGCCGGCTGTGTGTTGATGCTGGTCGGCTGTGTGTATCGATGCGGGTCTGCAGTGTGTCGATGCTGGCCGGCTGTGTCGATGATGGCCGCCTAGGTTTCCATGCTGGCCGGCTGTATTTCGATGCTGGCCGTCTGTGTGTGTGTGCGCGTGTGTGTCGATGCTGGCCGGCTTTGTGTCGATTCCGGCCGGCTGTGTGCTGATGCTGGTCGGCTGTGTGTATCGATGCGGGTCTGCAGTGTGTCGATGCTGGCCGGCTGTGTCGATGATGGCCGCCTAGGTTTCCATGCTGGTCGGCTGTGTTTCGATGCTGGCCGGCTGTGTGTCTCGATGCTGGTCGGTTCTGGGACGATGCTGGCCGGCTGTGTGTGTGTCCGTGTGAGTGTGTGTCGATGCTGGTCCTCAGTGTGTAGATGCTGGCCGCCTGGGTGTCGATGCTGGTCGGCTGTTTCGATGCTGGCCGGCTGTGTCGATGCTGGCCTGCTGTATGTCGATGCTGGTCGTTTCTGGGACGATGCTGGCCGGCTGTGTGTGTGTGTGTGTCCGTGTGTGTGTGTGTGTCGATGCTGGCCGGCTATGACAATTCTTAGAAGTAATTCATGAAGTCTAAACCTAAAACTCATCTCTCGCAACTCGCTTATCCACTTTAGCCTTACTTCGACTTAGCTTCTCCAATGGATAATGATTTTGATTACAATTTCTCAATTGAAGAGACCATCGACCGATGCTTTGGGCATTATGACAACGGCGTTATAGAAGTAATTTGTTTAGATTTTCAAGATGCTCCAGGAATTGACCATACAGGGTTTTTAAGCCTAATTGACGTGCATTGGAAGAAATCAACCTGGATAATGTGTACTATCGTTGGCGACTGCACAAAGGGTCATCTATTAAGGACGTCTGAAAAGGGCGAAAGAAGGGGTCACCCAATGACGTGCAGACAAGCGGGGGGACTATGCCCAAATGCGGGTGTCCAAATCTAAGTTGTTATTTCTGTACAGTCTGTACCTTAAACACCAGCTTCGGTCAGACAGCAGTCATTACCACACTGGATCTAATTAGATTAGATGTAATTGCTGGATGCAGCAGTATCAAAGGAACTCAGTACATAGCTCAGTTAGCCCTGCAAGATCAATAGGGAAGCCCAATCTATATGCCTTAGTGCTTCGTTGGAGTGCGGACGTCGGCTAAGAGGATGGGCGGTATTACCGAATGCGGACAAATGCAGAGAAGAGTATGGAGGGTCGAAAGTAAGTCTTTTGCTTTAATGTCCTCTATGGACGATCGAAAATACAAACGAGAGATTATCTTAATATAAGTTTGACTTGTTCTGATCGTCTTTTCTTTCTATACAATGCAAATTTATAGACTTTTGTTTAGGCCCAAAAGATATTCGTTCTTAGATCATAGATCAGGTCTCAAATGTTACTGCTCACGCGGTAGGCCAGTGCGCGCACGACGAAAAAAATTAGAGAGAACATTGTTGATAACTAGTCTTTCCTGCGCCTAGCAACTGCGCGCTTGTTGGGCAACGGTCCCTTTTGGGGAAAATTTCGTTTCTTCCCGTTAGTTACGGGCAATGAAAGCCCCCAAATGTGTCAATAAGTATATGGGTGCTCGACGCTCATCTGCAAGCATTTAAAAGGCTTGAATGTATATGGTTGTTCCCGATATTTTATGACTATTTGCAAAAATATAGCTATTGTGTAGTTACAACTTGTATCTTTTCTGTAGATTTCTATTGTAAGGTTGTTGTGAAGCATTTTGAATTCATCAGTTGAGTTGAGTTATGAAGTCGTTCAAAAATTGCTTCGAAGTAAACGGCAAACACCCATAACATCACACAGCAGCTAACATTCCCAAAATGCTGAACTTACCGTAGAACCTCCAACAACCTCTGAAAGTTGTTCTTTAATCAAGAGACAGATTCCGATCAAATACCGGAAAAGTGATAAAAAGAGATCTATTGCGGATATGAAATAGGAAGTAATCTATTCTGGCGATCTGTTTTAGAGAAGAAAAATTAAAATATAATCTAGTCTTAAAACTTCTATAGCACCTGTTATAATAATTTAAAAGGACATGAAGTGATTGTGCACTTGACCCTATCGAACATCCGATCAATTCCGTTAGGTTAGTCCGATGAGACTGACAGCAAAAAGAACATCAGGGAGGTGACAATACCATCTGAAACCGTTGGGGGCTGAGGGTCTACCCAGGATACTGCTAGGCATCTTAATGTCTACCTCCAAAGTCAGCCATCGGAGGGTCATCTGTCCAGTTGGGCCCGAAGGCCACTTCCGCCTCGACCAGTCATTCCTAGATTTCTTGCACTGCTTTGCCGGTCAGATGTAAACTCAGAAAAGTGCACATGCGGTGTTGCCTTACATATTCCAATTGTTTCTTCGTTGAAGGAACACTTAGAAGTACTGTTAAGACGACGGGCGTTGAAAGTCCACTGCCACCTAGTGACCGACATTTTCCACCTGAAGACATCGAATGTAGGCCTGTTGTACGTCAGGACGTCATGCGGGTCGCACCAGACAATCAAGATGCAGCACAGAATCCAAGGACATCAAACAAGAAACGATTGAAGAACGGTAGGATGACGTCAAGCGTCTTAGATACAAAAGCCCCGAGGAGTGAGTTAATAATCTATCCTGTCTGTCTGTTTGTCTGTTTGTCTGTCCTATTTTAGATCCAGGGTCGTCCAGACTCCACAGATAAACAGTAATTTGAGCCAGAAGACGATAGAGTTAAGTCTAATATTTATAAAAATAAAGACGAAGAAAATGATTTTTGTTTTGTTTGGCAGTGGACGATGTTCAGAAGCTGGACGTTGAGGACAAAGTAGGTCAAGTTTATGCTTTATTGTGTCTCTTGTCGCGCTTGACCGGGTTTTGGTGATATATCGATTGATGCTTTTAGTGTACGTCATAGAAGACTTTATCAGATTTGGTCAGTCCGTCCTTTGTGTGTCTCACCTCAGTCGGTCTTTCTGGTGTCTTTGTTTCTTTTACTCATACGAAAATTTACTGAGATTCCAATTTTAATTCTATTCTTCTTTACGATTAACCTTTTCTCCATCAATGTCATTTTTGTTTATATTTTTTCTTTAACGTAGTCACTGCCTTTCCTTCTCCCTTACGACTGGATGATGCATTTGTAATGTACTTTCGTAACGTGCCAAACGCCATTTTTCATCACAGAATGTAACGGCTCACTATAAATAACCAGACAGGTTCCTCCACACCTCTGAACTCCGCCACTGCCGCACTCGGGTAGTGCCTGTCCCAAGCCTGGATGAAGGAGGAGGGCGACGTCAGCGGCCTTTGATGCCATAGGATGTCGTTAGACATTCGAACTACTATTCCACCCCTCTTGTTTCTCAGTTCCTCCACAGCTCCGTCGTTCAACCACCATCAGTTGTCTCTAACGATCACTCCCCAGGCTTTCCATTCAAAACTACAGTCCCACCTCTTCAAGAAACCTTACGCTGATCCATTCAATCCACCGCCTTCCCATCTTCCCATTTCTCCCTGTTTGCCTGCCTCTGTCTCTGGTCTCCTGCAACCACATTCAGTATCACTGGACGACCTCTCTGACTTGACCCAGCGCAAGTGAATAAGCTGGTGCCCTTCACTTATCTTTCTAAGTAGCGCTTAGAAATTTTCGAGTTTAGGATTACAATTTTCTTATATAAATTTGTCTAATATTCACGGATACGAGTCTCGTTTGTGAGCTTGTGAGCGGACTCTATGTAGCGAACAATGACCACACAGGAGCATTTGTTACTACACTATAGGCCTAAGCTTGTGAGTGGGCCTAAACCTTTAATTTAGCTCATAAAAGTTGTGCGTCCATTTCCAGCTACAGGACCGCCCTTTCAAACAGAAGGAAATGAGTGCCTCCCTACATCCCACTTGGGATAAGCGAAACAGCTATTCTTTTCATT
Source organism: Norana najaformis (assembly GCA_964023275.1). Classification (NCBI taxonomy): domain Eukaryota; kingdom Metazoa; phylum Annelida; class Clitellata; order Crassiclitellata; family Hormogastridae; genus Norana; species Norana najaformis. Next base: position 15,105,529 of record OZ029923.1, read on the forward strand.
TTTCAGACAAATCTTTTCACTGCCTCCGTCAAACAAAGGCTGCGACAAGGAGAGATCAGTTGCAACCGAAGACAGGTCAAGTCACCCTTCTCCTACGACGGACAGTTGCCTCGTGTTTATACAGTAAGTAGATCCGTCTAAAGAGTAGGCTAATGTCTGCACCAGGTACTTATGCGACTGCTGAATCATCTTGAACTTATAAATTATCTGGGGAAAAGGTTGTTCACTGTGGCCCATAGCCATGCATAGCACGGATTTACATATATATATATATATATATATATATATATATATATATATATATATATATATATATATATATATATATATATATATATATATATATATATATATATATATATATATATATATATATATATATACATACATACATACATACATGCATACATACATATATACATACATACATGCATGCAAACATACATACATACATACATATATACGTACATACATGCTTGCATACATACATATATACATACATACATGCATGCATACATACATACATACACACATACATACATACATTCATACGTTTATACGTTCATACATACATGCATACATACATACATACATTCATACGTTCATACGTTCATACATACATACATACATACATTCATACATACATACATACATACATGTACACACGTAACACGTATTACTTATACGCCTCCCTCTACTTCTGGTGGCGAACTTAGCCGAACGTACTCCCTGTCAACGATGCGACGCCAAGCTGTTCTGACCTGCCCATTCTTCCTTGCTGTTTGAAGGCTTAGATTTTCGGTTGTCAGATCCTTCGCCAAGACCCTAGTGCAAGCGGTCCTAAATCGTTTGAGTTGTCTTCTCCAGTCCTTTGGGACCTTGTTCATTGCCACCCACGTGGCTTTCCCGTGGCCCCTATGAACACGCCGGAAGTGATGTAATTATAGTTCACTGCAGAGAGTTCAATCATTCGAATCAGCGCTATCTATTTCCTAATTGTATACACTATGTGACACTTATAATTCTAGCTGAAAGGCAAACGCTTTAGTAATCCACCACAATAATTAATTAGTAATAGGAAGAGTTAAATATGAAGAGTGTAACGTTGTTGAACACGGACAGATTGACAGATGTCTAAATTTTGAGTGTAATATATTGTATTGTAATGTATTTGATAGCTTAGGCCTATATGGCGCTTCTTACAGAACAAACTACTCAGAGGCGCTTCCAGCATGCATGAGAGTCCCTGGGAAATAAGAACGTCTTTAAACAGCGAGCTGACTGAGCTCTATCACCAACAGTGACCCTGGCACGAAACGATAACGGAAGTTCATTCCACAGAGATGGGCCAACAACAGCAAAAAACATTTGCCGAGCAAGCGAAGACTTAACACGAGGAACAAATAGATCCAGACGATTGTAGCCTTAAAGGTATCTAAAGATATCTCAGCAACTGGAAGAAGCATTATGTAAACGCGCAATTAAAGTAGACTATGTCTTATACTTTAGGCATCAATCATTCATGAAATTAAATTTATGTAGCAATTAAGTAGCCCTAATAAATGATTGTGTATTCGCGTAACCTATTTGTAGGGTTTGAATGACGAGGAGACGTTGGTGACCCTCGTGAGTCGGGATGTGATTGGCCTAGGATTTAACATCTATGGCAACATGACCGAAGGTATCTTTGTGCGCGAGGTCCTCGGCAGAGGTCCAGCCATGGAGTCTGGACTCATCAGCCAAGGTATGATTTTCATCTCTAATCACACGCTTCAGGCTATAAACTTAATATAACTGACCGTCATCGTACAATAATTTAATGCAACGTACGTAGATCGCTATTAAATGGAAAATCTTCGCCAATGGCGTTTGCTGAACTCTGTATTTGAAAATCTCCCATTACCTGAACTCTGGGGAGCCGCGAAATGCTTTGTTCCTATTATGGGAATAGCTTCTACCAACCTTACCTTAGAGGCGGAGGGAGGGAGGGACGGAGGGACGAAGGGAGGGAGGGTCAGTAAGCGAATACCCACGTCATAGGAAATTAGCTGGCTTGTTTCAAATTCCTCAAATTTGCTTATGAAATGTATCACTTGCTCTCAATTACATAGTTATTTTCTGTTCTTTAAATTGTTCAGGTAATCTCCTGATAATAATTCTAGCTGTAAATTGCCTAAATTTGATGTTAATATGCTTTTAAGTCCTGTAATCTCGACCATTTCTCAGATTACATGTTTACTGAACTATCCGCGGCCTTATTTAAAGACGCCTACATTGCCGCTTTTACCTGACTGTACCTTGATATAGGCTACTTCGTTTTGGTGCAGGGGATCGGATATTGAGCATAAGCATCTCAACTGCGCACATGGTGCTTGAAGATGCTCTGACTATTCTCAGCTACGCTTCGTCCTATCCAGTTACACTTCGCTTCAGCAAGACACTCGGCCAGGAGACTCTCTTCAGCTCCCGGTCGGGTCCTTTGTCATCTCACGGGGAACACATCACTTCGACGGATGTCCACTCGAACGACAGGGTCAGCAGGAGACCTTCGATTGATCCTTTATACCGCAGCCAGTCGCTGGATAATCTGGAGGACGTAAAGGCAAGCGCCGACAGATCAGTTAGCGAGTTCAGATCATCTACTCTCCAACTGAAAAGAACCCTCAGCGAATTCAGATCGACACCTGAGTATCACCGACGAAATAAGAAATCCTCTGCTTTCCATCGATTGAACTTGCAACCAAATGACAAGGAAAGACTGTACAGGGCCGACGCTGTGGAGTTGACTTTGACTAGCGAAAACTTGGCTCCAGTCATTACAGGGCTCTCCGTGAGCAAAGAACCACACGATACAACTGACAGAGCTAGTCGTGGCGACAATAGTGGTGAAAACAAGGTTCCAGGAAAGATTTCAACTGTAGGTTTGGAACAACCGATACGTTGTACAGCGACTGTGGCCAATCAGGATTCATCGAATCAAGAAGTGGGTGGAGTTGTTAAAAACTTATCACATGACAACATGAGAATTATCACAAAAGTGGCAAAACAGGATTCACCGACTGAAGAAGAGTATGTATTTGTTAAACAGTTATCAAATGAGGACACAAAAATTGATATCAATGACTTCGACAGCCAAGGTACAGTCAGGTGTCGTGACACCATCAAAGACATCGAGGTTGACGATGACGACAGTCATGTAGTCAAGACTGACTTTAAGGCATCGGGCGTTTCGAATGTAAGTCCATACCTGGGAGCCCTCGATTCCAAAGTTAGTGTAGGACTCAACGCTGAAAGATCCGATTCAGAACATTTTGATCATATTTTGACTAGAAATAGCAGCGTGGACGATAGATTACGACATTCTACTGAGGCTCTGTCGCCAAAAATTGAACAAGCCGTCACAAAAAAGCGAACAGATAGCTCAGAAATTGAGATTGTAGACGGTGGCGAAAGTGCTGAAGACCACAATAAAAACAACTATGAAAGCATGTACATCATGTCCGAGCAGATTCGAAACGTTGCGGCTAATTCGGAACAAACGGAAGAATGTAAAGCGAACAGTCCGGGAATTTTAGGACTTGAGGTATCGGATAGCGTCGAATGTGAAGAAGAGCGCTGTGAAAACAACAAGATTGAATGGATTCATCAAAAGGATGTTAAGTTTCCTGTTAAACGCTCATCTGTTATTCACACGGAAGATCGTCCTTCACTGAAGCAGACGACAATTGAGGTAACGGAAGTTCCTCAGTTGCAGACAAATGAAGCAAATCCGGCAACAAAAGGCTTTCTGAAGACACTGAAGAAGTTGTTTAGTCTCGGACGGAATAAACAAGATGACGAAGAAACTCCGAGCGAAAATGAAGAACTTGACAAAAGGAGAGCACAGATAAAAAGAGGAAATGCTGAGTCATTCTTTCTTTCAAATGAAAAGACCGGTAGTTCAAAAACAGACACGCAGATGACTGTGGTAGTTCAAGTCGAACCGGTTCAAAAAATTTCGTTCATCAATGCCGCTGTGGGAAAAGATGTCAAAAGCCCTGAGGAAGATTTTGATGAAGCTATTGCTGAGTTTATGGGAATTACGTCTGAGACTGGCGAAGATCTTGAAGTTTGCTACCCTGCAGAGTGGAACTCTGCAACTGGCGATGGAATCGCAAAAGAGCCGTCGAAGTTCAGCTCAGCAGTTGATGCAAGAAGAGTGGACGGTGACAGTCATGTTATGAACAATCCTCTTGAACTGAAATTAGACATTTGTCAGGCGTCTAGTCAGAAAGAAAACGAAATTGAGGCTACAGATGAAGTTGCTGATTCAGAAGTCACTGTAGTAAGTAAGAACTTCGAAGGAGGCGCTGGCAATTACGAAAGGAAGCATTTAGACCAGGAAATCTTCATGGAAACGCCAAGCGATATCAAAATTCAGCATTCAAAAATTGCATATCAATCGATGGACTCCAGCACTCACGGAGACACCGCCAAGGCCCTAAGCATCGAGCCTGATACTTTAGCCGAGACTTCGATAAATGCGGCCGAGTCAAGTTTGATTAACAGAAATCAAATTTCCGCAAGATCAATGAATGATTCGTCCGCAGAAACTCTGAAATCGGAATTCACTGGAACCGTAGCCTCTGCTGGAAAGGACTCTCATTCCAAAAAACAGGCAACTGAACTGAAGAAGTTCCAAACTGACAAAAGAGGCACAAAAATGATAAAGCCAATCCTGAAAAAGTTTCCCAATGTTGCCAGCTCTGGTAATGGCAGCAGTCAGAATACAGCTGTGCCGAAAAGGATGCAGAGTATTCCAGATGACCAAGTACAACTAACTGAAACTGCTTCTACCTCTCGCACAAACCAAACGAAAGAGATTCTCAGCGGCTACGGTAACACATATAAACCAGACGACTTCAGAAGAAGCATTGGATCAGTCTGCATAGGAGTCGAATTAGAGGCAGATACGGGAGTGACATACAATGAGAGAACAAGAAACGTAGAAACAGACTCACAAAGACTAGTGGAAAATAATAAAGCGACAGCTATGACAGAGTTACAGAACCATAGGCCTAATAACAATGCGGAAGCGAAAGAAACAGATACGGAGAATGATGTGTCGTGCGCGGCGATCTCGTCGTCAAATTATGCAGGTCACCCTGGAAAGGTCAATACAGGGTCATGCGCAAATGAATCATGGTGTAGTTTACCAGAACCGAATTATGCAAACTTTCCAGAAAAGTCTGATGCAGACTCGGACACAGAAGAATCATGGAGTAGCATACCGGTGCCTAAATATGCAAATGAAGAGATTAAAACAAAATCAGATCAAGATGACTTCTGGACAGATACACAGCTCCCTAGTTGCGCAAACTATCCTGGGATGGCTAATACAGAATTCAAAACAAACAATCGACTGAAATGTGACATTCAATCTGAAAGGCAATGTGGCTATGATAGCTTTCTGCTGGGTACGATCAGTGATGACTTTGCGACACTTAATCAAGAAATTCAAGATCCCACAACGTCATTGGTCTCCGATTGCAAGAACCAAATCAAAACACCATCGCAAATCGTGAAAAGCCTTCTCGAAAAACTTCAAAAATTTGGTAAGCGTGACTTAGAAGGCAGAACAAACGAGAACGATGTATCAGACAGGAGTAGAATATCAAATCAGATGAGTGAGACACGAGATATTTTGATCCCACTGGAAAAGACGAGACAGGGAAAGAATGAAACTGATAATGACGAAATTGAGGAAATTGGTGCAAGTGAATTTTTCACGGATATTGATGCTTCCAAATCTAGAGAAACTTGGGAAACGAGTGAAACAAACGTCAAGTCTTGCTACATCGCTTGCGAAAATGTAGTTCAGCTTAAGAAACTTCCAGGACGTAGTAAGATCGTTGTGATGGACGACGCTGAAAAGAAGTCGAGGGTTGTATTTTTTCTAGGGACGGTCGTGGCTTGTGGCCGCAAGGAATTGAAACCCGAGCCATTAAGCTGCATTCCTAAAAGTTTCGGAGATATCAACAATAACAGTTACCTGTCTGGTTAGGCTAAGTGCAACTTATCTGATAACAGTGCTGCTTAGTTTTGCGTGAACGAATTTCACGACTGCACGACTAAAAAGTCTTTGGCAAATCGATTTAAACAATTTGTAACTACATAAGCTCGAGATTTGTGCAAGATCTCTCCCACTAGCTTGGAATAAATTTAAGAATTTGCTTACCACTGCTCACCAACAGGTCTATTTTCTTTGCTTTTGTAGTCCCGGGCGCAATTCGAAGATGGTCGATGTCTGACGTTATTATAAGTTACAACATTTTTATTTAACATTTAGAACTTACTTAAATTCTTTATCATCTCAAAATTATATTCCTCTTCTTCTGTCCATCTTATCAGCTCATTGCATAATAGGACTGATTCGCATCATTGCCTAAATGCGAGTTTTTATGTACAATTCTCTTGTTTCGATACTCGAAACTTTTCAGCTGTCCACATCGAGCAACTGTCTTTAAAATAAGGGAATCGGATATGGCATGAAATCTTTACGAGGTGCAGAAGTCTGTTTAGTTCCACGCAACACGGTACAATGTGTTTGAAGTCGACAAAATTTCACTTCAGGTGACACAGTCTGAATGATTCACAAGCCGTCGTAACGTCTACAATTCGTTAGCATGGGATACACTTGTCTTGTGGAGGATTTCTTTGGGCCAGCGATGGATAACAATTGGGCTGACAAACTCTGACGCCTGATCGATGATAGGCCGACGAATGTAGCTGGCTTTGCCCAGTTCAGGCCAACTGAACGGCGAAGGAATATGAGAGTTTGCTGAAGATCCTGAGTAACGGCCAGCACTTGCAGACCTGCACAAAGAAAAGAAACTTCAGCTCAAACTCATATGTATGCATATGTGTGTGTATGTACGTACATAGGGATGTATATATGCATGCATGTATACGTATCTGACTATTTTATAGCTCCTATTAGATCCTTACAAAGGCGCTGCTTTGTTCCTTTAGCAATCCTATGCGCACGATATAACCTATATAGACTTAACAGAGTCGACCTTTTGGCAGTGCGTTTATGGTTTGAATCCTGGTTCGTCTGCTGAATTGGCAAATCATTTTTGGAGCCAGATAACTGCAATTTCAACAGATAACAGAGCATTACATAGCGCCCCTTAAGAGCCTATCTGAGCGCAGAAGTAATCCACCAGTTAAGGTTGTCCAGTTTGATGCTGTTGTATTTTTTATTGCATTTTGTTGCATTGTTGTTATGTAGCTCATCTTCCAGAGCAAACTACTCAGGGGCGGCTCCTCACAGGACAACCCCGAGTATTAGGCCTATACATAAAAATCGTGTGTACTTGTTGGTCTCACATGTCAAATACTGCATGTTCGAGTTTTAAAATAAAAGCAACCTTGCTTAACCTTGTCTAAAAGGCGTCCAGATGTTGGATTGCTGTGGTCGACTTTGCGCTTAAGCCGAAAGATCCTTTAAACCCCATGACTTCGTTCTCTTCAGAGGTGTGGTTCTACAGAGCCCTGTAAACAAGTGTCTCTCCTTACTAACCTTGACCTTATTTTGAAATCGAATGAAACAAAACTCCAACTAAATGAATATCTGAAGTCACGCCCATCAACCTAAAGCTTAAAGATGTGAAAAAGTTGTGAATATATAAACCTTACTGGGTGTTTAGCCTGTCTGCTCCGGCATAACGAAGCTGAACCACTGGCTGAGGGAAGAAATCACAGGTGGCCGCATGGAAACTCAACAGAATCAACTCTGCATCCGACAGCGCATCAGTAGGATGCTACGACATATTACGACATATTGTATCACTCCGTAATACCTATACATAGCTGTATATGCATGTCATACATACATGTCATACATACATACATAGGCCTACATACAGCCATACATACACCCATACCTACATACATACATACATTTATACGTTCATACATACATATACATACATATGCATGCATACATACATACATGCATATTAAGGTGCATACATACATAAATACATGCATACATACAAACTTATTTACATACATACACATGCATATACATATACAATAAATCGCATCATAATCGTAATCGTCAACATCGTCCAGCTTTTGAGTAGCGGTTTCACTTCGAAGTGACCATCGACTGATGCTTTGTGATTATTCTGATAACGCTTGTTCTGTGGACAGGATGTGTCCGTGTGTTCGCCGCTCGTCATTTTCTCTTAAACTTCATTTCAAAGTAGAATTTGTTCGATAAATAATTGTTCTTCCGTGTTGGGTTCAACTTTTGTCTGCGAGCAGCTGGGTCTACTATTGGTGAGTCGTGGTGACGTTTCTGGTTATCGCAGCATTGCTTGCTAACTGATGAACATTTGTTAATTACATTTAGCACCATTCCGCCTTGCGCCTAGAGAGCACCTCTGATTAGTTTATCTTGTAGTGGCGCTATATAAACGTCCATTTACTATTACACTACAACGGTCCTCTAAAAATCATTTGAATAGACTAGATTATATTTAGTTTAGATTCCTAAACGCGCAGATGTAGTTGAGATAATTTGTCTTTCCACACTAGTGATTTGCGAAAAGGTAGGCAATTTCCCCAGCTATAGTGCCAATGTAAGAAATGGATTTTGCTCTCAGCTGGACCGCTGTGGAACCCAGAAGACTTGGGGCCTACCTCAATCAGGACACAGTTGAAGTCGGTGGAATCGTCCGTACATGTGACGTCATTTCCTGTGCTCGAACGATTAGAGTTTCTTCCAGAAATGATGTTCTTCAACTGTTCCGCACCATCGATCTAAAGAAACGCATTTCTAATTGATATTGATATGAAAACGATAGTAGATGTCAGTTATAAGCAGCTATTAACCGTCATGAAGAATCCTTTATAAACTTTAACAAGTCGTTCATTGTCCGCCCGGTCAGATGACTGCAAAGGTTATGCCGAAGTAAAATGGGTGTTCAAAGTCCTGATAACTAAACAGACTTGCAAATGGCAATCATTTTCCGTGTTCTAGGGAAGTAAATAAGTAAAGCATATGTCCATCGACTGAGCGAGGAATCGTAGGCGAAACCGCGTCATTTTAGTCTGAGGTGATGTAGACACCATCTAGTTGATCCTCCCTCTGAGGGGCACAGAGTTTCGTAGAGTTACACCCTAATTATGTTGTTCATTTCGATGCGGCATCTGTGAACCATGTATTCTAACGTTAGACCCACAGTAGCTAGCTTGGTTAGCTCGTTGGTTGTACGTCATAGCGCTTCTGTGCGTGAGGATGCCGGCTTGCATACCGATATTGGCTTATTTCAGAGACTTGAATCTCGGACTAGCACGGTCCGTACAATGGGGACCTTAAATGGTGTGGCGCCAGTTCAAACGGGCAGCGATGATGACGGATTTCACCCGATAACTTCATTGCAAAATGAGTAGGGTAGAAATCATACTGTCGCTATGGAAAACCGTGTACATTTACATTTGTATATTTACATTTTACAGTATAGTTGAAAAAAGAGGTTTGACTGAGGCTTCTATAGGATTATCACTGGAAGTTTTCACCACCGTAAAAGAATGAGCATCATCACTGTCGTCGTCACCTAAAGCCGTCTATGACCTAGCTGACCTGTATGAGTTTAATGTCATGTTCGAGGCAGAAAGCCTTGATGAGAGTGAGATGAATCTGGAGAACAATGTCGCTGCAGCTCGTCGTATATGGCAAGATACACAGCATCAGGGACTCTGGATCGCTGCAACATCAGCATCACGACATGATGTAGAGCAACACGAACCATTTAGAGTGGAAACAAAAAATCAGAGACAACATCTGAACACGAAATGGCTCTCCTCGGGTCTCCAGTGCCGGGAGAGCTTCTGAGTAATATTTCCATAACAGGCGCCATATAAATTGACATATACACTGTGTCCGGAAAAATTCCAAGGCTCTAAAATATGAATGAAAAAACTATAGTAGATAATAATCAATTTAAAAATTTAAAAACCTCCAAACAGTCCGGACTTAAATCCTGTTGATTATAAAATTTGGGGAATAATGCAGGAGAAAGTAAACAAGACAAAGGTCAGAAACATCGAAGAACTCCGCGAGCGAATTGTTAATGCTTGGGATGAACTTGATCAACTGGTCGTCGATGCTGCTGTTAGTCAGTGGCGTGTACGTCTCGAAGCTTGCGTTGAAGCCAATGGCGGACATTTTGAACATAAATTATAGTTCAATAATATTTCAGGATTAAACTGTTTTTGGAATTTTAAAAATCGATTAATGTTTACTAATTATTTTCATATTTACCGTAAAGCCTTGGAATTTTTCCGGACACAGTGTACATTACCATACAATGAAACCATAGCGAAAACGACCATCAGTGATGGATTCAGTGGGGTCGTGATGTCCGAGTCCCTAAACTCGGTAGACAGACATTCTGCTTGCCTCATTTTGACATCCATACGAATGGTCCTTCAGTGCACTATCGACCGATGACTTGTGCATTAGTACAACAGCGCTATAAAATTAACAAGATTACATTGGATTTGATAGCTCAGCTGAGCGTGGCTTATGTTAGATGGGATTGAATTAGATTGGGTTATATCAGATAACTTTGCCCATCTAACATGGATCCACTCTTGTCTCTTGCAATGTATTTTGGCAATACAATCTGACATCTGCAGTAATGTAACGTTTATAATGTCCACCCCTCAATCGAACACGGCAGTAAGTTTGTATATAGGCGTACAAACAAATGTATACGCTTGTTTAGGTCTATATGCCTCTGTAGTAGTAGTAGCAGTCGTAATAGTAGTAGCAGCAGTCACAATGTAGTAGTAGTGGTAGTAGTAGTTGTAGTGGTAGTTCTTGTGCAGAGCGGAAACCGGGGAATCCCATAGTACGACAACCCCACAAACCGGGGCACCGCGGAAACCGGAGAAGTTCCCGTTACGGAATTCCATTAATTTTGCATTTCTGACATGCAAAATGGGTACCTACGGTTGAAACTTTGCTTTATCTGAACTGTCCACGTTTTCCGCCAAAATTTCACGATTCACTACAACGGTGGTAGTTCTAATGCCAGACTGTTCCAAAACGGAAACCGAATTACCCCGTTTCTCGGGATTCTGACGGTTACGTGATCGATGACATCAGGTCGTGCGATTGTAGAAGTAAGTATGCAAATAGGCAGGCATTGCATATTCATTGCGATAAAAGTAAAGAGCAGTCTATTGGCAAAATTTGTTTGTAATTTTTTATAGCGTGCAATGTTTCTCTGTATTTTCTTTCACAATTTTAAAACGTCTTAATATTAAGAAAGCTAACTGTACGACAACAATTGAAAGATCCCATATCTATTGCATTTTATCGTAATCGTAAACTCGAGATTTCTACAGCGCCCAACGAAAGCTAAGTCGCGGTGACTAGGTTAATCACAAGCGCTCAATCAAGGCAAAATCGTTAGACAAGAAGGGTTCAGGCCCAGGTCAAGAACCAAGAGCTAAATTAGACAGGCAGGCAGACGGCTACGGTGGATGATGTTATGAATTGGATCTGGAATATAGATAAGGGGGAGAAAAGGAATGAGGATAGGCTGAGATATTGCATGTTTGAAACCAGAAATATCAAATTAATGGCTCTTCACACATCGTAAACTCCATCCATCCGACTAACCCAAACGAGAATAAGAATTTTAACACAAACTAGCCTCTCTACAGCAAACCTTGACACTTTCAATTTCATTGCATTGCATTTCAAGGTAAGAAATACTGGAAATTCACCGCCAAAAACGACACACTCATAAAAAGCAGAACCAAACACACTATACATTCTACCCATACCACTACCCAAAACACCAATAATTATTTTGTAATACAAACTAGCGTATCCGTGGTAACCATTGAAATCGCCTTCTTCAATGCACTGTAAGGTATTGTAATGACGACAATATGCGTAGCATCGCCCTTAGCAAGCTACTACAGATATCAGCGCAAGTTCCGAGATTTGAGTTGGGTAGCATTGCACTTCATGTTAAGAAATATTACCAACAGAATCACGCAGTCATTCCTAAGAGAAGCCAAAGCACTGTGAACGCCACAAACCCCGCCAAAGTAATCACATACTAAAGTTAAAAATTATTTTGTAATTATTTCTTATATACAATATGCTAGATTTGTCAAACACTTTTCATGAACTTGTTAGATTTTAGTCAAGTCAGTAATGAAGTAACATATTCAAAAGAGTACAACAAGATGATCAGCATAATTAAAGCAGAAAGGTGTGAACTACTTCTGGACGCAGTGGTGGCCAAATTGATTGACAAATAGTTTTTCAGTTTAACAGGAGTTTGATTTCGAGACCGGTTCCCAAAGTCAAGGACGCGTAGTGCTTCACCCGTTGAAGTTGTCTAAAACCAAAGTTGAAGCCAAGTAACACCTTAAAATTTCTTGCTTTACCAGAAAACACTTCAAAAATGACGAAAAATACGATGTCGAATTTTCGGGGAAATACGACGATCGAAATGTTGCAAAAATGACGAAAATACGAGGACGAATTTTAGGGTTAAAACGACAACAGAAATAATCGAAAAATAACAAAAATACCAGGAGGAATTTTAGGCCAAAAACGACTATCGAAATTACGGAAAAATGACAAAAAATACGAGGCCGAATTTTGGGTAAAAACAACGAAAGAAATCATAGGAAAATGACCAAAAATACGAGGTCGAACTCTCGTACAAAATCGACGAAAAATATGATGCTGAGACAACAGATAAAACCTACGACTGAGCACACGAAAAAACGACGAAAAACATGATCGTGAAAATCAATAAAAACCACGACCCGGGACCTGCAAAAACCTCGAAAAATATGATGTCGAGAAAATCGGTTGAAACCGAGACTCGGGACCTGCAAAAACTTCGAAAAATAAGATATTGATAAAATCGGGCCTAACCGCGACTCGGGACCTGCAAAAACTTCGAAAAATAAGATGGTGATAAAATCGGGCCTAACCGCGACTCGGGACCTGCAAAAACTTCGAAAAATAAGATATTGATAAAATCGGGACTAACCGCGACTCGGGACCTGCAAAAACTTCGAAAAATAAGATATTGATAAAATCGGGCCTAACCGCGACTCGGGACGTGCAAAAACTTCGAAAAATAAGATATTGATAAAATCGGGCCTAACCGCGACTCGGGACCTGCAAAATCTTCGAAAAATAAGATATTGATAAAATCGGGCCTAACCGCGACTCGGGACCTGCAAAAACTTCGAAAAATAAGATATTGATAAAATCGGGCCTAACCGCGACTCGGGACCTGCAAAAACTTCGAAAAATAAGATATTGATAAAATCGGGCCTAACCGCGACTCGGGACCTGCAAAAACTTCGAAAAATAAGATATTGATAAAATCGGGCCTAACCGCGACTCGGGACCTGCAAAGACTTCGAAAAATAAGATATTGATAAAATCGGGCCTAACCGCGACTCGGGACCTGCAAAGACTTCGAAAAATAAGATATTGATAAAATCGGGCCTAACCGCGACTCGGGACCTGCAAAAACTTCGAAAAATAAGATATTGATAAAATCGGGCCTAACCGCGACTCGGGACCTGCAAAAACCTCGAAAAATATGATGTCGAGAAAATCGGGAGCAAAAGAGTCGCGGTTTTACCCGATTTTATCAATATCTTATTTTTCGAAGTTTTTGCAGGTCCCGAGTCGCGGTTAGGCCCGATTTTATCAATATCTTATTTTTCGAAGTCTTTGCAGGTCCCGAGTCGCGGTTAGGCCCGATTTTATCAATATCTTATTTTTCGAAGTTTTTGCAGGTCCCGAGTCGCGGTTAGGCCCGATTTTATCAATATCTTATTTTTCGAAGTCTTTGCAGGTCCCGAGTCGCGGTTAGGCCCGATTTTATCAATATCTTATTTTTCGAAGTCTTTGCAGGTCCCGAGTCGCGGTTAGGCCCGATTTTATCAATATCTTATTTTTCGAAGTTTTTGCAGGTCCCGAGTCGCGGTTAGGCCCGATTTTATCAATATCTTATTTTTCGAAGTTTTTGCAGGTCCCGAGTCGCGGTTAGGCCCGATTTTATCAATATCTTATTTTTCGAAGTTTTTGCAGGTCCCGAGTCGCGGTTAGGCCCGATTTTATCAATATCTTATTTTTCGAAGTTTTTGCAGGTCCCGAGTCGCGGTTAGGCCCGATTTTATCAATATCTTATTTTTCGAAGTCTTTGCAGGTCCCGAGTCGCGGTTAGGCCCGATTTTATCAATATCTTATTTTTCGAAGTTTTTGCAGGTCCCGAGTCGCGGTTAGGCCCGATTTTATCAATATCTTATTTTTCGAAGTTTTTGCAGGTCCCGAGTCGCGGTTAGGCCCGATTTTATCAATATCTTATTTTTCGAAGTTTTTGCAGGTCCCGAGTCGCGGTTAGGCCCGATTTTATCAATATCTTATTTTTCGAAGTTTTTGCAGGTCCCGAGTCGCGGTTAGGCCCGATTTTATCAATATCTTATTTTTCGAAGTTTTTGCAGGTCCCGAGTCGCGGTTAGGCCCGATTTTATCAATATCTTATTTTTCGAAGTTTTTGCAGGTCCCGAGTCGCGGTTAGGCCCGATTTTATCAATATCTTATTTTTCGAAGTCTTTGCAGGTCCCGAGTCGCGGTTAGGCCCGATTTTATCAATATCTTATTTTTCGAAGTTTTTGCAGGTCCCGAGTCGCGGTTAGGCCCGATTTTATCAATATCTTATTTTTCGAAGTTTTTGCAGGTCCCGAGTCGCGGTTAGGCCCGATTTTATCAATATCTTATTTTTCGAAGTCTTTGCAGGTCCCGAGTCGCGGTTAGGCCCGATTTTATCAATATCTTATTTTTCGAAGTTTTTGCAGGTCCCGAGTCGCGGTTAGGCCCGATTTTATCAATATCTTATTTTTCGAAGTTTTTGCAGGTCCCGAGTCGCGGTTAGGCCCGATTTTATCAATATCTTATTTTTCGAAGTTTTTGCAGGTCCCGAGTCGCGGTTAGGCCCGATTTTATCAATATCTTATTTTTCGAAGTTTTTGCAGGTCCCGAGTCGCGGTTAGGCCCGATTTTATCAATATCTTATTTTTCGAAGTCTTTGCAGGTCCCGAGTCGCGGTTAGGCCCGATTTTATCAATATCTTATTTTTCGAAGTTTTTGCAGGTCCCGAGTCGCGGTTAGGCCCGATTTTATCAATATCTTATTTTTCGAAGTTTTTGCAGGTCCCGAGTCGCGGTTAGGCCCGATTTTATCAATATCTTATTTTTCGAAGTTTTTGCAGGTCCCGAGTCGCGGTTAGGCCCGATTTTATCAATATCTTATTTTTCGAAGTTTTTGCAGGTCCCGAGTCGCGGTTAGGCCCGATTTTATCAATATCTTATTTTTCGAAGTTTTTGCAGGTCCCGAGTCGCGGTTAGGCCCGATTTTATCAATATCTTATTTTTCGAAGTTTTTGCAGGTCCCGAGTCGCGGTTAGGCCCGATTTTATCAATATCTTATTTTTCGAAGTTTTTGCAGGTCCCGAGTCGCGGTTAGGCCCGATTTTATCAATATCTTATTTTTCGAAGTTTTTGCAGGTCCCGAGTCGCGGTTAGGCCCGATTTTATCAATATCTTATTTTTCGAAGTTTTTGCAGGTCCCGAGTCGCGGTTAGGCCCGATTTTATCAATATCTTATTTTTCGAAGTTTTTGCAGGTCCCGAGTCGCGGTTAGGCCCGATTTTATCAATATCTTATTTTTCGAAGTCTTTGCAGGTCCCGAGTCGCGGTTAGGCCCGATTTTATCAATATCTTATTTTTCGAAGTTTTTGCAGGTCCCGAGTCGCGGTTAGGCCCGATTTTATCAATATCTTATTTTTCGAAGTTTTTGCAGGTCCCGAGTCGCGGTTAGGCCCGATTTTATCAATATCTTATTTTTCGAAGTCTTTGCAGGTCCCGAGTCGCGGTTAGGCCCGATTTTATCAATATCTTATTTTTCGAAGTTTTTGCAGGTCCCGAGTCGCGGTTAGGCCCGATTTTATCAATATCTTATTTTTCGAAGTTTTTGCAGGTCCCGAGTCGCGGTTAGGCCCGATTTTATCAATATCTTATTTTTCGAAGTTTTTGCAGGTCCCGAGTCGCGGTTAGGCCCGATTTTATCAATATCTTATTTTTCGAAGTTTTTGCAGGTCCCGAGTCGCGGTTAGGCCCGATTTTATCAATATCTTATTTTTCGAAGTTTTTGCAGGTCCCGAGTCGCGGTTAGGCCCGATTTTATCAATATCTTATTTTTCGAAGTCTTTGCAGGTCCCGAGTCGCGGTTAGGCCCGATTTTATCAATATCTTATTTTTCGAAGTTTTTGCAGGTCCCGAGTCGCGGTTAGGCCCGATTTTATCAATATCTTATTTTTCGAAGTTTTTGCAGGTCCCGAGTCGCGGTTAGGCCCGATTTTATCAATATCTTATTTTTCGAAGTCTTTGCAGGTCCCGAGTCGCGGTTAGGCCCGATTTTATCAATATCTTATTTTTCGAAGTCTTTGCAGGTCCCGAGTCGCGGTTAGGCCCGATTTTATCAATATCTTATTTTTCGAAGTTTTTGCAGGTCCCGAGTCGCGGTTAGGCCCGATTTTATCAATATCTTATTTTTCGAAGTTTTTGCAGGTCCCGAGTCGCGGTTAGGCCCGATTTTATCAATATCTTATTTTTCGAAGTTTTTGCAGGTCCCGAGTCGCGGTTAGGCCCGATTTTATCAATATCTTATTTTTCGAAGTTTTTGCAGGTCCCGAGTCGCGGTTAGGCCCGATTTTATCAATATCTTATTTTTCGAAGTTTTTGCAGGTCCCGAGTCGCGGTTAGGCCCGATTTTATCAATATCTTATTTTTCGAAGTTTTTGCAGGTCCCGAGTCGCGGTTAGGCCCGATTTTATCAATATCTTATTTTTCGAAGTTTTTGCAGGTCCCGAGTCGCGGTTAGGCCCGATTTTATCAATATCTTATTTTTCGAAGTTTTTGCAGGTCCCGAGTCGCGGTTAGGCCCGATTTTATCAATATCTTATTTTTCGAAGTTTTTGCAGGTCCCGAGTCGCGGTTAGGCCCGATTTTATCAATATCTTATTTTTCGAAGTTTTTGCAGGTCCCGAGTCGCGGTTAGGCCCGATTTTATCAATATCTTATTTTTCGAAGTTTTTGCAGGTCCCGAGTCGCGGTTAGGCCCGATTTTATCAATATCTTATTTTTCGAAGTTTTTGCAGGTCCCGAGTCGCGGTTAGGCCCGATTTTATCAATATCTTATTTTTCGAAGTTTTTGCAGGTCCCGAGTCGCGGTTAGGCCCGATTTTATCAATATCTTATTTTTCGAAGTTTTTGCAGGTCCCGAGTCGCGGTTAGGCCCGATTTTATCAATATCTTATTTTTCGAAGTTTTTGCAGGTCCCGAGTCGCGGTTAGGCCCGATTTTATCAATATCTTATTTTTCGAAGTTTTTGCAGGTCCCGAGTCGCGGTTAGGCCCGATTTTATCAATATCTTATTTTTCGAAGTTTTTGCAGGTCCCGAGTCGCGGTTAGGCCCGATTTTATCAATATCTTATTTTTCGAAGTTTTTGCAGGTCCCGAGTCGCGGTTAGGCCCGATTTTATCAATATCTTATTTTTCGAAGTCTTTGCAGGTCCCGAGTCGCGGTTAGGCCCGATTTTATCAATATCTTATTTTTCGAAGTTTTTGCAGGTCCCGAGTCGCGGTTAGGCCCGATTTTATCAATATCTTATTTTTCGAAGTTTTTGCAGGTCCCGAGTCGCGGTTAGGCCCGATTTTATCAATATCTTATTTTTCGAAGTTTTTGCAGGTCCCGAGTCGCGGTTAGGCCCGATTTTATCAATATCTTATTTTTCGAAGTTTTTGCAGGTCCCGAGTCGCGGTTAGGCCCGATTTTATCAATATCTTATTTTTCGAAGTTTTTGCAGGTCCCGAGTCGCGGTTAGGCCCGATTTTATCAATATCTTATTTTTCGAAGTTTTTGCAGGTCCCGAGTCGCGGTTAGGCCCGATTTTATCAATATCTTATTTTTCGAAGTTTTTGCAGGTCCCGAGTCGCGGTTAGGCCCGATTTTATCAATATCTTATTTTTCGAAGTTTTTGCAGGTCCCGAGTCGCGGTTAGGCCCGATTTTATCAATATCTTATTTTTCGAAGTCTTTGCAGGTCCCGAGTCGCGGTTAGGCCCGATTTTATCAATATCTTATTTTTCGAAGTTTTTGCAGGTCCCGAGTCGCGGTTAGGCCCGATTTTATCAATATCTTATTTTTCGAAGTTTTTGCAGGTCCCGAGTCGCGGTTAGGCCCGATTTTATCAATATCTTATTTTTCGAAGTTTTTGCAGGTCCCGAGTCGCGGTTAGGCCCGATTTTATCAATATCTTATTTTTCGAAGTTTTTGCAGGTCCCGAGTCGCGGTTAGGCCCGATTTTATCAATATCTTATTTTTCGAAGTTTTTGCAGGTCCCGAGTCGCGGTTAGGCCCGATTTTATCAATATCTTATTTTTCGAAGTTTTTGCAGGTCCCGAGTCGCGGTTAGGCCCGATTTTATCAATATCTTATTTTTCGAAGTTTTTGCAGGTCCCGAGTCGCGGTTAGGCCCGATTTTATCAATATCTTATTTTTCGAAGTCTTTGCAGGTCCCGAGTCGCGGTTAGGCCCGATTTTATCAATATCTTATTTTTCGAAGTTTTTGCAGGTCCCGAGTCGCGGTTAGGCCCGATTTTATCAATATCTTATTTTTCGAAGTTTTTGCAGGTCCCGAGTCGCGGTTAGGCCCGATTTTATCAATATCTTATTTTTCGAAGTTTTTGCAGGTCCCGAGTCGCGGTTAGGCCCGATTTTATCAATATCTTATTTTTCGAAGTTTTTGCAGGTCCCGAGTCGCGGTTAGGCCCGATTTTATCAATATCTTATTTTTCGAAGTTTTTGCAGGTCCCGAGTCGCGGTTAGGCCCGATTTTATCAATATCTTATTTTTCGAAGTTTTTGCAGGTCCCGAGTCGCGGTTAGGCCCGATTTTATCAATATCTTATTTTTCGAAGTTTTTGCAGGTCCCGAGTCGCGGTTAGGCCCGATTTTATCAATATCTTATTTTTCGAAGTTTTTGCAGGTCCCGAGTCGCGGTTAGGCCCGATTTTATCAATATCTTATTTTTCGAAGTTTTTGCAGGTCCCGAGTCGCGGTTAGGCCCGATTTTATCAATATCTTATTTTTCGAAGTTTTTGCAGGTCCCGAGTCGCGGTTAGGCCCGATTTTATCAATATCTTATTTTTCGAAGTTTTTGCAGGTCCCGAGTCGCGGTTAGGCCCGATTTTATCAATATCTTATTTTTCGAAGTTTTTGCAGGTCCCGAGTCGCGGTTAGGCCCGATTTTATCAATATCTTATTTTTCGAAGTTTTTGCAGGTCCCGAGTCGCGGTTAGGCCCGATTTTATCAATATCTTATTTTTCGAAGTTTTTGCAGGTCCCGAGTCGCGGTTAGGCCCGATTTTATCAATATCTTATTTTTCGAAGTCTTTGCAGGTCCCGAGTCGCGGTTAGGCCCGATTTTATCAATATCTTATTTTTCGAAGTTTTTGCAGGTCCCGAGTCGCGGTTAGGCCCGATTTTATCAATATCTTATTTTTCGAAGTTTTTGCAGGTCCCGAGTCGCGGTTAGGCCCGATTTTATCAATATCTTATTTTTCGAAGTTTTTGCAGGTCCCGAGTCGCGGTTAGGCCCGATTTTATCAATATCTTATTTTTCGAAGTTTTTGCAGGTCCCGAGTCGCGGTTAGGCCCGATTTTATCAATATCTTATTTTTCGAAGTCTTTGCAGGTCCCGAGTCGCGGTTAGGCCCGATTTTATCAATATCTTATTTTTCGAAGTTTTTGCAGGTCCCGAGTCGCGGTTAGGCCCGATTTTATCAATATCTTATTTTTCGAAGTTTTTGCAGGTCCCGAGTCGCGGTTAGGCCCGATTTTATCAATATCTTATTTTTCGAAGTTTTTGCAGGTCCCGAGTCGCGGTTAGGCCCGATTTTATCAATATCTTATTTTTCGAAGTTTTTGCAGGTCCCGAGTCGCGGTTAGGCCCGATTTTATCAATATCTTATTTTTCGAAGTTTTTGCAGGTCCCGAGTCGCGGTTAGGCCCGATTTTATCAATATCTTATTTTTCGAAGTTTTTGCAGGTCCCGAGTCGCGGTTAGGCCCGATTTTATCAATATCTTATTTTTCGAAGTTTTTGCAGGTCCCGAGTCGCGGTTAGGCCCGATTTTATCAATATCTTATTTTTCGAAGTTTTTGCAGGTCCCGAGTCGCGGTTAGGCCCGATTTTATCAATATCTTATTTTTCGAAGTTTTTGCAGGTCCCGAGTCGCGGTTAGGCCCGATTTTATCAATATCTTATTTTT
The DNA here is from genome assembly GCA_964023275.1 of Norana najaformis. Classification (NCBI taxonomy): domain Eukaryota; kingdom Metazoa; phylum Annelida; class Clitellata; order Crassiclitellata; family Hormogastridae; genus Norana; species Norana najaformis. The sequence goes on from OZ029923.1 coordinate 15,125,968, forward strand.
CGAAGTTTTTGCAGGTCCCGAGTCGCGGTTAGGCCCGATTTTATCAATATCTTATTTTTCGAAGTTTTTGCAGGTCCCGAGTCGCGGTTAGGCCCGATTTTATCAATATCTTATTTTTCGAAGTTTTTGCAGGTCCCGAGTCGCGGTTAGGCCCGATTTTATCAATATCTTATTTTTCGAAGTTTTTGCAGGTCCCGAGTCGCGGTTAGGCCCGATTTTATCAATATCTTATTTTTCGAAGTTTTTGCAGGTCCCGAGTCGCGGTTAGGCCCGATTTTATCAATATCTTATTTTTCGAAGTTTTTGCAGGTCCCGAGTCGCGGTTAGGCCCGATTTTATCAATATCTTATTTTTCGAAGTTTTTGCAGGTCCCGAGTCGCGGTTAGGCCCGATTTTATCAATATCTTATTTTTCGAAGTTTTTGCAGGTCCCGAGTCGCGGTTAGGCCCGATTTTATCAATATCTTATTTTTCGAAGTTTTTGCAGGTCCCGAGTCGCGGTTAGGCCCGATTTTATCAATATCTTATTTTTCGAAGTTTTTGCAGGTCCCGAGTCGCGGTTAGGCCCGATTTTATCAATATCTTATTTTTCGAAGTTTTTGCAGGTCCCGAGTCGCGGTTAGGCCCGATTTTATCAATATCTTATTTTTCGAAGTTTTTGCAGGTCCCGAGTCGCGGTTAGGCCCGATTTTATCAATATCTTATTTTTCGAAGTTTTTGCAGGTCCCGAGTCGCGGTTAGGCCCGATTTTATCAATATCTTATTTTTCGAAGTTTTTGCAGGTCCCGAGTCGCGGTTAGGCCCGATTTTATCAATATCTTATTTTTCGAAGTTTTTGCAGGTCCCGAGTCGCGGTTAGGCCCGATTTTATCAATATCTTATTTTTCGAAGTTTTTGCAGGTCCCGAGTCGCGGTTAGGCCCGATTTTATCAATATCTTATTTTTCGAAGTTTTTGCAGGTCCCGAGTCGCGGTTAGGCCCGATTTTATCAATATCTTATTTTTCGAAGTTTTTGCAGGTCCCGAGTCGCGGTTAGGCCCGATTTTATCAATATCTTATTTTTCGAAGTTTTTGCAGGTCCCGAGTCGCGGTTAGGCCCGATTTTATCAATATCTTATTTTTCGAAGTTTTTGCAGGTCCCGAGTCGCGGTTAGGCCCGATTTTATCAATATCTTATTTTTCGAAGTTTTTGCAGGTCCCGAGTCGCGGTTAGGCCCGATTTTATCACCATCTTTATATAATAAACTGAATAACTTGATAAAGACTTACATCGTAGCAGGCATTTTCTTTTCCAGCTTTTCCTCTCCCACCCTCCCCTGCTCATCAGTCTGTTGATTCCTCCTCGGTCTGATGGTTGGTCCGCGGTATGTGGTTAGTTCTCGGCGTGTCGATGGTCATCGATCCGTAACTGAAAAAATAAGTAATTAAATAAATAACTTATTAAACAAATAACTAAATACATAAATATATAATTAACTGTATAAAGACTTACATCACATATGGCATTTGATTCCGACAAATGGTTGTTGTAGTTTCTCTTCTGCCTTTCCTTCGTTTCCAGCTTTTCCTCTATCTCACCCTCCATTGCTCATCGGTCTGTAGCTGGTCCTTGGACTCTGATTGGTTCTTGGCGTGTGGTTGGTGCTCCTAAATTAAAAAAATAATTGACTAAATAAATAACTTATAAAACAACTAACTAAATAAATAAATATATAATTAATTGATTAACGAGAAAAAGACTCACATCGTACCTGGCATTCCTTGGTCCAAGCATTTCTCACTTTCACCTCTCTTGCTCATCGGCCTGGTGACTGGACCTCGGTCTGGAGCTGGCCATCCGTATGTGGCTGGTTGTCGGCGTGTGGCTGATTTCCGTAACTGAAAAAATAAGTAATTAAATAAATGACTTATTAAACATATAACTAAATAAATATATATAATTAACTGTATAAAGACTTACATCACATATGGCATTTGATTCCGACAAATGGTTGTTGTAGTTTCTCTTCTGCCTTTCCTTGGTTTCTAGCTTTTCCTCTATCTCACCCTCCATTGCTCATCGGTCTGTGGCTGGTCCTTGGACTCTGATTGGTTCTTGAACACCACAACACAACCAATTCATTTAACAATGGTTGCTTTAAATGCCAACCACAACAATTTGTAATTGTAATTGTAAACGAACATTTATAAAGCGCCACTTAGGAAACAGTGGCGCTCACGACTTGAACAAACAAAAAGGATTTCAGGCGTTTGCGAGACTGGGTAGGAGAGAGACTAAGTAACTGAAGCCGCAGGTCAAGAGGAAGGGAGTTCTAGCTGGAAGGGCCAACAATGGCAAAACTCCTGGACTGAGCAGTCGTAGTGCGGACGCGAGGGACTACCAAGAGACCACGGGTAGCTGAGCGAAGCGAGGCATGGGCAGGCAACGAGGAAACCGGAATACAAAAAAGAAGTTAATTAGGACGGAGCAGAGCCTAGAAGGCAGTTGCGCATAAGGATAAGAATCTTAAACTGGATGCGTTGACTGACAGGAAGCCAATGAAGTGAGTCACGAATAAAAGTAGATATATGGGCAGACTTTGGAAGACCACCGATAAGGCGTGCAGCAGCATTAAGTATAGACTGAAGCTTGGATGGTTTAATTGCAGAAAGTCACAATATAGGCAGCATTGCCAAAGTCAATCCTAGTGCAAATCAGGGCATGGACCAAGGTAGTGATCGCATGAAGAGGAAGCGAGTGATGAATAGAGCGGAGTTGTCGTAGGTGGCAAAGACAAGAGCGGGAGATATTATTTACATGGTCAGTCAGAGAAAGAGTTTGATCCAGGATGATTCCGAGGTCATGGACTGAGGAAGAGAAGTGGATATGAGGAAAATTAGAGGAAAGGGAACTAAAGTCAATTTTGGCAAGCTGGACACGGCCACCTCGCCGTATAGGCCTGTATGTTTGTATCTGGTCATTTATCTCAAAAACCCTATCAAAGGCCATTGAATCTAACGTGAATCTAGAAGGTGGAGTTTACAAGTTTATCCTTATTCAGTAATCATCTCAAACTTCTGTCGATTCTATATCATAAGGAAGTACCCTTGTGCAAGTATGTATGTATGTATGCATGTAAGCATGCATGTGTGTATGTATGCATGTATGCATGTGTGTATGTATGTATGTATGCATGCATGAATGTGTGCATGTATGCATGCATGTAGGTATGCATGCACGTGTGTATGCATGTATATATGCATGTGTTTATGTATGTATGTATGTGTGCATGCATGCATGCAAGTATGTATGTATGTATGCATGCATGTGTGTATGCATGCATATATGCATGTGTATGTATGCATTTGTATGTATGTATGTTTGCATGTATGCATGCATGTGTGAATGTATGTATGTATGTATGCATGCATGCATATTTGCATGTGTGTATGTATGTATGCATGCATGCATATTTTCATGTGTGTATGTATGTATGCATGCATGCATATTTGCATGTGTGTATGTATGTATGCATGTGTGTATGCAAGTATGCATGTATGTATGTATGTATGTATGCATGCATGCATATTTGCATGTGTGTATGTATGTATGCATGGATGCATATTTGCATGAGTGTATGTATGTATGCATGTGTGTATGCATGTATGTATGTATACATGCATGCATATTTGCATGTGTGTATGTATGTATGCATGTATGTATACAGGTATGTATGCATGTGTGTATGTATGTATGTATGTATATTTAAGTAGGCCTACCTCTCAAGAGCGATGCGATGTCAAACTAAGCTAAACAAGTGCGTTTTAAGATAGTTTGAACTAAGTAAAGTGGACAAACAAGCTGATAAACAAACCCAAAAAATGTGTTATCGTCATTTAGTAAAAGCATTTTTGGCAAAACAACTAAAAGACACGTTCGTATTACACTATTAATGTCTGCTAACATCATACACATGCGCTGCGCAATATGTGTATGTGTGTATATACATATGGGTGTTTGTGTGAGTATGTGTATGTATGCATGCATATTTGCATGTGTGTATGTATGTATGCATGTGTGTATGCAAGTATGCATGTATGTATGTATGTATGTATGTATGCATGCATGCATATTTGCATGTGTGTATGTATGTATGCATGGATGCATATTTGCATGAGTGTATGTATGTATGCATGTGTGTATGCATGTATGTATGTATACATGCATGCATATTTGCATGTGTGTATGTATGTATGCATGTATGTATACAGGTATGTATGCATGTGTGTATGTATGTATGTATGTATATTTAAGTAGGCCTACCTCTCAAGAGCGATGCGATGTCAAACTAAGCTAAACAAGTGCGTTTTAAGATAGTTTGAACTAAGTAAAGTGGACAAACAAGCTGATAAACAAACCCAAAAAATGTGTTATCGTCATTTAGTAAAAGCATTTTTGGCAAAACAACTAAAAGACACGTTCGTATTACACTATTAATGTCTGCTAACATCATACACATGCGCTGCGCAATATGTGTATGTGTGTATATACATATGGGTGTTTGTGTGAGTATGTGTATGTATGCATATACATGTGTGTATGTACATCGGTATGTGTGTACGAGTGTATATATGTATAACATAACAAATTAAGATTTATAAAGCACAACTTCAAGAACAGACTCATCTGTAGCGCTCTTGATCAGTCAGAAAGGACCCGTGATCAAACAATGTATGTGTGCATATGTATGTGCGTGTATGTATGTATGTATGTATGTATGTATGTATGTATGAATGTATGTATGTGTGCATGTATGCATGCATGTATGTATGTATGCGTGTATGCATGTTTGCATACATGTATGTGTGTATATATATATACATGTATGCATGCATGCGTGTATGTCTTCATTCACAATTGCTCACCACAATCAATTGATGCTTAGTCGTTAGATAATGGCGCCTAACAAATGCATAAATAAAAATCTAATGTAATGTTTTCTATAGCGCCATTATACTAATGCACATGGGATCAACCCCTGTCAAAAAAATGTCAAAATAGGTCAGGGAAAACAGAGATCTGGTTACGGTTGGTAAGGAAGTTCAACCAGACGAGTCTTAAGTTTAGACCTGAATGACACAATTATGCCACATGATCAGTCAAACGCAGATCCCGAAGTTTCATGAAAAGGTCCTCAGAAGTTTCAGAGGCAGAAAGGTAAAGTGTAACAGACTTGTTTACACGCCTCCATGGTAGCTACGTCGAGGCGCAGACGACCCATTAATCCAACGACAGTAGGATGGAAACATTTAAAGAATGGATATGTATATGTTTAAATCTGACTATTTCATGGTATGTGTGCATATGTATGTATGTATGTATGTATGTGTGCATATGTATGTATGTATGTATGTATGTGTGCATATGTATGTATGTATGTATATGTGTATGTATATATATGTATGTATATATGTATGTAATTGAATGACAGAAAAATCAAATAATAGAAGGATGGAAAGAGCGAGTGATGAAGGGATGAAAAAGGCAGAAAGAGCAAAAAATGAAATGAAATGAAAATAGAAGAATGAAATGAGGAGAGGATTGAAGGATGGAAGGATAAGCAAAAAGAGTGAATGAATGATGGAACAACAAACAAAGAGAATAAAGAATGATGGAATGAAGGAAAGAGGAGGTTTGGTTGTCTCTTCAGTGCAACCTGACAACTGCTTCGAATGATCGAACGAATGATCGAATGAATGATCCAAAAGCAACGAAATACTTCTGCATCCAGGGAAGTCAACCACTTAAAAAACATGAACCACAATCTTTCAGAGATCCCCAAAATGTGCTACATAATTGCTCAGATAATTCACACACGATAGTGGATCAAGGGCCACACCACTGAGTGGCCCAAAACTCGTCTAGGTGTGACCTGCCCAATAAAACTGGAAAACTAGAAAAGTCAAAAACTGCCAACGAATGAAAAGGTGATTAAAATTTAAGAAACTAAAATAGTGTATATGTATGTGTGGATGTATATATGTATGCATTTATAAATGCATACATGCATGTCGGTATATAACCATGTATGTATGTATGTATGTATGCATGCATGCAAGCATGTTTGTATATATTTATGTATGTATGTGTGTATGCATGTATGCATGCATGAGTATACATCCATGTACAAATGCATGCGTGTATGTACACATATATAGAAGTATGTATGTACGTATTGTATGTATGTAAGTATTGTATGTATGTATATGTATATGTATATAACTATCCATGTATGCATGTGTGCATTTATGCATGTAAGCACGTAAACATGTAAGCATACAAGCATATGTGTATGTGTAAGCTTGTGTGTAAGCAAGCGAGCAAGCATGCATGCATAGTAGGTATGCACATATGCATGCATGTATGCATGTATCTGGTTATTCACTGTATATAGCATCTTCTAAGAAGCAGTTGACAAAGGGTATAAAGAACCTCACAATTATAACAAGCAACTTCTATAGCGCCAGAGTCTAATGCTCAAAACATCAACCGGTGGTGCACCCAAACCAAGGAAAGCATGGTCAGTAGGACAGAGTCAGTCTACAGAGACAGCGATGCAGCCTGTGTTGGATAAGAAAGAGGTGCAAGTCTTAAGTTGTAGCCGAAATTACATCTCGAGATGGACGAAAACAAACAGACGCCAGAAGAGAATTCTAGAAGTCCAGCAACTGAAAGCTCACCAATCAAGAACAAGTACAAGGGCGCAAAGTACGTACGGTCGATGTAGTCCTACTCCAAGTGTCCCCTTAGACTTAGAGGGTTCTAGCAGAAGTTATATGTTCAAATAATTTCTGCGCTGGCAGGGATTTGAACCTCCAACGTCGAGGTTGACCTTCCAACACGCTGACTAGAAGAATATCGCTCATCCACAGCAAAGATAAAACTCAATTAAAACTCACAGTTCAGTTGGCGTTGCGTCTGTTCCCGTCGTCAGAAGGGTCCTGAAGGATCGAAAACTGCGTCTTCCGCCTCCAAATGGTTGGTACCTCGTTGCACCCCGCGAAGGTAGACTACAGTCTCTGCTGGTGTCCGACTGATGTCCTTCGAGCGATCACGCGGCCCCTTTGGCGCCCAAGGTCGCCTTCAGACGGTCAACATCAGGTGGCTGTTCACCCTAAACAACCACCAACCAACGTTCGAAATTACTAAATACGCCTGATATATTAATCTGTGCTCAGAATGAACAGGTTCTGTTAAAGCCAAACTTTAACTCAGTTGATCCATATATGAACTTAGTCTACGTTAAACTTGGCAGGAAAACCGCAGTTCATTCGTATCCCATTAATTTCCGTTTCTTTCGCTTTAACTTATGACCTAGACTTCACCAGTTCGACCACCACAAAAAACAACGCAACATTCAATTCGTTCGTATATAGGCATTTACATAGCGCCTTTATAAATAACTCAAAAGTGTTGTGCTTGGAAAGAACAAATATCGAAGACACAATTCAATGTCAGTTCACCACTAGCAGGACAACAGACCAACCCTTCATGTCCGGTAGTCATGGAATGCAACACAGTGACACAGAATGTAAGGCAATGTCGTAGAATGTAACACAATGTGACAAAATGGTCCTCGGTTTGTAGCTGGTTGTGGGCGTGTGACTGGTGCTCATAAGTGAAACAATAAGTGATATAATACTAAACATATTAAACAATAAACTAAATAAATAAATATATAATAAACTGAATAACTTGATAAAGACTTACATCGTATCTGGCATTTGCTTTTCCAGCTTTTCCTCTCCCACCCTCCCCTGCTCATCAGTCTGTTGATTCCTCCGTCTGACGGTTGGTCCGCGGTATGTGGTTAGTTCTCGGCGTGTCGATGGTCATCGATCCGTAACTGAAAAAATAAGTAACTAAATAAATAACTTATTAAACAAATAACTAAATACGTAAATATAATTAACTGTATAAAGACTTACATCACATATGGCATTTGATTCCGACAAATGGTTGCTGTTGTTTCTCTTCTGCCTTTCCTTCGTTTCCAGCTTTTCCTCTATCTCACCCTCCATTGCTCATCGGTCTGTAGCTGGTCCTTGGACTCTGATTGGTTCTTGGCGTGTGGTTGGTGCTCCTAAATTTAAAAAATAATTGACTAAATAAATAACTTATAAAACAACTAACTAACTAAATAAATATATAATTAATTGATTAACGAGAAAAAGACTTACATCGTATCTGGCATTCCTTGGTCCAAGCTTTCCTCACTTTCACCTCTCTTGCTCATCGGTCTGGTGACTGGACCTCGGTCTGGGGCTGGCCATCCGTATGTGGCTGGTTGTCGGCGTGTGGCTGATTTCCGTAACTGAAAAAATAAGTAATTAAATAAATAACTTATTAAACATATAACTAAATAAATATATATAATTAACTGTATAAAGACTTGCATCGCATATGGCATTAGATTCCGACAAGTGGATGCTGTTATTTCTCTTCTGCCTTTCCTTGATTTCCAGCTTTTCCTCTATCTCACCCTCCATTGCTCATCGGTCTGTGGCTGGTCCTTGGACTCTGACTGGTTGTTGGCGAGTGGTTGGTGCTCCTAAATTAAAAAATAAGTCACTATGTAAATAATTTATTAAACAACTAACTAACTAAATAAATATACAATTAAATGAATAACAAGATAAACACTTACATCGTATCTGGCATTCCTTGGTCCAAGCTATTCCTCTGTCTGTGTGCATATTCAACAATCATAGAATCTGGGTCAGTGAAGGTTACTAAAAGTCAGTCCTGAAAGCAAGTTTTACAATCTGGCATCAGCAATTGTATCAGCTGAGCACTAGAGAAGAAGGCAGAATCTATAGAAATGATTCTATCCAACTGAGCAACAACATCGAACCCCCTACAAATTAAGGCAGCAAATGTCTGAAGTTATATTAATTAAGCTTAATGTCCGTCTTAGCAAGCGTGTGTTGAACAGTTTGCATTTACTTGACAAGTGCTGAAGCGTTTGTTTCCTTCATCCTCTGATGGCTGACCTCAAGGTAACGAGATCGTTGGCAAGAAGCGATTCCTAAACAACCACCAACATTCGAAATTACTAAACACGTCTGAAATATTAATCTGTGTTCAGAATGAACAGGTTCTGTTAAAGCCAAACTTTAACTCAGTTAATCCATATATGAACTTAGTCTACGTTAAACTTGGCAGGAAAACCGCAGTTCTTTCGTATCCCATTAATTTCCGTTTCTTTCGCTTTAACTTATGACCTAGACTTCACCAGTTCGACCACCACAAAAAACAACGCAACATTCAATTCGTTCGTATATAGGCATTTACATAGCGCCTTTATAAATAACTCAAAAGTGTTGTGCTTGGAAAGAACAAATATCGAAGACACAATTCAATGTCAGTTCACCACTAGCAGGACAACAGACCAACCCTTCATGTCCGGTAGTCATGGAATGCAACACAGTGACACAGAATGTAAGGCAATGTCGTAGAATGTAACACAATGTGACAAAATGGTTCTCGGTTTGTAGCTGGTTGTGGGCGTGTGACTGGTGCTCATAAGTGAAACAATAAGTGATATAATACTAAACATATTAAACAATAAACGAAATAAATAAATATATAATAAACTGAATAACTTGATAAAGACTTACATCGTATCTGGCATTTGATCCGGGCAAATGGTTGATGTGGTTTCTCTTATGCTATAGCTTGGTTTCATGCTTTTCTTCTTTCTCTCACCCAGCACCGCTCATAGGTCTGTGTCTTGTCCTGGGTCTGGTGGCTGGCCCTGGCAACTGCATATATAAATAAAATTGAAAATACTGCCCATTCACTGCTTGTTAAAATGAATTAATTTGACTAATAAGAGTGTAACAAATTTATCAGAATCAGTTTTAGGTCTAAACAAAAGTTGAATAACATGTTTCTAATATTTCGCAAAAAAATCGCTATTATCCATTTTCATTGCACAAAACATTATTTTGTGCTTCTTTAAGAACATATAATTCTGCGTTAATTAATGCTGAAACACAGTTGTAGTTGTAGTAATTTAATTATTTGAAAGAAAGACACAGGTGCGTTTAGGTAGCGGCTATTATTAGTCTAGGCGGGAAGTATAGGAGACCTCTGTGGACAGTCTTGAAATTATTATTTAAAGGACAGTCATGAATTCGTAGCTGCAAAAGAGAACAACTTGTAATAAAGTCTTTTGGGTTCGCTACTTTATTAATAAAAATGCAATAAAAACAATACAGACCAAAGTTTGACCAACTTGGTAATAATATTTCATTTAGCTTTAGAAAGAGGCATCCGGAAAACTCTATTTTTAAGAACTTGTAGAACGCACCTTTCATAGCTTTAAAAGACCGCTCCCAAAATCAACTTCAGGCTTAACGGATTGAACCATTATCTAAGGGGTGCACAGGATAAAGAACTTGAAAAATTGTGGGGGTGAGAGGGTTGTGGATTAAGCTTTAGAGGAGTAAGTAAGTATTCTTTTATTAGCATGAGTCAAACGCCCACACTTTACAACAACAATGCACACAACAATATAGAAAAGGTCACGAACAACGTAAAATAGGGTCTGAATGACAGCTTAATATAATAATATGGTTAAATAGTTCAGAATACAGAGCCACAACTTTTGGAAAAATCTAGCAAAATTGATATATTGATCAACTGAAAAAGTTACAATTTTCTGTATTTATATAGTGATCGAATGATAAATGATCTTTTTTGGAGCAATGTGTGAAAGTTCGGCAATTCAAAATTATGTCCTCTCTCCCGCAAGGTGAAACCGTGAGAGTGCTTAGCTGGAAGTAACTGGTGAAGGCAGTGGTTAGGATCCTGGATGCTTTTAAAGAATTTCAATTCAATTTTCAATCTAATTTTTTTCGCAATAATTTCCCAATTTTATACTATCACCGATCAAAAGGTCACTATGCCCAGCGCGGCGTAAAAAGGAATCGATTCTCCCAATTAATTCTGTTGACAGGAAACCACCTCAGGATGGTAGAGCGTAGGTAAGCCTGGAGACTACAAGAGCTTGGAGAATGCTTTGTAATTTATTTGAAGGCATTCCTTGAGATCGAATGACTTTTGATGGGTAAAGGCGTTGACCGCAAATAGTCAAAATAAAAGACACATGGTCGTCAAATTTCAGATCTTCTCTAAACATAACACCCAACACTTTAACAAGTTTAACTCGTTCAACGCCAATAATAGGATCAGGGAGGGATAAGAATCTAGGTAGTAGTGGTGGTAGTAGTAGTAGCATCTTTGGTAGTAGTAGTAGCATCTTTGGTAGTAGTAGTAATGCCATAGTTGAACGACATCTTGTGGCATCAAAGGCCGCTGGTGTAGCCCTCCTCCTTTATAGACGTAGAACCCACTTCAATATTAGAAGACAAGGCGTTTATTTTTAACCAATATAGGGCCTTGTTCGAGGGCTGTTAATGAGCTCCGAGTTCTGACCGACATTGAAGTTAGGCACAAGTTAACGTCTATAGTGTCGGCTAAGTGTACACATATTCATATTATATCTCTGGTACGATGTTGAGTGGGAAATGTGAAACTTGGGTTTATTTACCTTACTCGCGTGACTCGAACTGAAACAGTTTCGGTGCCGAGCTGATCTGCCTTGGGTTTGAACTACTTTGGCGACAGGTAAACATCTTTCATTTCTCGTAATTAATTAGACGTTGCAACTGTTGAGTAGGAATCGAAGCGACAAAAGTGTTATGCGAAGGTGTGTAGGGTGAGAATCGGAAATTCATCGTCTTTTCATAGTTTAAGTCGAGTAGGACCGTGTAGTTGCGGCTATAATGACACTAACGGAATTCAGGTCACTGACTATGTTAAATAAAATAATTCTGTAAATGCGCACGTTTTTCTATAGCGACCGTATGGCCTCGACTCTGCGTATTTTCCAATTAATTGATCAAGTGAGATCCTTCTCTTGGCTACCCGTTTGAACTGAATGGGTGCCTCGCCAGTTGAGGTTACCGTGTGCGTTGTCTTTAACGAATTTAAATTTGACTCGTCAGCTTCTGAAACGATTGGGTACTGAACCGAAACAGGGTTCACAACTCCCGAAGAAAGGATTGCGGGACACTTTCCCGCTACTTCTTTCCTTGCTATAAGGCCTTATGTTCGCCTGTGAATAAACTGGTTCCCGCGACTTAGCTTGCGTTGGGCGCTGTAGAAATCTCGAGATTACGATAACGATTACGATATAAGTAAGTAAGTATATTCTTTATTAACCAATAGCTAATCGCACATCGGTTTACAAGTATTTAAGAACACAAGAAAACTTAATATTCATACAACATCCTAAAAATAAAACATTTACGCGTTAAATTGTCAGCAGGAGGAATAATACGATCATGGGTGTGGGGCCGTAGGGAATAACTGAGGGCTTTAACTGGTGGGAGCAGCTGATGTAAGACATGATTTGGATTGTTCAAGATTGCCTTAAAGAGACGAGCATCGGCTATGCCACAGAGTTCAACGAACGTTGTGGAGTCTCCAGGAAGATAGCAGAGACGCACCAGTCTCCGCATCAAAGCCTGAAGCCAAGCCCTGGCCTGTGCTCCAGCACAGCCCCACCATACGGGAGAGGCGTACAGCATCCTGGCCAGTGTTGTGGCTCGGACAACGTCGTAGAGCCGAGGGCCAGTTAGGCCATGTGCTACAAGAATTCGTATGTCATATAAAGACTGACGCGCCTGACTATGAATCCGATCAATATGAGAATCAAAATTTAACATACTCGATAGGGTAACATCCAATATAGTCATTTCTGGTACTCTGGTTAAACCAGGAATAACATTAGGTAAAATTATTTGATGATTTCTCATTCTTGGCCGGTGAATTATCATTTCACATGTCTTTTTATGATTAAGTTTTAAGTTACAAGTGTCCGCCCAAAGAGTAACATGATCCAGTTCAGCCTGAACCATCAAGCTATTGCAGGATGGTATAACAAGGTAACTGTCATCAGCATATTTAAATAACCTATTGTTGGGTGCTAAAGGCTTATACTTGGATATGGCAACTAGGAAGTTCACTGGTCCCAGACCCGAACCTTGAACAATACTGGAATTTATGCCTACTAAGGTAGAGACACAGTCACTGAATTTGGTACGATGTTGTCGGTTGGTTATGAAGGAAATTATCCAATTGTAAAAGTGATCAGGAATGGCAAGATCAGCAAGTTTATCAGCGAGTTTATCTGATGGATTGGCACAAACTTGTTTCTGTTCTGTTAGTTATTGGAGCTTTATTTTCTGTTCTGTTAGTTATTGGAGCTTTATTTTGAAAAACAAAAGTCCCACTTTTTATAAGTATCATTTGTCTCAAGTTTGCATTTTCAAAATAAAGATTTGTTCACTGAGGCACAATCATTGAGCTGGCAACAGACATGGCAGAAATGTGCTTATATGTCTATCGGAGACAGTATGTGTTAGTGCTTAATGCTGCTATTATATTTATTATCAATTGCTTCATTACAGTAATTATTATCAATTGCTTTATAACATTAAGTCACAGTTTTTGTGTAATTTAAATCTGTTCTGCTGATTAGCATGTAAAACTTCGCAAAATATGATGGTGAGAAAACCAATTGAAACCGCGACTCGGGACCTGCAAAATCTTCGAAAAATATGATGGTAATAAAACCGATTGAAACCGCGACTCGGGACCTGCAAAAACTTCGAAAAATATGATAGTGATAAAACCGATTGAAACCGCGACTCGGGACCTGCAAAAACCTCGAAAAATATGATGTTGAGAAAATCGGTTGAAACCGCGACTCGGAATCTGCAAAAACCTCGAAAAATATGATGTTGAGAAAATCGGCTGAAACCGCGAATCGGGACCTGCAAAAACCTCGAAAAATATGATGGTGATAAAATCGAATCGGGACCTGCAAAAACCTCGAAAAATATGATGGTGATAAAATCGGTTGAAACCACAACTCGGAACCTGCAAAAACCTCGAAAAATATGTTGTTGAGAAAATCGGCTGAAACCGCGAATCAGGACCTGCAAAAACCTCGAAAAATATGATGGTGATAAAATCGGTTGAAACCGCGACTCGGGACCTGCAAAAACCTCGAAAAATATGATGGTGAGAAAATCGGTTGAAACCGCGTCTCGGGACCTGCAAAAACTTCGAAAAATATGATGGTGAGAAAACCGATTGAAACGGCGACTCGGGACATGAAAAACGACGAAAATTATGATGGTGAGAAAAACGATTGAATCGACGATTGGGAACATAAAAAACGACGAAAAATATGGTTTTTAGAAAAGGGATAAAGAAGGCGATCAAAATGATGAAAATAACGCGAAACATATGATGGTGGGAAAAGCGAGAAACTGACGATTAAAATGATGAAAAAATAACGAAAAATGGTAGGGTGAGAAAAACGATAAAGATTACGAGAGAATTTATGAAAAATCGACGAGAAATATGAAGGCGAGAAAAACGATAAAAACAACGACTGAAATGTTGAAAAATCTAAGAGAAAATTTATACGGAGGAATCTCGGAACGCTTTACAATAAATCCAAAAATTCAAATGTTTTACTCGCAGTTTGGCATCAGTTATACAAAGGCTATTTCTTCGACACGCCACGTTTGCGAAGCTAATGACTCGGAATGAAAAAATGGAGGATTGGGTCGTTCTAACGTGAGTGGCCACGCAGGAGCGCAGAGGTTCGTACAAAAGCTCGCTTTCTCTGTCACTCCTTCAATCTGAGTTGTATCAATAGAAGCATTGCATGCTAAGCGTCGCTTCTTACACTTGAGATTATTTATTTAAAGTTTATTTATTTGTTCATTACGTGATTTATTTGTGCATTAATTATAGTAGGCCTATTTTTTACAAGGGCGGAATACACAGCGACGCATGAAACATCATTTCATAGCAAAAGCTATGCATTGTATTACATCATCATCTTCATCGACGTCATCATCGTCATCATCATCATCATCATAATTTTCATCAATATAATTAAATATGTAATTAAGTTAGGCACATCCACAATTTGCATTGTTAAATCCGGTTAAGTAGTACAGCATCCGAGATTTCTTGCCTTTACGTCTAGTTCCCCGATTACTATGGATTCCTGACTATGGTTGCAGTTGGAAAGTACAGTTGACTCCGATTTCCGCCCTAGGGTCACATCCCTTAATATTTCGAAATTTGCAGTAAGCTTCACGCGATCGCGATCTCCATAACATAAGCATGCCAAATGTGTAAAATACCGACTTTATTATCAGAAATAAAAAAAGTTTTTGAATTCCCGATTTCCGTGTTCAGAACTAAGTCCCCTGTTAGTGGGATATACAGGTATAGTAGTACTTTAAAGCTAAGCGCATACAGGACACCAGCTTATTCACGCGCATTGCGTCAAGCCAAACAGATGGTCGAGAGATACCGAGTGAAGACCAAGGTCCGGTTGCCGTGAGACCAGACAGAGAAGGAGAAAGGCTGTGGTTACCTTTACCTGTCTGCATATTTTAAATGTACTATAGCCTACCTTCGCAGTTTTTCGGCGGATTCGTTGATGCCGCAGATGACCCGGTTCTGTCGTTCAGCTGCCTGCAACGCATCGCGCAGAGCTCCACCCACCCCGACGTCATCGTGACGAACACCGCTACGAAAATAATGTCAAAATGACTTTCCAAAAATTTTAGCAGGGTAATAATAGTACTTTCTAATGCGCAGGTGTTAACGCACAAGGCATTAGCCGATGGCGCATCAAAGCCAAGCCCGTCAATATCCAAAAGGTCAGTCCACAAGACAGAGAGGCAGCCTACGATGGATAAGCAACTCGAAACAGTAAGTTTTCAGCTGAGAGAGAATTTACACAAGCGACTGAGCAGAACGAACAGACACAGGACAGAAAGGGAGTTTCAGAATTTAGGTCCAGCAACAGAAAAGCCCGTTCATCAAGAACAGCTGTAATCCTAGGTATGACCAGAGAAAGCCGATCGGATGACCTTGCAGAATAATGGTGAGTGTGGGGAATAAAAACTGATTTTAAGTATTGTGATTGGCCGCACTCAATGTTTTATTTTAAGGATCACGTAGGCCAAATGCATGACTTTATTTAGCGCCTTTCACCAGACCATCCAGAAAATGTTATAACGACCATTTATAGTGTTAATAGAAAGAAGTGTCCTGAAATAATGCAGTTGGTCTCATTTCAGTAAAGGACTTTCTGCAGTAATGTAACTTTTTTAGGGTTTGAAAAGTCACTTATTTTAAACTTTGATGATGGATGATGGATGATTGATGGTGATGATGGTGGTGATGGCGATGATGGTGATGATGATGATGATGATGACGATGATGAGTAGCGTAGAGCTTACTATTAGGACTAAGTAAATGATTCGGGGGCCTGAAAGTAGACAGGCATCAAGCTAAAACAGTCAGTTAACTATTGTTATTGCAAACCTGTTCTGAGTCGAATTTAGGCGCTCTGCCACTCCCACTTCTAGCTGAATTATCTGTCCTGACTTCATTCAGAGGACGATCCTAACACAATAAAAACACAGTAAGTAAACCTCTGTACAGGACTACCAGAAGTAAAGTGGACAGGTTCAGGTTCAAATAGAATTTACCCCTGTGGCCTTTCAGAGTTTGCGCCTAAAACGACACATAAAGCCTACTGTACTGAGTCTTTCACTGACCTTCTGAAATTGACCTGATTGCGCTTGATCCTTCGGTTCATTTGATCAAGGCATTTGATTAATGCCTTGTGCACTCCCTTTCTTCCTCTACTCCCCTGCTTCCTCTTATCTCTCTTTCCGCTCCAACCCCAAACACCACCACCCCCATAGCTGCCACGCTGTCTCTGCCTGATTTTTGGATCTTCACCTGGAACCGAACCCTTTTGCCTGTCGATTTTGTTTTGACTGAGCGCATGTGAATACGCTGGTCCCCTTGACGTGGCTTTCGTTTGGCGCTGTAGAAATCTCGGGATTACGATTACGATATAAGAGCCCCATGGAATTTACAGGTGAACCTGGATATGATTGGATGGGATCAGATAAGATCTGATCAGACAAGATCTGATCAGATAAGACGAGCCTACATTTATTTTAGACATGTTATAGTGGTGCGCAACAGTCTAGTGGTTAATGTGCTCGGCTGTCAGTCGAGAAGTTGGGGGTTCAAATCTCAGCCAGAGCAGAAATTTGTTTCGAGATTTCGGTTCCACGTGCGCCTTCTAGCGAACTCAGCTATAATGACCGTACACTATCGGTAGGAAGATCAGGCGGCATTGGAGAGGACTGGCCACCAGCACTCAAATGCCGAGACCAAGAAAATGAAGTCGCTAACAGTTCATATCCATGGCCGGCCGCCACTTAAGGCCAGCTTAAGGAACTGCTCTTCTACTTCTTCTCCTCCCCCTTCTTCTGCTCCTCCTTCTCCTCCATCTTATCTTCCTCCTCCTCCTTCTCCTCCTCCTCCTTCTTCTCTTCCTCCTCCTTCTCCTCCTCCTCCTCCTCCTTCTTCTCCTCCTCCTCCACCTTTTCCTTTAACTGCATGTGTGGCATTTTAGCAATTCAGCAGATTGATTCAGTGTGTTGGAACACTGAGCAAGTACCTCAAACGACATTTTATATCCAGTGATAACTGATGCTTGTCATAAAATATTGGCGCTATATAAAGCGCTATATAAATTAGTAAAACGGACTAATTTTCATTTGACTTATGTCAGAGGGTCTACTTTATGTGTGATTATGTAGCATGTGCATTGTATAAAACATATTTCAGAATGAGGCCAAGGTTCATAATTACGCTAACACCGAGCTGCATATTCTACTTGTAGGCCAAAGATCAGCTGTCACGATCTACAACTTATTAATAGTCACCAACAAAGAATAATACATTATTTTCTATCAACGGTGCAGTGAGAAAAAAATAATTATCGTAATCGTAATCGCAAGATCGAGATTTCTACAGCACCCAACGAAAGCTAAGTCGCGGAAACCAGCTTATTCACAGCCACTCAGTCAATACAAAATCGATGAGCAGGAAGAGTTTGGTTCCAGTCAAGATTCAAGAGTCAGGCAGGGAGAACGTCAGATGATTACAGTGGATGGCGTTTGGCATTGAAACGGAAATTGAGAAAAGGAGAATAGAAGCGTCAGGAAAGGATTTGTGGATGAGGAGTGTTTTTAAAGGTTTGATCGAAAGACCTGCGCAGAAATTAACAAAGTTGAAATAAACTAGATCAAACCTTAAATTCAATGGGACAAATCACAAAGCAGACGTTCCACAAATGACGCAAAGAACGAGACTCCCCAAATTCCTTGACCCACACTCAGCCTGATACAGAGACAGCTGACGTCGTGATGACTATCAGTATTCGTGATGACTTTCTGTATGCTCTCAGCTCAAGGTCACTCTATCTTCCGTCTGTCTACGTAACGCATCGCAATCGCCGCTTATATATAGGCAACTGGGCTTGCAAATACCTTGATAAACTAATGCTGTATGCGTAGCTCTGATCCTCCCTACCTGCGCCATCTCGCCGCCTATTTGCGCGCCTAAGTCGTAGGCGACAGTTCCATCGATGATTACTTAACACATCAGTCAAACGGTGGCTTCAGCAGCGCCCGATGCACAGCACGTAGCATCTCTCCGACGAGAAACCGTGGAGTGCGGAAAGAACATCGCATCCAGAGGATGGATGACAAACGCAGTTTCAGGGCACTCAGTTATGAGCAAGTGACCAGGAAATAGATCACCGTTTTTTATGTTTAGAGCACGTGTACAAATGCACACACACGCATGCATTCATGCCACATACACACATGCAATACATACATGCATGCATACATACATACATACATGCATACATATAAATAATACATGAATACATACATACATACGTATGTACGTACGTATGTATGTACATGCATGCATGCATATATACATACATGCATACATACCTACATATACATATAATACATACATGAATACACACATACTGTTGCATGTTGGAACGAGTAGGTTCGTAGTCGTACAGGGCAGAATCAGCATCAACGTTCTGTAGGTTAACATCTTTCATTTCACTCCAAAAAAACGATACATCAGACAGCAGTCACGTCAAGACAAAAGGCTTCAAACGGCACATCAGACATTCGACATTTGATCCCCTACTCTCGATACACGATTCACTCTTCCCGACTCTTTCCCTCAACTCTCGACTTCTCGATACATACATAAATATCTTCGATTTCTATCGATCGACCTAGCTCTCAACAGCTTAGGGTCTCTCTTTAGTATCCTTTCTTCAACCAACGAGGAAACACTTCATCAACCACTCCTTCAACACCGGTGCCAACTGTTGCATGGCCACGCGTCTTCACCAGACACGAACACTCTTCTCGCTCACACGTGCCCTTGCAACAATACATACATACATACGTATGTACCTACGTACGTACATACATAAAATACATACACACATATAAATGGACAAATACAGTACCATACAATCGCAGCAAAGAACTGACCACCATTTGTGGATCCAAATGGGGTTTAATGTTGAACTCCTAAACTTGGTATACAGTCTTACACGCATACGATAAGTGTGCGCTTAGGCGTATGACTGCCGGCCGTTTAGTCTTATCGGGTTACATCTGGATTTATGCGCTCTTTGCTAAAGTCTATCGTTTTGGGTCTTGATATGTCTGGCGACCTACGGCGGGAATTCCTTTCTCTCTCTGCCACTTTTCCGCAAGCGTTTGAAGACCGTATTATTCCCCGCTAGTTCTGGGACATCGGGCCGGAAGCGCCTCTGATGTGTTTTTATCTTGAAGTGGCGCTTTATAAGTTTTTGATTACAATTACAATTACATGTCACACACATACATGTAAACAAGTGCAAACACATAAATTCACACATACATAGGTATAGAAACATTAATTCATACTTCTTCTAGCATATGCATGTATGTATGTGTGTATGTATGTATGTATGTGTGTATGTATGTATGTAAATATGTATGCATGTTTGTGTGTATATGTATGTATATATACATGCAAGCATGCATGCATGCATACTTACATACATACATATAATCCTCTGTTTCAATTTTTGGCCAACAAGTCCAGATAACCGAGAATCCTATATTTTGCTATCTTTGTGATATCGCTCATATTATATATACCTATTGTATAGGGTATGCAAGCTTTTACAATTATATCAAGCATACATACTACATGAATGTTACATGATCTATATGCTATATGTGTTACATATAACACAGTG
Source organism: Norana najaformis (assembly GCA_964023275.1). Taxonomy (NCBI): domain Eukaryota; kingdom Metazoa; phylum Annelida; class Clitellata; order Crassiclitellata; family Hormogastridae; genus Norana; species Norana najaformis. The sequence continues at coordinate 15,146,273 of OZ029923.1, forward strand.
TTATATATATATATAATTGTTTATATAGATTATACAATTATAGACGCTATTTCTGGTTATATATGGTTTCGTTTTGTGCGCGGATTCTTCTTCCTGGTCTAGAAATAAGACTCGTTCGCAGAACTAGACCAAGACAGCAGAGCTGCAAAAAACTGATATTTGCCTACGAAAGAAAACTCCATCGAGACGGTGTTCTCACTAGTCTTGTCACAGCGTCCACCGTCAAGAACCATAAACAAGAACCTGGCTTCTGATTGGCAGGCCGTTGCATTTTAAAGTAGGCCTAAACAAAACGTAGACGATGCTGCATGAAATGGACTCTGACATTTCTACCGCTTTTCAATGTTGTTCGGACTGTGGATACTTGCATGGCATAGCCTATACATGTGTATCTGGGAAACACTGCACTAGTTATATTTAGTTGTGCATGAGATTGATTGTATGCGTTGTTTACAGTTTATGCGTGTGTCAGTAATCTAGTTTAACTATTGCTACAATGATTCTATACCGTGTAGGCTAATGTAGGCCTACGTATGTGCGTTTGTCAGATACAAAATGGCTATTTATTCACTCACTCACTCACTCACTCACTCACTCACTCACTCACTCACTCACTCACTCACTCACTCACTCACTCACTCACTCACTCACTCACTCACTCACTCACTGGCTAGCTCACTCACTCACTGGCTAGCTCACTCACTCACTCACTCATTCATTCACTCTCACTCACTCACTCACTCACTCACTCACTCACTGGCTAGCTCACTCACTCACTCACTCACTCACTCACTCACTCACTCACTGGCTAGCTCACTCACTCACTCACTCATTCATTCACTCTCACTCACTCACTCACTCACTCACTGGCTAGCTCACTCACTCACTCACTCATTCATTCACTCTCACTCACTCACTCACTCACTCACTCACTCACTCACTCACTCAATCACTCACTCACTCACTCACTCACTCACTCACTGGCTAGCTCACTCACTCACTCACTCACTCATTCATTCACTCTCACTCACTCACTCACTCACTCACTCACTGGCTAGCTCACTCACTCACTCACTCACTCACTCACTCACTCACTGGCTAGCTCACTCACTCACTCACTCACTCACTCACTCACTCACTCACTCACTGGCTAGCTCACTCACTCACTCATTCATTCACTCTCACTCACTCACTCACTCACTCACTCACTCACTCACTCACTCACTCACTCACTCACTCATTCATTCACTCTCACTCACTCACTCACTCACTCACTCACTCACTCACTCACTCACTCACTCACTCACTCACTCACTCACTCACTCACTCACTCACTCACTCACTCACTCACTCACTCACTCACTCACTGGCTAGCTCACTCACTCACTGGCTAGCTCACTCACTCACACTCATTCATTCACTCTCACTCACTCACTCACTCACTGGCTAGCTCACTTGCTCGCTTCTTTACCTGAAAAAAACTGGGGTTTCCTGGTGCTCTGACCTCTCTGGGGACAATTAATATGCAGTGCAGATTGGGAAAGAAGATTACAGCCATGCAGAGAATTTGCCGGAAGCATTTAATTGGATCATGAGAAGATTCAGGCAGCATTGAAGAAGGAAGAAGACACACTACAATTTTTCACACCTCTACGGAAACTCACCAGAATCGTAGGTCCCCAGGTATAGAAATCTTTAATCTTTGGTACTGTTAGGTCTGTTGTGCCTGTGATAAGCTGGTTCCCGCGACTTAGCTTTCGTTGGGCGCTTAGAAATCTCGAGTTTACGATTACGATACGATTACGATCACGACTGGTTCAAAATTTCTCAGCGCCCCACAAAAACTGCTTCAGGGAGACTAACCTTTTTCAGTTTAGTCAGATCGCATTGATCAGCAAGATCCGAGTTGTTGAGCGAATTTAGTGCTAGATCGAATTACATGGAGGTTTACCCACGATGGAAGGATTTACGGATGTAAGATTCGCAACCGAAACTGTTCTATGTGTAGCACCGCTCTAGATTTGAGTAGGCGTAAAGTGTATGCATATTAATAAACGGTTACCATTTAAGCTCAAACTCACAGGTAAGCATAGAATTATAAATTGCTTTTAGGGTCTACACCTGAGAATCTCGAGTTTACGATTACGATACGATTACGATCACGACTAGTTCAAAATTTCTCAGCGCCCCACATTATGACATCTGATGTAACACTATCGGGAACATGATTCCCAAAAGTAATCCACATATAGAAATTAGACTCGTTTTTACATGACGTCGGTTTTAAGCGGTTCTTTCTTTGGCTTCAACGAAAACGTTATTTTTAGTTTCTGGTGTATGTTAAACTATAAAATGATTGAGACTATTAAGATAAGAGCTGCGGACTCATCCTCGAGAACAGATCTATTAATAAAATGATTTGTTGCATTAGGCTTGCACTGCTTCGAGATAAGAATACGTTTTGGTTCTGTGTGTCATCAAGCGATGCACGTAAACGTCATTACAAACTGTCATACGAACTGTTAATGGCATTTAGGCTACTATTTATATCAGATCCTATAATTAGGCTTTGTCGCTACTTATAAACTATTTATAAACCAATAGTTATAGTACCAGGTACTGGTAATCGATCGCCATTATTTTAGTACTCGTTCAGACAATGTATGCGGTGTAGGTCTTATGTATGTATGTAGGCCTAAGCATGAATGTAGGCCTAGTGTGTATGTATAGTATGTATGTATGTATGTATGCATGTCTCTGTGTGTATGTCTCTGTGTGTATGTCTCTGTGTGTATGCATGTATCGAGGGCCTATGTATGTATGTAGGTAGTAGGTAGTTAGGTAGGTAGGTAGGTAGGTCTGTAGGCCAATACTGAACCGACTGAATTTCCTCATTTTGTTAATTTTCTCTCCCTTTCGCTCCTTTCCCCAGTTTATCTTTCCACGCAACTCGCAGCTGGACAGCTAGGCGCTAAAGAGACCGTTTTGTGGACAATTTCCATTTTTAATTCATGTTAATAAACGTCGACGGCCATACACACAACTCCGTCGTTGTCAGATGCTAACCACCCTATCTTAAGCTATTTGACTGAAAAATGCTTAAGTTTGGCTTACAGCTGGTTTCCTGTAGGCCTAGCTCTAAACGGTAGGGTAATTACTCTTAAGTATTCTGTTGTATGTTATACCAACTGCTCGTGAATTGAACATTTGAGCTTATTCTCAGATCAAACTAATTCGCTCAATTTTGAGGAAAAATATAGGGAAAGTGAAATTTTAAGGAAAAGTAATAACTTAGCTAAAAAGGCTCCAGTGGGATTCGAACCCACGATCTCCTGCTTACTAGGCAGGCGCTTTAACCAACTAAGCCATGGAGCCCTGACACCAAGAGGATCACATTTACTGTATACAAAGCAATTTCCTAGGACGTCACGTTTTTCGCCAAAGTTTCATTTATAATAAATAAATGCTATAACTTATGGATACTGTTGCTTTTTTATAGGATGCTTGAAATGCAATTCGATAATTTACGAATCGATACTGAATTGAGAAAATGAGAGCGAGTGTTAGTATAATTCATTCCCTTATGCAAGCATAATTTCTGTGACTTTTTAATCATAGGATTTTCCAAGTGGTAATTTTTAGTTAATAATTACAGAAGTTTTCCGATACTAACTTCTTTTCAGTCGATAATGCATCAGTGGTAGTGCACTGTTCATTCGAAAGGCGGCACACCAAGAAATATTTCACAACTACCAAACGCACAGATAACACAGTAAGGTCAAAATTTAAAAAAACTTCTATATCTGCTCGTCTACATTAAAGGCATTTTATGTACAGCTGCTTGTTCTGTCGTCATCTCAACAGTTTTTCTTATTCTAGTGCATTTACTGCGGCTACAGTTTATTATATGATAATTCAGACTTCTGTGCGTTTCCCTCTCATTATTGGCGAGATGGCGCGTTGTCGCCTTTCTAAATTATTATAATTGTAATTTTTATTATGTAGATCAATTTATTATTATTATCATCATCATCATCATCATTATCATCGAAATAATATATCCGATGGCATAATAAAACTTGCAAATGTCAAAGTCACAGAAATAAAGTTTTTAATTGTGAAAATGAACACACGAAATTATTTTAAATATTATTATTATTATCAGTTGGTAAATAGTTTGCAAATGATTCAAAACTATTCCTTCAGTGGCGTAGCTAGCTTTCCGAGGGCCCTTGTGCAAACTGAACTTTGACTATTTTTCTTTAAGTAATTGAGCAACCGGGCCCTTGGGGCCCCTGGTCTCGTGGGCCCTTGTGCTTTGCACAACCTGCACAATCTATTGCTACGCCCATGTATTCCTTCAATTATAAAGTGAACAGATCAGTCGTCGGGTGCCTTGGGGTCTCCAAACGTGCCCCTGAAAGCGACGGCATTACAACGCTGTGTGCAAATTGGGAGGCGCTGAAAAAGACGGATTGTCTCACGTGGATCACCAGAAAGAGCAGTTAGTCGGCGAACCAATTCAGAAATAAATTCAAGACCTGTCAGGTTGATTGGTCCCAATGTCTCAAAAGCAACTGGGACAAGTTCTGTGATTTTTATCATTATTTTTTATATAACCATTTTAGTTTCCCGGCCCAAACAGCCTGGGCTGTCACTGAATAGTTTTGAAGAAACATTACAGTTGTTGGAATGATCACTACTATGTTATTTATGATTAAAATGAGTACTTTAAATTGGAAACGGGGTTCAGGTCTTGTAAATCTTGTAGTTTATTACTTGGCTCCTGTTGCATTGTTCCTGTGAGCTTATTACTGTTGCTGTATTTTACGAGTGCAGTACAGTCTGCTGTTATGTTTAACAATCCAATATTTAAACAGTGAAATAAGTGACGAATTGCACAGTCATAGTTTATGTGATGTACACTGAAGTAAGACTACGTCAAAGTGAAGGACGCATGGATAAACTGAGTGCGATAGAATGGGCAGAATTTGTGTGTGTGTGACTTCACTATCACGAATTGCCTTAAATGGCATCAGCCGACAGTAAGAACTGCCATGAATTGCCTTAGATGGCATCAGCCGACAGTAAAACTGCAAACATCAAAACAACAGTGTTCATAAGAAGAATGCACTTTTTAAACAACAAATTTAATATCAGTTTGTTCATTTAGTGAAAAATGTCCTGATCAACTGTAGCAAACACCAGAGGAAACACTCATTTTTGCATTTTCAATAACTGCGTTATTAATATTCGGTACCAGACTTAAATGACATGACCGACTCTTTAAATGATCATTCTGAAATAACGGGCACAGGCATAAGCAGTTTGTTCTAAATCAGTAATTTATCGAATGTAATATAATTGGAAGTTAAGTATAACAAACAAGTGTAAATGTAACATACATGAGGAATTACTATGAAATATGTAACTGAAAGCAAATGTAATGGGAATGTGATAGCAGAAGCATCAACTACAAAACTTAAAATATGTTTTTGGCTTTTGTACAGAATTCTCTAGACTTCCCACAGTGAAATAGCAAATGTAAAACGTCAAAAACTCTCATTAGGTGCAGATGTAAAATAATATGATGACTAAACGTCTTAAAAGTTACTTCAAAAGCTGTTCAGAACTTTGTTCAGCATTTGTGCTGCCTATTATGTAGAAATTTAATCTACATGAGAGAAGTGTTTGCCGTAATCAGTTTATATTGCTCCATTCAGAGAAGACGTCTCAGTGGCATTCATGATCGGCAACAGTATAAAACCACCAGCAGACAATAACTTTCAAGTGCCAACACAACAAAAGCTTACGTAGACCACAAGGCAACTGATTGCAAAATACAGTGCAATATAATGGCGCCTGATTGCTTACCGGTCGGATATTCATACTACCTACGGGTCGATTCCCAGTTCAGTGTTGATTAGTAATGAAGTAAAAGTAACATGTTACTGTACTTAAGTGTTAGTACTTTTACTTGTAAAGCAGTATTAAAAATGGAAATACTTTTACTTGCAACAGGTACTATTTCACAAGTGTTATACGTTATTCGTTATTTCAATTTATGCCATAGATGCATGCATATACACCTAATTTGGTAATTTTGCCACTGTTAGTTCAAACTAATGATTGCCCAAACATGTAGCAAGAAGGGAAGTGACAAGCAAAGCTGAGGATTGTTATAGCAGAGTGACAAGGACTAATTACCCCACTGAGTGCAGATGGTTTGAAATCCACCGATCAGTCTCAGGGATAAGGGTATGATAGGGACGTTTGCCCCATATCCACTGAGCAGGCTCCAAACTGGGTAACATACCTCTAGCAACTAAGGCACACTAAGCACATTAAGCCCCTCGTAGTAGAAACTTATAGTATGCTCTGTTTACAATCAGAGCACATTAAAATATGGAATCAATAAAGCATTGGTATTTAACAATAGTATTTTGATTTCAGTTTCACCTTGTGATCCCATCAGAGGTCTCGAGAAACAAGAATTAAACAGGAAGAGATACTGATATGGGGGGGGGGTCCATAGTAAGGCATACTACTTATGAAGCTGTAAGATGCAAGGAAGGAGGTAATTAGAGTTGACTTGGTGCTGAAAGACTAAAATGTCTGCTTTTACCCTGGGACCTGGATTCAGGGTCTGCCATGTGCATCAAACATGAAGCATATTGTCAAACTATGTGAAACCTGGGTGGCCAACATCTTACATGTAAGTAAATATGTTGACTCAGCTCTTGAAGCAAAACACTTGCAATAAATAATTAGGCCTATTTTTATAGAGGTGATATTCACCATAGCAGTGCTTCTGAAAGCTATATACATACATATATACATACACACATACATACACACACATACATATATACATACATACACACATACATATGTACACACATACATATGTACATACATACATGTGTAGATACATAACAAACATACAAATATACACTCGGTACTTTTTACTTTTTCTTTAAAAGTATTATTTGGAAGGATGCTTGTTTACTTTTACTTAAATAAATCGCTGACAAGCACTTTTACTTTTCTCCTTAAAATTAGGGTTACTTTTACTTAAAGCATTTTGGCTCAGTACTCTGAAGAACAGTGCATTTGTTCTTCATTTTCTTCAACCCCTCAAGGCTTTTCAGACACACTGTCTCTCTTAAAAGCCACCATATAAATATAAAAATACATACATCATTTGAAGTTGAAGTGCAACAAGATAATGAGGGCATAATGAAAAACAATTGGGTAATTGGTCAATTGGTCAGCCTGCCATGCTTGGGGGAAAATGCCCAATAAGCTCCCTCAATCCAGCTTTGTTCACGTTTAGTTCCATTATCTTAACCATCTTAACGGTCACCGCGAATAAGTTGATAGCTTTGAACTCAGGTCTTTGGGTGCTGAAGGAATGCAGGAGAAATGAAATGTAACATTATATTCAGTAAAACTAAAGATAATACATCTGTTCACATGCCTTTACCAAGCTCCTCAGATATGCAGTCCTGGGGTTAAAAGATCTTTCAGCTGAAGCACACACATGACCACAGCAATTCAACGAACGGGCACCATAATAAGGAGCCTGGAACCCAGTCATCGTCAGCATGTGGAGACAAAAGATCTCATTGGATAAAGAACAGCACAAGTCAGAAAGGAATGCATTCAACTAAAAGGCAACAGATAAAAATGAAGAGGCATCTCTTCCAAAGACCGATGTATCTCTTCCAGCATATCCTAGGTAACAACTGAACATTTGCAGATTTACTTAGAGCAAACACTGATCACATGTGTCACATGGTACCACAATAGAAGTTACTGGTTTAAGGTACATTTTTCTTGTGTCTTGTAATAAGTAAACTGACAAGGTGCAGATGTCAACAAAGAAAGCAGAAATGTAACAATTCAGATTGCCAATATCTACCATAGTAGCAACCTGTCCATTTTCTACCATGTCAACCACAACTGGTAAATACTATAAGCGGTTTTGCCATTAAACCTGAATCACTCCTTAGCAGAGAACTCTAAATGCATGGAACAATAACGGATGTGTGGCCAAGGTCAAGGCTGTGGCTCCGAGCATCAAGGAACCACATTCCAGACACTCTGTAAGGTCAGCATTTATTAAAGGACAACACACACACAAGCCAAGACATTAAAATGTGATTATACAGATGGGCATAAAAAACATTATCTATGGCAAGACCAGAAGCATAGCCTTACAGATGACCTTGGAGATAACATCTTTTAAGGCAGTGCAAGACTTCAGGCAGGAAAGTCACAACTACATGATAGCAGGTGCACCTAGGCCAAATGTTTAGAGGACATAATGAAGGAGACAGAAGCCAAAAGTTAAAAGGGCAGACTAAGGACTAGAACACAACAAAGTTCTGTCAAGATCAAAAGCAAGTCGGGCAAAGTAAGGACTAAAGAAGACAAAAGTTCTGTCAAGGCCAAAAGTGAGGAGGATGCACTGAGAACCAAAAGAGGAGAGTTTTTGCAAGACCAAACGTGAAGAAGGAAACTGAGGAATGAAAGATTACAGTAGCATATTAGGACAAAAAGGAAATCTGCCAAAAAGCCCAAACTTGTGGGAAGTCATTATTTAGCTGCCAAAGTTAAAACTCTCCAGGGACTTCTGTGGACTTTCTAATAAGCATGATTTGAGGTAGATCTCCAAGTAATAAGAATCCTAATTGGGATTTGCTTCAATTTCTAACGAATCAGCAACACAATTACACATTAGCGACTAATCGTCATCAAAATAATTAACTAATAAAAAATAATCTTATTAGCAACAAATTAACAATTCAATTATAACTGTAATTGCAAATACTTATTTCCAATCAATTAATTATAACCTTTCCAATTAATTAATTATAACTGGTTAACTAACCAACAAGCAAATCAAAACATGTAAGAATTTCAAAAAGGTTTACAATTTTAAAAAGCACAACTGAAAATGACAAACAGACCGTTTCTAAAAATATCTGAACTGGAATATCACGGAATCATTACAGTGGTGATTTAACGATGTTACATTAATTATGAAGTTAGTTAATAGGCAACAAACAGTAGTTTAATAATAAATAAATAAACTTCTATGTACAGAACTCAGAGCTAATGATAATTACGTATAACTAAGCACATAGTTCACAGGGGCAGTTCCAAAATTTGATGTTGGGTGGGAGAGAAGTGAAGCTAGGATGTGAGGGGCATCAACGAGTAATAATTATAACTAGGGTAAATGCCAGTAGGCCAAATATAAGAGGGGACACAAGTGCAGGACAGGAGTACCCTTATGTCCAGATCTCATCGCTATGTTTAAGTGGATTGGAAGCCCCACGCAACTGATGTGAAGAATGGTCAAGAGGGTGAAAGGCTAGAGGATATGTGCAAAGTTGACCCACTTGAGTTAAAAAATAGATGGCTGTCTCAAATTTAGTCACATTGCGTCCAAACCATTGCCAACTACAACCTTCAAATTTAAAATTCCCTCGAGGAACACGCAAAACTTTCCTCATCTTTTACCCATCATGACCCTCAAAGCTCCAACAATCCCAAACTTCAAAACCAAATTCTTGACTACTAATCCTTTCACTCTAGTGATCCAAAATTTTCCAGTTGTTTCTTAGTAACTCATCCATGGTCAAAAACTTTGCCAAAACTGTGCAAAGTTTAGACAGTGCATTTAAAAAAAGAATCCTGAACTCAGATAAACAAATACTGTAAATGCAAACCCCTGAAATTTCTCAGTGCCACACACAAGCCACATCAGGAAGACTAGCTTATTTCCCTGACACTATGTCAAACCAAGTCCGCAAGAGTCAATTTCAGCGACAGGTCAGAAGCCCAGGTGTCAAGCTGGGGAGACACCATGGTGTTATGGTGGAAATCATTGGTGATGATCATCATAGGATGGTGCACAGGTGGAAGCAGGATAGGATAAGGTGAAGAGTTTGGTGTTCACTGTTAACAGCAAGACACCATGTTTGAATATTCAGGCAAAAATTAAGTAAAAAAGAATCGAGTAATAATTCATTTTTTTATGAGCTCCTGTCGACAGCAGTTTGCTGAGGCCTGGTTGCAGGGTTTAAGGCTCTTTCAGTTGAAGCATAAACAGGACAACACCACTCTAATAACAAAAATGAAGTATCTCGTAACTCAATTACTTGATTTCTAAGCACTAATACTTTTACATACACACACTTAGCAAAGTGTGCCTCAGCCTGTAGCTGATACATCTTCCAAGTACTTGATGAGTTTTGTGCAGAGTTTAGAAGTGATTCATAAGCTGTGAACACACAAAGCGACGTGAAGAATTAAACACTGACTGGAATTAATTAACAAAAAACTCGATAAAACACTGCAAATACGAAAAATAATCAAATACTGCATGAAACACTTGATCTGACGACTGCCAAAACTGAAAAGAAACCATCACCCAATCAAGTGAGCAAAAAGCAATCATCAGCCAATCATATGATGGACAACCCACAATCAGCCAATCAGATGACAGAGGATCGATCATCTGATGTAACAAAATGTGACCAATCCCTGCAGCAGATTGATCAGATTAACAAATGCATTTGTAACCAACCAACCGCACAGCAGTAACCCACACTGTGAAGACCAATAAAACAAAAAAGCTGCACATATTTCTCTTCAGCAGCTGCTAAACTATGCGCTGACTACTGAAACAACTGAAGATGAAACTAACAAATGTGCTGAAGCTACAAATTCAATTGATGGACGCCATCTTCTCTGCAACATCCATCTTTCCCTCCTTCCACGCTTTCGTCTTCTGACGGGCTACCCCCACCCACTCCACGAGACTCTCTCCTTCCTTTCCAGCAGGTGTTCGCTGTCCACCGGCTGGCCAAATGCTTGGGGCTGGCTTTGCTTGAAGCTGAGAACCATCTCGGCTGGTCGGTGTCTCACGTTCCTTGTAAGAACCAGCTTGGTGGCTGGATTTTTCTGAAGCAGATGTTAACAATTTTGCTTCCTTTGAAGACTTCTCACCGGCTGGAATGACTTGGGGAGCCACTGGCACTGTAGAATCTTTAGACGTTACTCCACTGGTGCCAGTAGACCTCACAGCACCTGATCCAACAATGACACGAGGAACCACTCTTGATCCAAGAGGAACTGCTGCCAATCTATCCTGTGCCAATGCAGCTCTGTAAGAAACTGCTCCAGAGCCCAAAGGAACTGCACGAGATCCCAAAGGAACCGTCTCAGGATCAGAAGGAACTGTTCCAGAACCCAAAGGAGCCATTCTGGAACCTGTAGGAACCATTCCAGAGCTAGAAGGATTGATTCCAGATCTGGAAGGAGGTCTTGTCGTAATTGTAACTGAAGGAGACTTGTACTGAACATCTTTAGTTCTTCCATCTGATGCAGTACTTGCTTCACTCTCTGTGCGACTAGAATTCTCTGAGCAGGGTGCAGGACATGCCTTCACTTGACCATCATTTTGATGACTATTGGTAAAACTTCCTCTCCTCATCACCTGCGATAAACTGGACTTTGTCAGTACCTCTGTTCCTCCATTTGTCGGCTCAGACTGACTTGAAGACCTCGCTTTAACGCTTGTGACTGTACCCTGCTGTGGTTTTTCTGCTGGACTCTTTGTCACCTTGTATGAAATACTGTAGGACTTCTTCACCCCTTTTGTTTTTTCATCCGATGGAGGGGCGCTTGAACTACCGACGTTCTTTATATTTTTCTCTGATTTGTTTGAAATTACCCTTTTATCCTTCTGATCAGCTACTTTGCTCTTTGACTCTGAGTCCTTCTCTTTGTTCTTTTCTATGGTTTTCTCTGTGGTTGTTGCTGTGTTCTTGTCTGGCTTTTTCTCCCTTGATGTGCCGCTTTCATTGTTCTCTGGACTTTTTTCCGCTTTCTTTTCTACACACTTTACTGAATTTGCCATCTTGATTTGCTGATTAGTGCCACTCAAACCAACAGCTAAGCCTCCTGTTCCCTGTGACGAGACTTCCACATGCTTCCCAGCATTTTTAACTCCAGGCACCACCTTTGCAAGAGACACCTGTTCTCTGGAGCCAATCTGCGCAACAACTGGCTTTGAATTAGCGGTCGTCAGCAAAACATTTTCAGCCGCTCCGCCACTGTTATTGTCATCATCTCCTACTGGTTTAGAATCTTCTAGCTGGGTTTGCTTCTTCTGTGAGGAGCGCCGTTGAAATTTACTGAACATCTGAGCCAGCTCTGTGTTTCCAGCTTCCACTGGAATCGATGGCCGGTCTGGGATTACCAGGGATGACCTCTTGGAAACTGGTTTGTCCACACCAGTTCCAGGTTCCTCAGAAAATGTAAGAGTCTGTCTTCTGGCAGCCATTTCGCGAATCTCTTGTGCTGAAGGTACCACAGCCCGAGGGGGCTTCTGCCGCACCACAACAGCAGCAGCAACCGGTGCTATCACCTGCTTTGCTGGCACCTGTCGTAATGATGTCTCACTTTCTGGTTGATCAGTGACAGGTTTTGAAAGTGCTGAAGATTCTTCTGCAGTCCCTGGAAAAGTATCAGCACAACATAAGGTATTAATGTGTATGTATTGTACTGACATATCACTACAGTTAATATACTGCCCTTCACAAACCGCTTATGGAAATCTAGCTGATCAAAGCAAGTGTCTTTTAAGGTATTTTGAAAATGGATATTGAACAGAGTCAAATGCAACAGCACAATATTCACAGTGGAACACTGTTCCAAGATGAAAGTCCACCACGTGCATGCGGCACCTACATTTTCAGGCACATGGCCGAGCACAATATTCACAAAGATGTAATGTAAATGGATATTTGTATAGCACCTTTTATATCATACTCATACTCATGTAGCACTTTTTCAACAGCAATGCCTCCCGCATGTAAACAATTATGGTAAACAGAATGATTTTCAACTGCTGCAGCATAAAGTTCAAAGAAAGGTCACAGAGTTCATGTTGCAGGTCACTAGCATGATGGGCTAACCTCAAGTAAGTACTGCTAATGTAAAAAAAATGCTGACTATAACGACAAAAATTGCCAACAGCAAAACAATTAAGATGGTTCAAAGACGTATAAAATGTATAGATGGAACAAAGAGCAGCAGAAGAAGCAGCAAGGAACTTCACGGCAGCCTACCAGAGAAATTGCATCGGACTCATCATTCCAGCAGCCTGGATACACCACAGTAATTTAACTGGTCTGAATGACTGCAAACATACCAGTTAACAGAAGAAAGCAAAATACACAAACAGAAAGTAAAGTCATTAAGAAAGTGCACTCATCAAAATCAGCACATATCAGAGAGCCGAGGGAGAAGATTGGTATGATAAAAGAAATTTCTTACCAGGATTTGATTCTGCTTTTGAAGAAGTCTTTTCTCTCTTCAAATCTTGTTTTTGCAAAACTCCAGTTTCACCCTGGCTAACATCCTCAGTGCTTTTTGTGATGACAATTTTCTCCATAATTTTTTCTGCAGTTTTCATGGAGGCAACTTTCTCACCACTTTTCCTCATGTCAGTTTTCTCAAAGCCATTTTTAACCTCATCTATCTCAGTACTCTTTGTAATGCCCACTTTTTCACTTGCACAGCTGGTGTTAACTTTCTTCACAATGCTTGTGTCGCCAGATTTTTCACGGATACATATGGCATCACTTTTCTCAGGAATTTCTGCGGCACAAGAATTTCTGCTGGAATCTTCATTTTCAGAACTTCTTGCAGTATCTGGAGCATTGCCTGCACTGCCAAATTTTTCAGGACTTTTTGAGATGGCCAGATGATCAATATCTGGTGTCTTTGCGCTGCTTCCACTCTCTTCTTTGACGAGTGGTAGAGATTTTCCACAGACTGCAAGCTTCCAAAATTAAACAAAAATGAGATATGTTAATACTTCAACCATGAATGCAGCAAGGCAAGTCAGTGAGTATAACCACATTCTGCAAGTGCTATACCAGTTTCTGGCAACACAAATCTTGCAATCATAACTGCTGTAAACTTTAAATTTATCTAACATCTAGAAAAAGCTATGTGAAATCAATTACACCAAAGTGAATAAAAAAGAAAGCCAGTTCTGGTTTCTAGAAATACAGATGGCCTTGGCAGATACTGTATAAAGATGCAATCAAGAGGGAGATAAGGCAAGTACCTGTAAAAAAAGAAAGGTTCTAAGTTTTTAATGTGCTACATTGACAGGCCAGAGGAGAGATTGCTAGAGGGGGAAGTTAAATGTAAACGTAAATGCACATGTTTTTCTATAGCAACCGTATGGCCTCAACTCTGCTCATTTTCAATGAATTGATTGGGGAAGATCCTTCACCACTGCTGCTCGTTTGAATGAGTTATTGAGGCATTTTATCAAAATTACCGTATTATCTTGGGAAAAATGCGCACTCATGCATAATGCGCACCCCAAGTTGCAAAATTTATCCTAATATAAAAATCTTAGTACCTATGTATAATGCGCAGGTTAAGTTTCTCGTGCCCAAGCAATAATTATCATACTTACTTACTTGCAGTCTGGCCGCTCTAGTAATATAATTACATCTATGGAATAAAATAAACAACATCCGATGACATGGTTTTCTTTTCATGTATTTCTCAAACCTCACTGCACTCTGAATTAAAATTATAAAAATATTTTAAAATCTTAAGTTATAAAATTAGCCCACTAAATGCAAGTTAAATATTTGTAAACCAATAAAATATAAAGTAACTCAGTCGATGTAAACTTCATCTGCTGACTTTGGTTAGTGCAAAAGCAGACTTCACGCATGATCGGTGTTTGCCTAAAACATTTTAGAACTTTGTTTCTATGTAAAATGCGCACCCAGACTTTGAACCGATTTTCTTTCGAAACAGTGCGCATCATACTCGAGATAATAAGGTATGTGCTGGTTTGGAGGACACCATTCTAATGAGAGGGCATGACTTGTACTAAGAACCTTTCCAAAGGATTCTAAAGCACAACTGCAGGAGAGCACCATACGTTGACATCACATAATAAGCCAAATGATGAATGAGATTTACTTCTGCACTATCCAGAACTGCTTACCCGTGAAGACGTGCTAAGTTTTTGCTGATATATCGATGCGACCCGTTTTCCTTTAGGTCGAACAGCCAACCGGTGAATGGCGGCTGATGAGCTTAAGCTGGAATGCCGCTGGACAAGGCTGAGGTCAAGCTCTTTGGGGAATGAACCTGAAATACATTCGTGTTTATTTTCTGAAATTTATAGGGTGCAATTACATAAAAACAAATTCCGTTATCATTTTAGTAAAGGCCTCAAATCGCAAACTGTATGTTGCAGTGTTAGGTGCTTAATCAACCAGCTGCTGTTTTCATTTGCTCAATCAGAGCATTTCTATATCATCCATCAAGATATCTACTCAGTCACGTTCTTAGCCCAAACAACAGAATAGTTTTTAAGCCATACAAATGGTGCACTGTCCAGTAGGAAATATAGAGCCATAGGAAAGCCATTCCACGTAGAAGGTGCAACAACCACTGAAAAGATGATATTGCATAAGGCAAACAATAATATTAACAAGGATAATTATAAAAGGTTTTGCTTTAAATAATCAATTATTAATGCAAAATGCAAGGTCCCCATATGTGGCTGTTGTTCACATTTCGAGGAAGTAAGCAAGCATGATTCATTAGATGCCAGAAATTTAAGAAATGTGGAAGTTTTGCTTACTATCTGCAGATGAAGCTTCATTTCTGGCATTGACCGGCAATGACTTAGAAACTGCCACCCATTTCTCTTTAAAAAAGTCCTACAAGCAAGAGGACTTCGTTACATCAATCAATTAATCGATAGTAATTAACTAATACAGTCATATATGCTAGTCATATATGCTAAGTACCATCAGGTAATGGCAATCGCATGTATCAAGACCTAATTCATATAAGAAGCTACATCGACTTGATATGAACAAAAAGGTGAACAAAATTATCCATGATAATTACACCTGTTATATGTCTAGATAACTATGCAACAAAGAATTAACTTAACCAATCCTCGTATAAAGGATCTTCCAGGCTCATTTTCGTATGCTTCTGCAAAAAACCTGACCACTTCTTTCACAAGCCTCGCTAATCTGTATTTCTTTCATTGCCTTCATTAGCCTACCAACTGCAGCCAATTTACGTATCGCAGTCAGACATCAGCATAGCCTTAGTGCAGCCAGAAACTGTAGGCAGCCTTGTGCAAATCCGAGTCAAAGGCTCTCAAGGTGCACTATACAAATATTCTAGCAGTCTGGTTACACATGTACCTGTTGTTTTTAAATAAAACTGTCAAGACAGTAGGCAAGAACATATCAACAAAAAAGGGAAACTACCCACCACCTAATACACCATCCTCAGCTAAACCTGCTGAATTGACAACACTAATTTAATCTAATAACTTCTGTAGTTAATTACAAACCGCTGCCCATGGAGATAAGCAGGTGTTGAGCTTCCACACTTAAAATCAAGCCTGTCGAGCCTTCTCACACGTGGGACAATCCTCCTGGAACAGCCTCCGATTGCACTTACATACTGTTACAGTTGACTGTTCAGCACACATTTTCAAACTGTCTTAAAATGCGTTTGTTTACATCATTTAGATCACCACGTGCTGAGCACTTTGTGAAGTACTTAAAAGGCACCATATTAAGTGCTTGATACATACATGCATACATACTTCTATAGCACCCTGTAATGATGCACTGACACCTATGACGGTCGCTAACATGACCCTTTCTACTAGAAAGGCAACATAACAACAAGAATGACCTCTTCAGCCTCATTTTCATTACTGTCAACGCTTAGAAGGCTGTGTCCACTGTCGAAACTTGGCCACTTCTCTGACTGCTCCTGCTGGTCAAAACAGGCAACAGCAAATACTGTTACAATATATTACTAATTAGTCTAGCACTTTAAATAGTTGTCAAAGAAGTATTCAATCACACATCTTCAATTATTAAATCAGCTTGTAAATACATCTTAGTTGCCACTAATCCAGACAATTCAGTCAACAGAATATCCCACTTTCAAAAGCAACCAGAAAATTAAAGAAACATCAGATTTAATAATTACCTAATTAATTATTCAATTAATAAATTTATGCAGCAAACTTTGATGTCCAGCTGGAACAACACTGCAGTCAGTGACAGAATTTGGAATTCAGTGAACCTATTTTACTTGGTTGCCAAAAATGAATGAATCAAATAAATATTTACACATTTTGCTCTAGTGAATTCTTCTAAGTGGTTCAAGTAATGCAGACACCAATTTGTTAAATGCATAGCGTTTGCAGGTTGCAGTCAGAAACCTCCTCTAAGCCGTTTAGTAGGCAGAGACCTCAACACATAGATGTTTTCGCACTATCGATTTACACCATGTTTTAAACTTCTGAGCCATGTTAGCCTACTGGTTAGAGCGCTCAGCTTGTAACACAGATATTGCTCAGCGCCACTGACTGATGCTTAGTCACTAGACAGTGGTGCTTAATAAATGCAGAAATAATAATAAACAGTGCAGTGTTTATAAACAATGCGAGTGAATCCAATAACTAAAATAAAATCAAATGAGTTCTTAGTAACTTTGTTTGAGTACTCATTCAGACCAAACTTTCATCTGTTCACCAGCCACTGATAAGAAAGATGAGCTATTCTTTCTGTCCAAACCTTAAGTCCATTTTCAATGAATAATTCCGCTGTTGTGGTAAGAGTGACAGGACTCTGAGGCAGTCCCTCGTCATCATCTTTACGCTGTAGCAAGGAATTTGCCCCGCAGTTTTCCTGAAAATATGTAAACAAGCAAGTATGTAACTACATACATATTTGTAAGAGTTAATATGAATTACAATTACAAAAAAGATTTATACAGTGCCTTTTAAGAACCTTACAAGATGTCAAGAACCTCTAAGTATCAAACCATTTCTAAGACTGATACACGGTTACTCCTGAAATGTAAGATAACTTCATATTTATGTAAAACTGCTGTTCCAAAGAATGGTTCTGGGTTTGAAGGCTGACTCACAATTCAAAAACAATAATACAGCAACAGGGAAACTTTTCCATTGGGCTTCCATTGTTCAATCACAATTTGCCAGTTTAATATGGCGCTGAAGTATTCAGCAGAATTAATTCTAAACTTGGCCACATTAGGAAAGCCATGGAATGTGACTCAAGCAAGACAAACACATACAGAAGCAAATACATGCCTATGAGTCCTCACTCAGTCGATGGACACATGGCGTGTTAACAAACGTCTTACTTACTTCCTTAGGCACACTAACCCACCCAATCAAATTTAATCAGCTGAGCTCCATGGCACTGTTATCCATCTTACTGCACCAAATGGTGGCAAATAAAAACCCGAAGTGTTCAGGATATCATCCTGATGAAACATGCAGGAAGCATACCAGAACAAGGCCAGCTGGAAGCTCATGTACACATATACAATACACCCATGTGTAAACACACATATACACCAGTAATGCCTACAGGACTTTGTATGCATTCAGTGGGCGTAGAATGACTACAATGTTACAAAACGAACTACACCTTGTGACAATACTTCAGCTGCCATTTACATTGTTAGAATTGATATATATCAGTTATAATAGCAGCATTAAGCTGGTAAAATATGTATGTACTGCAGCTAAAATACAATATTTATGGTAGCGAAGTAGCTAAAACACCTCCTTGATGTTGCTAAAACACCTACATGATATGCCTCAAACATACATGTGAAGTCGCTCAAATACCTACATGATGTTACTAAAATGGCTGTATTGCACAACTGTAAAATACTAACGCTATGCAACAAAGCCTCAGAAGAGATTGCTGACACCGGGAGATTTGAATCACAAGTTCTTTCAGTTGAGAAAATACTGTCAGCAGACAGACTGATCTGCTTACTAGACCTCTGAAAAGCACTGCAACAAAGAATTCACACAGATGCATAAGACACACTGTGTATGTAAGTAAGTAAGCAAGTAAGCATGCACGTAAGTAATGCATTTGTTAACATTTTGTGTAATGATGAGACAAGGTAACTGTGAAACTTACAACTGTGCTGACCCTTGCCTAACAGCCAGAGAGAAGTCTTCCTGGAATAGTGAACTGTGAGGCAAGAATATCAAAAAGATTTTGTGTTATCGATGCTGATGACATTAAAGAGAAGGATTGCAAATGCAAGGCATCTGATGAGGCACCAGTACAATTGGTTGTGTTTCATTCCAAGTAACACAGCAGCCAAATGGCTGAAGGCTAACTGAGTAACACAGTGCGTATGGACTGAAATTTCCCCACAGACATTTACTGGGTAGGGACTCCAAGCAAATCCCTAACACACAACGGCTTTGCGCCATCAGCTGATCCTTGTCATTAGATAGTGCAGCTATATAATTATAAGTCAAAATTTATACGATTATGTAGTAGTTAGTATTTTAATTAATGGTGTCAATATTTTACATTTTTGTTAGGTTTTTCCTTACCCTACTACCTAAGATTGAAAGGCACATTTCAGTTACTGTTATAACTGCAAAATGGCTTTTTAGGAAGCCATCTGGGGTGGATCAAGAATTTAAAGTTGGATGGGTAAAGTGACATTAGAGTCCAGCAAAATGTACTCTGCTAATCAGTCCAGCAAGTTTGGGTGGACTAACGTCGCTCACGGACCCTAATAAATGCACCAATGGTATTGGCAAACCAACATTAATAATCAAGCACGGTCTGTACAAGGGGGACCTTAAATGGCATGGCGCCCATTCAAACGGGCTGCGGTGGTGAAGGATCTCACCCAATCAATTCACTGAAAAATAAGCAGGGTCGAGGCCATATGGTCGCTATAGAAAAACGTGTACATCTACATTTACATATTACACACCATTCAGCCTCTTCTGTGGTTTCTGTGCTCCCAACGACTACATCTGTCGTAGATCTTGCCTTGAGTAGAACCTTTGAATTATCAGCGCTGTCATCGTTGTTTGACCGGCGTCGACTGTTGCTTCCATGTCCGAAGAACCTCTTCAGAGAACGAAGCGGATGAAAAGATTTCTTCTTCTTCGACGTTACATCTGTGACGTTAAACAAGCAATCATTCCTATCACTGACATGTTTGTTCAGCGCTGACCTTTAATTCATGAAATGTCTCGAAGGACTGCTACTGGGTTTCAACTGGACTCACCTTAGGTTTTGTCACATGTACTGATTTCACTTAGAAGAAACGAACCTTGACCATTATTGCAATTTCCACATAAAAGTTTTTATGACAGATCAGACTAGCAGACAGGACACTAGATTATTTATCACGCTTTACAGCAAACCTGAGCAGCTCAATCTGGGTTCCTATGAGAAACCCAAGTCATATTACACTACTTCCCATTAAACTACTATTCTCAACATATCTAATGGTTCTATGAAAACAAAAGACAGAACAACTGGAATAAAACAAAGAAACCAATCATTCTTTAGAAACTATTGCTGAAGGCAACCAATATTACTGTGCCATTACCTTTACTCCTTCTTACAACTGAAACAAACTTAAGAGTGGGGCGTGGTGGTGTAGTGGTAGGGTCGGTGCCTCATAACCAGAGGGTAGCAGGTTCGAATCTACCTCAAGCCACTGCATAGCGACCTTGGACAGGTTGCTAACCCATAATTGTCTGTGAGGAAAGCAACGAGGAAACCACCTCACTCATCTCATCCCTGGATGGCATCAAGTCAACAATGGACCTGCCTTCGGGCAGTGAGCTCATCATCATCAAGTTTCGAGAATAAACAAACAGTCCAACACTGGACCACTGAACAGAATGTCATGCATATATTTATTTATGTATCCATTTATAAATGCATGTATGTATGCATCTATGTGTGTATGTATGCATGTATCCATTTATATATGCATATATGTATGCATCTATGTGTGTATGTATGCATGTATCTAGACAATTAATCTAGTGCTTTTTATGTAACTCTCAAAAGTCAGGCTAAATTGAGTTGAAGTCATCGAGGACAAAGAGTTCAAAGAGTTCATCAGTTAGTAAACAGCGCTCAGATAAACAGAAAAGAATAAGATGTTGGCAAGATGTAATTTATGCCTGCCAAGTAAATTAGTCACACTGTGACGCTGCCACACAAAAGATGGCCAGCCAAAGGGTGACAGCTGTACCAACTGCCCATCTATCAAGTGGGTCACAAGATGCAGGGCACACAATGATTTCAGTAGATCTAGCAAATCAGTTGCACCCCAAAGCATGCACAGGAAGCAATTATGTCATGCTTACCCATTGATTCAGGTGCTTCAGATGGGCCTCCATCCGGCAGGCATTCATCACCCAACATGGCTTCTTCTCTCTGCTGTCGCTCGATTTTTAAACAGGCAGCAGACTTTGAGCTCAGAATTCAACCAGATCCTGAATGCAAACGATCGAAGTTTACAAGGTTAAAGATAATGCCATGCAACACAAACAATATAACCAGGTTTTTCATGATAATCTGGGTTGGCCAAGCATCCTTGAGGAAAATCTTTGGAACATATTTAATTGCTGGAAGCCAAAAAGGGTCAGCTGTTTGTTTTTGATTACTCGTAGCTGTAACGCATCAACATATTATAAGCTTTCAAAGGCCCACAGAGTTTTGATATTCTTATTGTAATTCATAATTCATAATTATTCATACAATGTGTCTTAAAGATATCTATTCAGAAGCATTCCCAGATCAGTCTCAGTGTATATATGCCATGTACTCCTTATAATAAAGCAATACAGAAGTAATTACAAAAACATTTGATTAATTTGGTCTTCAAGAAACTTCACTCATAAACTCTAGTATGCACTAAAGTATGTACATCATTATTCACTAGCCTTGCAGAAAGCATTCCCAGCTCAGTCTCAGTGTATATATGCCATGTACTCGTTATAATAAAGCAATACAGAAGTAATTACAAAAACATTTGATTAATTTGGTCTTCAAGAAACTTCACTCATAAACTCTAGTACGCACTGAAGTATGTACATCATTATTCACTAGCCTTGCAAACGTTTTAAGAGGTAACGAGGATTGGCAATGAAATGAAAAACTTGTTCACGACGCAGACTTAGGATAATTCGTTGGTATTAATGGAATGGGAGAAATGATCCATTAAATATAATTTTGTAGCACTACAAAAACCAACAACAGTAATAAAAATTAAAAACTGCTATAGTCCTTAATTTCCTCCTCCACACTGCATAAGATATTTCTGTCTTCCCACAAAAATACTGGTTTCTGGTCCAAAAAACGTGTGAAGCAACAAACCTTTGCCTTCTTCGGTCAAGGAATACATGTATTCTATTTCTGGTCCTGGCATAATGCCAAGGAATTAGCCCACAGTGAATTAGCCCATGACATAATTATAAGCTTGTAAAGGCTCTCACAGTTCTGACATTCTCTTTAGACAATAACTCTTTAGACAACAACAGGTTGTTATATCGTCTCAAGCACCTACATAAGTGCTACCCTTGGAGATGTTTTCAAAGGCACTATATAAATGTCCAGATAAAAAGATCCTCAGGATTTAGTAAGGAATGAAAAAATACTCTAGAAGGCAGATTTAGACAATCTGTTGGTATTAATGGAATGGAAGAAATGCTCCATCAAATATTTGTAGGACCAGTAACAGTAATAAAAATTAACAACTCTTCTTGCCCTTGTTTTTATCCTCCTACATGTACAAGAAATTTTTCTTCCTTCCTCACACAAGAAAAACAGATTTCCGGTCCAAAAATTGTGGAAAGCAATAAATACACCATAATTTTTGTCTTCTTCCGACGAGAAATGCTCATTAGCGGTCCTGGCAAAATGCCAAGGAAATTAGCTTACACTGAATGACAGGCAATGATTCCAGTCAATGCTCAAGCCTTTTCATCTGACTATACATCAAATAACCAAATTAAGTCTTGGCAAAAAAAGCGACAATGCTATGGCTAGTACTTAGTAATTAGGCCGCATCATTAAGTCCTTTATGGCTGCAAGCAAGCAGAAGTTTGTCATCTGTTGAAAGACTAATTCTCTGTGCACAAATTCTTTGGTGGAATTGTAGGCCTCACCTGTACTACGGCACAAACATCTACAAATCATCTTTATTATTACTATTAATTATTATTATTTAGTATAATAATTTTGTTGTTGTTGTTGATGTTATGCTTATTATTATCATTATTAGGTATAAACGTTGCAGCATTTCATTGTAAATAAATTCAAAGCCCTACACATCAATGGAATGTTTTGTATAGCATATGCTTGTTTATTAAACATATCCGTAAACCAGTCTTTTGAACTGTTGTCAAACGGTTGAAAGACCTTTTGGCTCAAGCGCAGACATGGCAACTTCAATCCAACAAGCAGAAAAGCCTTCACTTACATGTTGCAAGGCTTCACAACCAATGGCAAATATTGCATGACATACTGTGGGTCAAAAGCAAAGGCCGAGAAAATGAAATCCTTTACACCCAAAGTAATATATGTATGCATGTACATATGTATGTATGAATCTACACATTTAATACAGTGTCCTTTAAGTACCTCAATAAAGCACTGTCTGTGCTAGCCTATCATAATTGTAATCTCAAGATTTCTACAGTGCCCAAGGAAAGCCATGTCACAGGGACCAGCTTACTCACAGGCGCTCAGTCAAAACCAAATCGATAGGCAAAAGGGGTTTGGTTCCAGGTCAAGATCCAAAAGTCAGGCAGAGAGACAGCGTGGTGGCTTCGGTGGGTGATGGTTGGGACTGGAGCGGAAAGAGAGATACGAAGAAGAAGAGAGCCTAAATGGTGTTAAGGTCACTAAGAACAAAATTTCATCAGTAAGCAGTGCTCAGATAAGGTATTGCAACTCATTTGTCACCAAGTGCCCTCTTCAAGATATCTAATCAAGAGCGTTCTCAGCTCAGTTCTGGTGAAAAGAGGGCAGACTTCAGTCTGAAGGAGAAAGTGACAGTAGTATGGGTTACGAAAAGGTGGAGGCTAAGAGGAAAGTTCACAGCATTAAAGGATCACCTCTTTTGTCTTTCGAGGCTTCATCTTAGAACTACTATACTATGTACTCATTAGAATAGAGCAATATCATAGTAATCGCAATGAAAGTTGATTAACTTGGTGTCCAAGAAACTTCGCTCATGAATCGCAAAAACCAGTACGCAGTAAATCAAAGACTGAAATTTATGCAAATGATAACCCCGCTGCATTCAACTTGCTCAACCAGAAATACTTTGTTCATGAAGTTGTACACAAGGGCTTCTTTCTCAAGCACTTTGCAAGTCTGATAGATTTCACCTGAAACATTGAGCCTTATAGAATAAAATCACTGGTTTAATAAGACCACCAGGACCACATGAAAATCGCTTCACAATGGTCTCCGATCTACGATAAACAAGCAAACCAAGGTATTATGTTCCCTATTCATAATCAAGCCACCTACAATCCATTAACCAATGATTATTCACTCATCAAGGCAGAGAGCAAGAGTGAGAGACAGAGACAGAAAGACAAAAAAGCAGACAGATAAAGAGACACAGAAACCTACATCATAAGCCAAAGTGCACTGAGCATGCTGAAAAAACCTGTCCATTTGGGAAACTGCAGTCATAATATGGAAAACCGAAACCCCGAAGAGATGGCCACATCAAAGGCAAACATTCCTGATGCGAATTTAGGCTAATGCTCTGAATGTCGTTTGCAACTGCAAAGCATATCAATGCTCGATGCTTCCAGAATGAAGTAAACACGTTATCCATTTCGATAACAAACAGTGATCATTCATGACCCACTTTGATGATTATCTGTACAACACCTACAGGATTTTTTAACCAACACTCACTTTCAAGGACGTCTACATTCGACGGACAATTTCACTTGTGTTGTCATTAAAATATCAAGAATAGGTCTAATCTAATCTAAAGAATTTGACAGTGCTGTTATCTGTACGATGCAAAATCCATCAGTTAAAGATTGTTCATTCTAAGTGAAATTGCAGTTCACTATAATAATCCAATGGAGAGATCTGATCAAAATCCAGTAGATATGACATATAATGGGGTGTTTATGTTCTCCTCAGAGTTTCCCAGAACCTAGATCGAAAATATGTAGCCTTTGAAACTAATGAGATCCATCCGAACCGAACCCTTTTTGCCTATCGATTTTGTTTTGACTGAGCGCCTGTGAATAAGCTGGTCCCCACGGCGCGGCTTTCGTTGGTGGGCGCTGTAGAAATCTCGGAATTACGATTACGATCAGACTGCATGATTACAATTTTTGACTGTGGTATCCTTGAAGAGACCATCGATTAATGCTTTGTGTATCATGATAACGGCGCTATATACATCAGTTGATTAAATCAGATTAGATTAGATATGATCTGATCTTCTGCTTTTCATCTCAGCAACACTTTTCAGTCCCAGGCCACATCAACATTGCCAAATTGCACACAGATTAAACTGAAAGAAAGCTTTGGGATTTTTCCCCCATTAGCACCGTTTCATGATTATATGCGGCACTATATAAACTAGTA
Organism: Norana najaformis; assembly: GCA_964023275.1. Classification (NCBI taxonomy): domain Eukaryota; kingdom Metazoa; phylum Annelida; class Clitellata; order Crassiclitellata; family Hormogastridae; genus Norana; species Norana najaformis. Next base: position 15,171,826 of record OZ029923.1, read on the forward strand.
CCAAAGCATACTCACCGTGACCTACAGCCAGACTTCAGTCTGACTGAGCACTTCAAAAAGTACATACAATATATAACATATGCCATAATTGCACTCTAAAAATCTGTTAAAACTGCTAAAACATTAAATATTGAAATGAATGCAAACAAGCATGACTAATGCTGAATGGCCATTTGACACAGGCTATGAATCCCATCAAAATACCCTGAAACACGCAAGCATAACTACTATGGCCAACATATACAAATACTTCTATGCATAAAACTGTAAGTATATATATATATATATACATATATATATATATACAAGTGTATATATATATTATATATGTTGTATATGTCAATATACTTGCAAGCTCTGGGACTTTTCTCCCATTACCATCCTTTCATGAATGTGCTATATAAATCTATATAAATCTAGTCTTATTAATACACCAGGCACATATCAGACCCTCTTTATGACACACTTCAAATAACATGACTTCTGAAATAATGCAGCAGAGGACATAAATTTTTGGCTCAAAAATTTATATCAACCTCACTGTACCCGATTTTCATTATAATGTGGTTCGAAGTATGGCTCCCAAAGGGGTGCTATGTAAGGTAGACTTTATTTGTTATTACCACAATCTCGTTCTAATATGGGAATTGATATAGCTCCCACAGGATATGTATGTTAAATTGCATTTTCAATTATTATTTTTAGATAGAATAAACATCCAAGCAGGTCACCATACGTCATATCGGTCAAAGATAAAATGTGTAGAAGACCAAAAAATTCTGCTGTTGGCCTGACTGGTGGACAGAGGACCCTGAGTGGACAAAACAGAAGTAAGGACAAGGCAAAGAACGGAAAAGAACGGCATTGTTTCATTACTGGACCTGCCTTAATACAAAGCATTGAAGAAGATGTGAAGGGGAATCACTAAACAAATCCCACAAAATCCCAAAGTACTTTGCCTCTGGAATACTCGCATTGAACCAGCATCTTTCTTTTGCTTGGCAAAACACATGGAGCCAATCATCAGCCCAGTCAGAAATTAGTAAATAAATGCTAGTGACTGCACAGAGAACTGGAGCTGGCCATAAAGAGTGAAGATTTACAGATGCTCAAAAGAGCACTCGGGACAGAGTTGAACGCAGTGAAGCTTCTTGATGCATCAGATGCAGTTGGCAAAAAAGCAACAGATGGCATTGGTCTTTGCAACTGTCGTCACAGGTTACCATGATGTTACATGAGCATCCTTGTGGTGGTAATCAGGCATCAACCATGTATGATTTCAGAAATACTGGCTCCATAGATAATATATGCTCAGTTTTGGACAAATTATTAAAATCAGGGCCTTAAAGGTAATATACAGAGTACTTAGAATTTCTCTTACAGTGTATATGAGCACCTAGAATATAATTTAATGTGAGTTTAATTAAATTAAATTAAATTTTATTTTATTTCATGGGGAGTGTAATTGGACAATATAAAAAATCATTAAGGTAAAATGTACTCTAAACAGACAAGAGCAACTGAAATTTAAATGAACATATAATTTAATCTGTACTTAATGGGAGTGTAATTGGACAATTTAGGAAGTAATTTACTTAAACTGTAGTCTAAAATGTAGCCTAAATGGACACGTGTTACTGTATTTTAAATGGGCATAGAAAGCAGTCTGGCCCAGTGCCAAATGCAGTTGCCATTTCTGTAATTCTGCCTCTAGAGAACTTTTCATCTGCACTGCTTGGCTAGTACGACACATCTACTTTCAAAATCAAATACTGAACTATGAAATTTTCTTTGATCACAACATTCTAGAAGTTTTTTAAACTGTTTCTCTGACTTCTGAACCACCGGCATAGACATGCAATCTCTACAGCAAATGACGCACTAAACTAGAATCAGAGGTGAAGGAAACTACCATTATTCAGGATATGAATGAGTGGGAAAGCTGAGAATAAAGTCCCACAAGGTGCACATTCCTCTCCCATCCAAATAATCTAACAGATTTTCTTGCACAAATCTCATGGGTTACCATTACGGTAAGTGAGGTTTTGTGAGGTTCCAGCACTTTGTGAGGTTCCAGCACTTTGTGAGGTTCTTAAAGGATAGACACAGCCATGCATACGTACATACATACACAAACATACGTGCATACAGTGGCCTGGCCACTAAGCTGAATATGTTCACTGGAATACAATGTAATGGGAAGAAATGATAAACAACAAAAGTGTTATGATCAGTAAGCCAGTTATTAAATATATGCTGAGAATTTAAATTAATGGTATCATGAGTTTAACCAGATACACCTATGTAAACCCTCTCTTACATTACGTTATCCCTGATGGACACTGTCTTGTTTGCACAGTTACGTCCATAAATATAAATCATGTTTTCCCTTGTTCAAATTAATGCTCAAACTAACATAACCAAACTAAAAATACTATACATACACCACATCCTCATACAGTGCAGAACAAACAAATAATAAAAAATACCACAAAATATGTAAAAGTTTTTAACGGTCCCAAAACTATAACTGAAAAGATACTTACAAAAGACACTCAGTAGGAATTGTGTTAAAAATTGCAAAGGTCCAAAGATATAAGGAAATTTATAAACTTTTTCAAGAACACTCAAAAGCACGGTCTAAAGGCTCCCGCCTGGCGTTTTTATACCACTTTAAATTATTTTTGAATCAAGATGGCGACAAATTTACACAAAACTATAAAAGTTGCCGCTATTTCTTCAAACGCAAATCCGTAACGTTATGCTTATGCATCCATATATAGTTACATCAGACTAATACTGCCACGACAACGCAGGGTCTCATATTTCAAAATAAAAATCTCATTTAATGGCAATAATAAATATACCCTACTCACCTGTTACAAGTAGGAATTCCCGAGTACGTAGGCCTACCACAACCGCAAACGTCTGTTAAACAACAAAACACGCCTCAGAAACAGTCAAATCCAATATAGTCTGAACTTGATAAGGCATCGGTAAAATATTGATAAAGCTGATTTAATCAAAGAAACGACTCGCTCAACACTGGTCACAGGATAAACTACAAAATAAATAAAATAAAACAATAAAAGGTCTTCCGATTGTTATGTTGTTTTGCTCATGAAACGAAAACCTACATAGATCGGAAACGGTAAATCTCATCAAGTGAAATAAGAAAAATAATTTTGTGCCATACATAAAGAACATATTATGACAGATAATACAACTTTATCTGGGCTTTTATTGACTTTAAACTAATTTTCAATCCCGCTAACTATACATTGAAATCGATGCCAACTCTTTCTCAATTAGGTGTGATTATCTTGTTACGCCTTGACTCCGCTTTGCGACGCAGTAAACACGAATGTGACTCGATGACGTAATTCCGCCACAACTGTTCATTTAGCGCCATGATTAAAATCGTACAAATGTAAAATGTAAGTGTAAATGTACCAGATTTTCTATAGTTAACCTGCTCATTTGTCAATAAATTTATCGGATGAGATCCTTCACCACCGCCGCCCGTTTGAATGCCATTTAACGTCTTCTTGCACGACTGTGTGATTATCAGCATATTGTAACTCAGGAAAGGTAAGGTAAAGTAAGGTAATAAATGTAAATTTACACGGTTTCTATAGCGACCGTATGGCCTCGAGCCTGCTCGTTTCCAATGGATTTATCAGGGGAGATCCTTCACCACCGCTGCTCGTTTGAATGGGCGCTACGCCACTTAAGGTCCCCGTTAACGGGGCCGTATTAGCCTGAGATTCAAATCTCTTAACTATAAACCGGGATCCTCATGTACAGAGGCTCCTTGGCGTACGCTGTAACCTATGCGCTAACCAGGCCAGCAATAGCCAGAAGATAAGAGGTTGTGCGAAGCTCGGGGAAGGACATGCCCGCATTACTGCTTGTCGAAATTTACACGGCGAGAAGAGATAACGGAGCGGTTCCGTGGCGGTAGTTCCAGAGTTGCGAGATGTAGAATCGTAATCGTAATCTCGAGATTTCTACAGCGCTCAACGAAAGTTAAGTCGAGGGAACCAGCTTATTCACAGGCTCTCAGTCAAAACAAAATCGATAGGCAAAAGGGATCGGTTCCGGGTCAAGATCCAAGAGTCAGGCAGAGAGACAGCGTGGCAGCTACGGTGGGTGATATTTGGGGCTGGAGAGCAGAGGCAGATAAGAGGAACAAGGGGTGTCAGAATATGATCTGTGGAAGAGGAATGTTTTCAGTTTTGAGTGAAAGGCCGAAGCAGAACTTTGTATGTCTGCTGCCTAAATCGTTTCTCTTGAATGCGTGGGATTGACCGATTGATTAACGTTTTTATAGCCTAGATTAGACCTATCGATGCATAGTATGCCTGTATGACTTGTGTGAGAAATACGAAGCACAGTCCCTCAAGCTACAGTATAACCCCACCAGCAACGACATTTGTAGGATACGTTAAACCCATATGGCAATATTCCCAAATGGGCTTCATATGTCCTACCTATAGTTAGCCACAGCCGCAACTCGCCGCATTTATGCTAAAGCACAGAACCAGCAGCTCCAACTTGCCCCAAATAAACTTTAAGGTCTCGATAAAAATATAGTAAAAATATAATTAAAAAGGGCAATTGTTTACTACATGGTCTTTAGCTTTTACTGGCGAAGTAAAAATAGCAGCCTACCAAACAACGTGCTAGCGAGGTCATACTAGCTCCTACGCGTTTACCGTGACCTGAATTCTGCTTTGCGGTTCTGTCTGTCGGCTTGCACACGCACCATGCCACGCCCACGAGCACGATAGCCTATCAATCGATTGAGAAATCGACCCAAATAGTAATTTTAGCATCACGTTTTTTTTACTTCATCACGGAAAAGATGTCAGTTAATGGGACTTCTCTGCTTTGCAAGTTGTTCTATTTATGTCAGTTTATATGCTCTCCGGTATAGCGACTGTGTAGCCTCGAATCTGCTCAGTTTTCAGTTAACTGATCGCGTGAGACTACCGCTGCTCGTTTTGAATAGGTGCCACACCTTTTCCCTCTGTGTTCGGACTTCCGTGCTGACAACATTGAGATAAACCTGGACATGTCACGATCGGTATGCGAATCGGCTTGCATAGCCTATTTATTCAGTGGTGGAGGTCCTGCAGATACGGATTGCATGGTGTCAGTAATCGTAATCGTAAACTCGATATTTCTACAGCGCCCAACGAAAGTTAAGTCGAGGGAACCAGCTTATTCACAGGCGCTCAGTTAAAACAAAATCGATAGGCAAGAATGGTTCGGTTCCAAGAGTCAAGCAGGCAGACAAGCAGTCAGACGGCTACGGTGGATGGTGTTTGGAATTGGATCTGCAGGATAGATAAGGGGAAGAAGAGGAATCAAGTTAGGATTTGTGGAAGAGGAGTATTCTCAGTTTTGAGTGGAAGATCTGAGCAGAGATTGTAAGCGGTGATGTGATGGCGAGGTCGTTTGGTGGATCATATAATTGTGGTAATTCTGGTGGGAGTTTTTCCATTGCTCAGTAGATGGACATATGTCGTGTTAACAAATGCATTACTTACTTACTTCCTTACTTCATCAGGGAATAAGCGAGTAATGATGGCCTATATTAGGCCTATAATTATATTACTTAACTTCCAACTCTGAATCCAGGAATCGAATCTCGATTAATGTAAACTTTACCTCTCGTCGAGCCTTGTAAGAAAATGTTGTTCGGTTGCTGATGTCGTGTGCGCGCCTCAGTCTAAAGATTCCTCAGCCTGTTTTCATTCCTCCATCGCCGGGCCACTTCTCTGATGACTAATGCTGATGCAGCCTGGTTAAATGTGTGGAGCCCTTACCATACCTTACTTTATCTTCCCTGCCTTCTCATTTCTCTCAGCTTAAACAGAACCCACCCTAACAGTTCTTCTCCCCTTTCTCTCTCTCTCTCTCTCTTTCTCTCTCTCATTTCTGGCGACCGGACTTGGTTCTTGACATGGCATCTTTGGACAACCCAACTGACTTGACGCAGCGCTCGTGAATAAGCTACATTCCTTGTGGCTATATTTTCATGCATGGCAGGCATATAATGTACATGTATTACTATGCTATTTTTGTGGGAAACCGCTGGAAGTGTATACTGTTATGACTTAAAAGGTTATCGGGATTTAGGAATAGGCCTAATAAAAGCCGTATGTATATACTGTATGCAGGTCTTTACATGGGAATGTACAAGTAGGCCAGAATTGTTTTTATATAGCGACTGTATGGCCTCGACCCTGCCCACTTTTCAACGCATTAATCGGGAGATCCTTCACCACCTCTGCCCTTTTGAATGGGCGCCACGCCATTTAAGGTCCCAGTGTATGGACCGCGCTAGCTCGAGATTTAGTTCTCTGAAATAAGCCACGATCGGTATGCGAACCGGCATCCTCAGGCTCAGAGGCACCCTGACGCACACTTTAACCAATGAGCTAACCAGGCCAATATTTGCAATTTAAGGCAGTTCGATTTAAACTTAGCTCTTTGTTTAATTGTTTTCTCAGAATTTGCTTGGTGATGTCGTAAAGGCCTACAGCTGCCCACAGGCCTATATAGCCTACAGCTGACTGAATGACTCCTCTGCTGCTGCTGGCTTGGCTGCAATATAATATGTACAAAGATATCACAGATCAATGCTTCATCCTGAAAATATACAAACCTCTCATACATGTATATATATGTATGTATATATTTGTATATGTATGTATATATATTTGCGTATATATATATATAATGCGACCTTATTCACTTTGGTTGATTCATAAGCATTCAACCTAAACAATGATGCAGTTTATTTGAATGTGGCCCAGAGGACTGTGTGTATGATGTATTTAACAAGAACTGAGTGATCGACATTTTGCAATACCCTAAAGTTTCAACATTGCGGCGGACTGCAGGTAAAAATACGACAAATAAGGTTTAATAATAATAATTTATTTTAAATAATAAAGGAATGATATAATAGTTTGCTATTCAAGTTGTACGGATCGCTTTTAATTTATTTGTAATAGTTTAATGATTTAAATTATTAATGCGATTTAATAATAATTAGATCCTTGTAATCTAGTGGCTATAGGGTGCTGGCCTGACAAGCATAAGGTCGGGGTCAAATCCCTGCCGGGGCAGAAGTTTGTTTCGAGATTTTGAATCCACTTGTGCGCCTTAGCCAACTCAGCTAAATGAGTACACTGACCGTACACTGTCAGTGGGAATATCAGGTGCCGAGGGAGAGGACTGGTCACCCGCCGTCATATGCCGAGGCTAAGAAAAATGAAGTCGCTAACACTTCCAACCCATGGCTGCCTCAGGGTTAGCTTAAGCCACTGCTCTGTCTTCTGAGTTCTTGTTTCGTTCCTACCCCACACATCAAACAGAGGTGGCCGTTTGATCAAAGAGACGCCGGCATGCCTAAGTTCAGCCCATCAGCCTAAGTTTTTTAGTTGGTTCTGTATGAAAATTATGGATTAGGTTGGAAGACTACGCGTAGAAATGGAGCGAGAGACATGTGGTAATGGGAATACGCGTTATCCGACAGTCACGTGCATTAAGGAGGAGAGGTGGTAGGACTTGTCGGCGAACTTTTCTATCCCCGGAACTAAGGCATCGACTTGTGTCTCGGATAAGTGGTGGTAGTTCAGCGGTGGTGAAGGATCTCACCCGGTTAATTCATTAAAAAACGAGCAGGGTCGAGGTCATATGGTCGCTATAGAAAACCGTGTAGGGCCTACATTTACATTTAGTTCCAAAGTTATGAAATGTAGAATGGTGATGAGAAATTTCGTAGTAAAGAAGTCACACAAGAAGGGAACGACTTCAAACGGCAAAAGAACGAATCCTGTTATGGGAAAATCCATCCTCGGGGCGTTTCCCATTCGGGGACCGCCACGGAAAAGAAAGTCATAGTTTCCAGTGCCTAAAGACATCTTGTGGCTGCCATGGACGGCCCTTGACGTCGACCTTACCTTACCTAACAAGATGGCTAACCAAAAGCCGGATCACAGGACTGAACTTAATAGTACTGCAGCTGTTGCTCGTCATAGGAAGCGGCCCATCCTTAATCTTTCTCAGAGAGAACAAATAGGCCCTCCAGCTAAGGGAGGGGGAACCATCATTATATACTGGAACTTTGGAAGCAGAAGAGGCGATGAGGTGGACGGAACTGGTCTGGGTCAGAGCACTACTTCGCCAAATCATGTAGGCCCATAGACCGCGACCACGACAACGATTATGAATATAAGGTAGTTTTAAAATTTCAAAAACCTCAGCTTCTCCGATCTTGTGAACGGTACGACCATCTTTCCCGCTCTTGCTTCATGCATATTCATGACCTCAGAATCTGCCCATGAGCGACTTCAAAGCCTCATCTGGTATTGTCACATACACAGTCGATGGTATAGTAGCAGTGGCGGATTTAGCTATAGGCATGGGAGGCGGTTCGCCCCCGCCCCTTTTGGTTATATGCCGACGCCCCTCAGACCAGACCCATGCTGGGTGGACTGCAGAATGCCGCGCCCCTATGGAATTGCTCCCGGTTCCCCCATGCAACCAATCCTGTAGCCGCCACTGATTATTTGACTACTGCAATTCACTTTTCATGAACATAGGCACCACTCAAATTAACCCACCTTCAAGCTTTCCAGAATGCTCTTGGTCGTGCTGTCAGGAAACCCCAAAACAACATTAGGCCTACATCACTCCTGTTGTGAAATCGCACCAATGACTTAAAATATCTGAACGAATAGAGAACAAAGTGTCATCACTTACCTACAACTCACTCCTATCCTCCAACCCTCCCATCTTCATCAGTCATTACATTACAATCCAACCACTATGCTCAACCCACCCCTCTTCTGCCCAAACGCTTCTCCGCCCTCCCATCACCTCATCCCTAAAATTTAGGAATCACTCTATAGCCCAAGCTGCTCTGTCCCTTTGGAATAAACTCCTGCCAGAATTACAGCAATTATCTGACCCATCCTACGAACTCAACAACACTGCACCTCTCACAATCTCTGCGCAAGTCTTTCACTCAAAGCGGAAAACACTTCTCTTCCACAAATCCTATCCTGATTCGTCCTCCTTCTCTTACCTCTCACCGATTCAATTCTAAATACCATCCACCGTAGCCGTCTGACTGTCTGGATCAACTATGGAACCGAATCTGACCGTAACTGACCCTATCGGTTTTGTCTTGACTGAGCGCTTGTGAATAAGATGTATCCCGCAACTTAGCTTTCTTTGGGCTCTTTGGAAATCTCGAGATCACAATTAGGCTAATTAGCCTACAATATGAGGCAAGCTTAAGGCGGTAGGCCTATAGGCCTATCAATCAGATCCCAAACATTTTAAGAGACTTATTCCTCTCTATATGCATATAGGCTGAATAAAACCGAGTGCTTTACTGTAGGCCATAATTACAACGCGGTAAGCCCTATAACAGCTACGGATTAAGTTGGCAAAGCCGATGTGAAAGTGTTCAATAGTTTAGGCTGCGGACAATTAGGCTCTAAGTTGCCTCATAATACGGCGTATGTTATTAAAGCGCATTTATGGCGGGATTTTGTATACAATGTGCATGCATGTATGAACAAGATGAGGTATTGGCTTATGTATGTGCTATAGGGTTCTAGCCACCTATAGCGGATTACAGCAAACAGATGTGCTACCGTCTGCTTCATAAATGCGTGGGTGTGAGAACATCGCGCTGTCTAGGCCCAACTGCTGCCCTAAATGCGCTTTCGTGGATAAATTTTATATGACCGGCATGTACAGGGCTTCTCAGAGGGAAGGGGCTGCAGGACCATTTGGCCCAAGCCTCACATAGAAAAAAGCCTGTAAGTAATAATTACAAAATCTTGATATAAGTGTTTTAAAAGTTATTGAATATTTAGTGTCATAAAAACCTACAAAAAACGAAGGTGGCATGCCATGACAGAGAACCACAGCTAACTGCCGTGACCAGGATTCGAACCTGGGTTGTCTCGGCCACAACGAGAAGTACTAACCACTATACGATCACGGCCATTGCGCCACCTGGTTATACGTGCTAAAATATTATAAATAAGCAAATCCTAAATGACTTTGTTAAACGTTATTATGTGGTGTACAAATTATGTTACATAAAATAATAAATAATTTTGAGTTAATATCAAGGTTAACGGTTATCTGGTTTTCGTGCTGTTCGTCTGTCACTAAACTGCGCAGAAGGGCTTCTGGCGCCGCGTAGGGTTTATTGTACCGACGCAGAACCTATCATCCCTCGATAGCCGAAATGGCATCGACCGGATGTTCAGAGGGAGTGTTCCGACAACAGCCGAGGGAGGACAATTAACAGCCGCCTGATCTTCTGAACTATAACCAAATCGCACCCATTTACCTCTAACATCGTGGCAAAATAGATATTTGCAAATTGTTGCAATAAGACAAGCACTGATACTTAGTGATAATTCTTAGCTATATGGTAAATCAAACTTTAACTTTATCTATAAGCTCGACAAACGTTTTCTAACCCCTTTGCCGTATCCAACCCAGTGTAATTATCTCCATTGGCTCACTTACGACCAGACCTACTAAACATGGCGCGGTGATTCAGAGTATTGTAGTGGAAACTTAGTATTATCCGTCAGTTTTTGACGTCAAATCTCGATCGATTCGACCCATTGGAGCACGAAAAACTCAAGCTGTACATCGAACTCGTGATTGGAATCAGATTTTGGTACGTTTATGTACGATTTATTCGTTTTATGACCGAAGTTTTGCCATTCATAAAGTGGTCGGCCATAACATGTCGCAGATTTTATGAATGGAGAGCTGAGGTCACGTGGTGCGGGAAATTTGTGAACACACCCCGTGCGTGTGGGTTTGGAGGTCAATTCCCGGTTATCACGGCTCATCGTGGATGTATTAATTAATGAAATTACTGATAACTGCTGACGAACCATTTCGCACGCTTCGTGGGAGTGCGGAAGTTGAAGAATCTCATGAAAGCATCCGGGGTTAAGGTAACGACCCAGGAGTGCTGACTGATTTTTATTGAAAATTTCGTGTTTGTTTTTCCAAAAGAATCGAGTTGTTGGTAGTGTCAGTATATGTTCAAGCTCCCGCGTTGGCAGTTATGGTACGTATTGATTTAGAAATGAAATTCTCGGTGGAGGGTGGCCAAAAGAAATGTGTTCGCTTGGTGTATGGCAGAGACTAACAGAGATTTGGGAGTGCCGAAAGTTCGTTTGGTTTGGGGATAGCAAGTGTATGTATGTGGTTGTTGAATTTTTTTGATATGCTCAGCATAGAACTGTTGAGTATTATGGTGAAGTCAGACTGAATGCTTGGAACAGTTTTTAAGAAAGAAGGATTGATGAGTTTGTCAATGGTCTTTTGAAATAACTTGGGGGGTTGAAGAGTTTGACAGTGGTTTCTTTAAGATGTAGATGTTAGACTTCTTATGTATATTTAGACTGACAAGTTTCTTGTGAGTAGAGCCAGCAGAAATGTGTGCAGTTGTGTAAAATTATGTATTTTGACATTTATTTACCACATTTTAGACCTTCTCAAAAGTGTTGGTGGCCCGTGCTGTCAACTACATGCTTGTGCAGAATTTCTGGGGCGGGTCCTACTAAGGAACCGATAGTTCAGTAGCTGCCCATGAGAACAGCTTTGACTAAGTAGTCTGAATATGTTGACTTTCTAGTCGTTAGGCCTCTCTATCGATAGGACCAAAACCCAGCTGTAACTTTGTCCCTCTTGGTTTGTTTTGACTACCAGTAACCGAGTAACCCAGGTGAACAACTGCATTACCATCAAATGTGTCTATGTGTTTGTGTGCATGCATGCGTGTATGTATGTGTGTGTATGTGTTTATGTACCTTCTGAACATCTATGAAGCCTTCTTAGTACCTCTCAAAGGTGTTGACCATGTCCATAAACAGTATCACTTAGCCATGTTATTGTACTTAAAATTTGGCTACTGTCTTCAGATGTTTTTCATATGACTGTTTACACAGTTTAAGGCCTATTTACATGTTATTGCTGATTTTGAATGAAGTATTTATACATAAGCAGTTATGTTGATTAAGGTTAATTCCTGCTTTCTTTTTATTTTGTTTACACCTGTGCATAATGTGAGCTACCAAATCCACCGTTGGTAACTCTGTAAATAATGGCAATAACTAGTAATAGATTGTAGCCTGGTTAGCTACATTGGTTAATGCGTACATCAAGGTGCCTCTGAGCTTGAGGATGCCAGTTTGTGTCCTGGCCATGGCTTATTGCAGAGATTTAAATCTCGGGATAGCACTCTCCGTACACGGGGACCTTAAATGGCATGGCACCCATTCAAACAGGCAGTGATCTCACTCCATTAATTCATTGAAAAATGAGCAGGGTCAAGGCCAAATGGTTGCTATAGAAAACTGTGTACATTTATATCTACGAACAACTGCATTATTATTGGTGGTAGTTATAGTATTACAACTGAGGCCAAAGGAATATATTCCCAGCACAGTTCATCACTTTGTCAGGTCGCTGCTATTTTTATTATTTTTACAGAGAAGAATTAACAGTAACGTAATGTTATTTCTGTAGTGCCTTTTAAAACTTTTTAGAGCTGCTGCATAATTTTTTTTCTGAGGGATTACACTTACATCAGGTAAAAACCTGGTAATAATGATAAGAATAACAGTATTATTATAGTTATTATTGCCTAACTGTAGCTGTGAACAGAAGGGCAAACAAACTACAGAAGGGCAACAATGGAAACCAGGGAACTGTCTATAGGAAATGTTGTTGCCATCATCACTGTCATCATCATTATTCTTAGTTATTACTATTCGGTGCAGTAAGGAATGCTTTTCTTAGTTTAATTAATAAATATTCTATTCAGTTAACAGTAATTGAAATTTGTCAGTTGATGCTGTTCAATCAGATGTTTAATATTAATATCTTCTATACATAAGTTTGATTATTTCAGTACAAGTATGGTTTGAAGTTAAATATAGGTACTTCTAGAATGTACGTGACAAAAGTAAAACTTGTCAATATTCCTGAGGAAAATACATGCTTTCATACATGTATAAATCTTCTGTAGACCGTTAGAGATTTGCCATCATCTTCACAACACTTCTTTGTGATAACGGTTACATCTGTAGTTATACTGTAATGTGTAAGTTGTAAATGTATGCCTGTATGGGGTACTTGGTATATTTTTATATGGTGCTACGTTGTAGGTGCTAGATTGAGCCAGAATGCTCTACAAGAGACTGAAATCTGTTGATTTATTGTTTACTGAAATATTATTAATGAAGTTGGGATCTATTTATTATATAGCTCTGTCAAAATGGGTAAGCAAACAATCAGTGCTTCACTGAAAATAAAAATCCTTGAAGAGTCGAACTTTGGCCCTACAAGGTCATTTAATAGTTACCCTAAAGGGCTGAGGCTGTTTGCGGTGTCAGTTGTGAACATGGATAGAGAAGATGCTGAAAAGAATATCTCCTGAGACAGTTGAAGAGTATTGACCCGGCAGAAAACTTTATTATTTATGTATCTATCATGGTGATACTTTCATTTCGTTTTGCTTATTTTATTCCTTCTCTTTAATCTGCTGACTTTGCTTTGGTGTTGGGCACTGAAAGAAATTGCGGTTCTAATACGTTACGCTACCAATTTGGATCTTGGCAAGATAATGCTTATCAAGAGCGTTTAAAGCATACAATTGCTGTGGCCAACTTAATTGCAAATGTGCGAACGTGCTTCGGAATTCTGGAGCGGTTGCCACATGCCGGTTCTGGCTTCCGTTACTGGTGCCAAAATATTGGAGGCTGGGTCTATAAAGCATCACGCCGCCGAATGGCACCACAGTGGCTGGCAAGGCGAGGTTGTCTGGTCTCATCCTCTACGAACACAGACATGCTGCCGCCTGTGCGTGGTGCTGGCAGCTGGGATTCGGGATGTGCAGAAGATTAGGCGCAGTAGTCGTTAACGGCATTTGTGGATGCTGCTAAACAGGACCTTCATTCTGGAATGCATGCCACTCTCCCCTCCCCTGCACTTGCCGGACTAACTGCTAGTAAAGTGCTCATGCCGGAAAACTGAAGTTACTAATAATAAGGAAGAGGCGATGGAGGTGTTGATGATGAGTAATGATGATGAGGTGGATGCATACTGCTGACAATTACTAGTAATGCAAAATGCCTGAAATTACAGTAGAACTGTAGGGATCCTGGTAAGTTTAATTCTAGATAGACTTCTGTTTGTTGCAGAAGAAAAATGTAAACTGATATTCCTGTGCTACATGCTGAATCTGAAATATTGAATTTTAGTTTATAAGAAACGCAATGTCATCTGTGATTTATTATCTAAAAAATAAATGACCAATGACCTATTTCTTCTTAACTAAAATTCTGGATTGTGACATTTGATGAATAGTTATAATGACCTTAGGGTGGCAATTCTAGTTCACATGTTGTTGGATATTGCTACTTCTGTAAATCTGTATTTCTGTGAATTATCTATTGAAATTTTAGACGACAAGTAAGAGCCGCAACCAAATGTCTGACGCGGAGAAACCACCAGAAGAAAAAGAGACTGCAACTTCTCTGGCTTCAGATGACACAGTTAGGCCACATGTGTATGCGAGGGTGATGGGCCACCCACCAGCCCCACCACTGCCTGCCAGAACAGGAGCGGCCATTGCATTGGAGAGTCGCCAGAGGAAGGCACGTGCTCCTTCACCTGTTAATCAGGATACCAGCGTGACTGATGAAAACACTGTAGCAGTGAGTCAGACTGCTGACGTTCCTCCAGCCGTGCCTCCTCGATTACCACTCCGTGTTTGTCAGCCTACGAGCCGTGACACAAGAGTTCCTGGTAGACCGGTTCTTTACCCGAGACCTTCAGCTGAAGTGCCTAAAGTGTCGTGTGCGTTGAATCCTCAACTCTCCGCCTCGGACATTCTGAGGTCACGACCCCCGCCACCTCCACGAGACTTGATCCCAGACGTTTCACTTTCGCCAATAGAAAAGCCAGTCATGTGTGCAACTTCCGACTTTGACCGTATATCTCTGACATCACTGAATGGTTCACGGGATCCTGACCTCGTATGGTGGCCGTCTGAAGAGCAAAGGTCACAGCTGTCCAGTCAAGTTCTCCAGCTGACTCACTGGCCAATCCCATCTCTTCCCGCTTCGACGGGTCTCGACGCCTCGTCAAATCGACCAAGAAGAATGAACGATTACGTTGATAGTCCAATCGCTTCAATCCAAAACAACGCGCGAACAACACCCGACAGCCTTGAAGGATCACATGTCTTGCACGATTCTCGAACAGTCCAACCCACATCCCTTTCGCGGCATCCATGGCCGGTACCCCAGATTCCCATTTCGCTGCCTTCGACCAAGACCAAGACAAGTGAACTGGAAACAACAACTGGCTGTCGACAAAGCATTCTGTGCTCGCGATGCGGAAAGTGCCGATGTAAGCAGTGCACCGAGTTGAGACCGCTGCCACGAGTTTGGATAGGTGAACGGGAGTGCAGTGCACAGGCCGCAGTTGACTGCTGCACTTGCATGTGTTGCGCACGTGCACTCTTCTACCACTGTCACACAACGGAGGAAACCGATTATTCAGACAATCCGTGCGCGTGCACGGAACAGAGAGACTGCGGCAAGAGGTGGACGGCGCTTGGTCTGGTTTCCCTCTGTTTGCCATGTCTGTGCCTCTACTGGCCACTCGAGGGCGCTCTGAGGCTCTGCACGGCCTGCTACAACATACGCCACAGCCGCGGCTGTCGCTGTCCAAATGAAATGCAGACGAGCGCTTCGAAAGGCCTGCTGCTTGATTCTGAATCATCAAGCTCCTCCTGACTTTTCTTTTCGAAACATTGTCACCGTCACTTGAATGTCATTATCGACCCACAGGATAAATTTGAACATTTATGTTTATTGATTGTGACTCTAAGTGCAATTTAATGTAAGACTGATGCGTAGCGGAACTGTTAGACCAATCCTTACATCGCTTCCCTCCCTTGTAAACTGTGTAACATATTCAGTCTCTTATATATAGAACTTCTGCATACTGCCCAAAATAGAATGCCGATACAAATCTGGATAAATGCCAAAACCATCTGCTTATGTGATATATTCTGTGGCATAACGAAACACATTTTGCGATGTCTGATTTTGTTTTGTGACCTGTGTGAAATCTGTGTTGTGTGCTGCATCATGGCACACACGACGTGTTCTGCGGTGTGCACGTGTGTGATTCATCCATAGCGTACAACACATCTGCTCTGCCTGAAGCGTGTGACAGAGCTCTTGTAGGATCAAGAACTAGTCTGAACTAAAATTGATTGATACTGCTTAAACGGTTTTGCTGCAGTTGCTTAGCAAAACTGAAGTAAGCTGCTGATGCATTTACTTACAGGGCTCGTTCACTTGAACACAGACAGAGGATTTGTTTAAGGTTGTGCCAAAATGCTACATAGTGATCTGTGTTACACTCGGACCTCCTTTTAAAATGATTTGTTCTGATATGATGTGGTTTGGGACATAGATCCAAAGTCTGTTCAGCTGCAGGCATGGCTATACTACAACACAACCTTGTTGTACTGTGACACTTGAGATGGCTGTCAGCGTTAGTGTTAAAAGGAGGTTCCGGTGTATGTTCATATTGTGCTGTTTGAGGAAGTAAATAGCCGAGAGTTTGTCATAATAAAACCAAATTGTTTTAAGGTTTTCTTGCATTGGTACCAGTCTAGCAAAAGAAGTAGATGGCTGAACTGCTATTCAAGTGTTTGGGATGCAAAGGCAACTTGACCATGAGCTTGCGACTGCATGCAATATTAGAACCAGCAAATTCCTTTCATACACACACAGAAACACACACACAGAAACACACAGACACACACACACACAGACACACACAAACTGTGTCAATGTCTTCTTTTCTTCTCCAGAACGCAACCTGTCGAGATCCAGTTGTCGTCAGCTTTTGGTTTATGTTTTTCTTGTTTTGCTCAGAATTTGTTGTTCCACTTTTGAAACACATTTATCCAGATATCGCATTTCCTTTGTTCGATTTCACCTTTAGCGGCTTATGCTTATCCGGCTGACTGTTTTCCAAAGCAAAGGTTGCTCTTGTTTACTCATTCACTCCAGTCTTTTCACGTTAACTGTTGATATATACTACATATTTAATTTACCTTATGTTTGAGTGTAAAATTTATATTTGTGTATGTATGTGTTTTATAAATGATCGTATATATAAATACATGTGTATATATGCATATGTACAAATGTATATATGCATAGAAACATGCATACTTGGCCAGTCACAGTAGCTTAGATAAATGTGTGCTTGCATGAACATTGCCTGATTTGGCCTTGAGGATATATATATATATATATGTACTTGTATATTGAAAAACACATACATGTATGTATATGCATGCATTGTTGGTACATAGTGTAAATAATGTATATAAATTTACACATCTATATGCTGGATCATTACTGCTGTATATAACGTTAGACAGGGCATTGATAATGAAAAGGACTGTCTTGAGCCGTGAACTGTGAGCTAGTACAGTTGAACCGAGATAACGTGACAGAAGAGCAGACGTTGTCTAGTGACAGGCCGCGTAGAAGGCCATTCATCATTTTATCAGATTATAGATACGGGCACTTTAAACTCTGTGATATGTTGTGCAGTTCTGAAAAATTCCTCTTTGAGCGTGATCTCAGTGCAGTGCCTTATATATCAAAAATAATTAATATGATGTTGATGATAATATTCTTCTGATGACAATAATGATATAATTCTCTGGTGATCAAAACTCTTGCTTGTGCCAGTAGTCGTAATAACTTTGTAATACGGACATGAAATAAAAAATAGCAGGATATTACCCAGGTTTAACTGTATTTTGTTGCTGCTTTGAACTTTTTGCTGTACATATATAAATTTCAGTTCTCTACGGAGGAGTTTTCTAGTAGCCGGACCTTGAATATTTGTAGTGTTTCTTTGCTCTTGCAATCATTTACTGGCCAACTAGCTCAGATGTAGTTACGTTTACTTGTTTAGCATATCCAGTTATCTCATCTTTTTTAAACTGGATTTTGGAACTGTTTAAACTTTTAGTTTTGCAGGCTTCTTTTGTTGACAGCTGCTTTGTTTTGCTTCTTCTGGGCTTGGAAGTCAGTTTTGTTTTCTTTATAGCAAACTACGTGCATGAATTTATACTGCCAAGTTTAATCTTTGTACAGGGAAAGCTGTATGAGATTTGTCTCACAAGGTATGTCGTACAAGGTAACGTTTTAAGTTAGAGTTTGAGCTACTAGGCTCAGAGACTTGTTCTTTTCATTTGTGTAGCTTTATACTAATATTTTGACATAACTGTTCTGTTCAGTTTGAACTTTGTGCTTTGGTTTCTGTGCCATGGTACCCACAAGTTCTGAGCACCTCCAAGTAGATACCTTGACGGGGTGCTACAAAAATTGCATTATATTACGCATTACCTAGATTCTGTATTGTACCAGTAAGTTCTTTGTCTTGTTAGCATTATAGATTTGTACCACTGCCTTATACCACTGTATCGAGTGTTAAATGGTTCATGTGCCAGCAGTCCTACAGTTAGGTTACTGTTAGTTTACGGTTATGATTGGTTAGTGGTGTTATGCTTGTAATTCAGCATGCTTCTACAATGTATCGTCATGAAATGTATGAAAACCAAGATGCTAGTTGAGAAATGAATAAACTGTTCAAACCATGTCTATTGATATTTTAGCTCGAGTTTCCAAATATACACAAATCCATTCCTCATATACTCCTTGCCACGTGATTGCCTACGATTCCTCATTCAGTTGATGGACACGTGGCATGTTAACAAATGCAAAATGCTTGCCCAGTATATCTGTATTCATACCCTAAGATATATCTTTATAAGTCCATGACATTATTAGGTATAGACTGATGCC
This sequence comes from Norana najaformis, assembly GCA_964023275.1. Classification (NCBI taxonomy): domain Eukaryota; kingdom Metazoa; phylum Annelida; class Clitellata; order Crassiclitellata; family Hormogastridae; genus Norana; species Norana najaformis. The sequence continues at coordinate 15,190,809 of OZ029923.1, forward strand.
TTATATCACACCAACTTTGCCAACACATTGCCCAATACTGGAGTCAGTGCACTGCCTGCCTTCCTGTTCAGTCGAGTTCAAAACTGTTCTTGGAATTTATATAGCATACATTTAAGTAGGTCAGTCTTTTGTCTTTTCCTACCCCTTACAAAGTCTCAAATATTCTATTAGGAACCTCATCAATGTACCAAAATGCTCAGAGAGTACATAACAAAGCATATTCATGAAATTTACCCTTCAGTCAGACAGTAGTGTGGCGTTTTGTAGCTTGACAAAACTGTTTGGCTCTGGGCAGCGATAAATGTACCAATGCTTGAAGACCACCACAGTTTCTGTCATTTATTTATTTATTTATTAACTGCACTTGTTACATGCTCAGGGTCGATAAATCAGATCCCAGGGCACGAGCCAAGTGTGTGCAAACGATATGTCTGGTTTGCTACATGAAGTTCCCTCAGCAGGCTCAAACCTACAACTATTGGATTACAGACCCAGCACACTACTAAACAGACCACCATGCTGCACACGACCACCGTATGTCTGAGTGCTCTAGCCACACTATTGTCTACTGTTAGTTGACATCATTTGTGCCAACACTAAAGCCTTTAAAGGATAAACACGAAAAACCAGCTGAGACTGGGCTTTGCAGAAGGTCACAGCTGTTTGTAGCTGGCCAAGACCTGTTCCAGTCCAGCAAAGCAGTCCACAAAGTCATCCTCTTCAAGGCCGTGTCTCTGATACTGGTGGACGTAGGCACGAGATGCAAACATCTTCCATCCTCGCTCTATGACTCGATCGAGGGATGGAACAATAGACTGGCTGTTGCTAAGCAGAGCAGCTGACTTCTCGTAATGGATGAATGGTCGAGCGTGGGACCAGCATGTGAAGGCGTTGTCAGCAGGGAGCCAGCTGCTGTACAAACGTGCATCTCGGAAAGCTGAGACATCTGCCTGTGAGACGTCCTTTCCACGAACAATAAGGAGGTTGGAAAGTGAGTGAATCGCTTCATCTGTGTCACATTTTATCTGCCAGTTGATGCCTAGAGCAAAACATAAACCACTATACTGTATGCCATTGAAATAATGATGTAATGTACTGGTAAACAAATCTCATTTATTACATTCCTCCATAAAGGATACCTGTTTGAAGGATACTTCAATCAAGATTGAAGAATATTTGAAGGATACTTTGGCTGAAGCGCAAACAATAAAACAGCAATTCTACGTTCTTTCTTACATACCTTGACAACAAGAAATACAAGACAAGTATGTCAGTCACTTGGATGCACTGGGGAACATGTTCTTCAATCTCAGTGTCCCATTAGAATGTCCTGTTTAGTAGCAGGTAACTCATGCCCAAGAACATTGGAATAATTCAAACAGCAAGCAAAAATATTTTCTGGGCATACATGTCAGTTTTTTTTGAGGGTCTAGATTAGCAAACTGACCACAAACGCTTAACAAATATTATAATTCTGTAATTAAATCATGATTTAAAATATTGCCTTATTGTAATATTTCACTGATGTAAAAATTGAAATTACTATCTTTTGAATTACTCATGAATAATTATTAACTTGAGCTAAGGGATTCCAGTACGCCCACAACACGATTCATGCATACATGCATTAATATGACTCAGGTCTCGCTCAACTATTACAAGTCTTCTTGAAGAACATCACACAGATGACATGCTACTTACAAATGACAGGCTAACTCCAGCATTGCTAACAAAGTTTGCGTTTCATCTATCAAATGACTCATAACATAAATCACACAATTTACATGGGCTAACATAAAAGGTTTCCTAACTCCCACAGCCTGACAGCACAACTGATCGTCTCACCCTCTTCGATTGCAGCATTTGCAACCAGCATCTGCCGAAGGTGCTTCAGCAGACCAGGCCACTGGAAGCTGCTAAACTCTGCAGAACGCTTGGACACATGTGGAATGGTGCGGACAGTCAACATCTTGTATTCCGGATGTGATGCAACACTTTGCAGTAAATCTCCTAAAAAATAAAGAAGTACTTATAACGCTACCTTTTAGAGCTATACCAAGCAATGCAATAAAACAAAGTAGTCATTATACGGCTGAAATAAGTTTAGGATTCCTCCCTGTTTGCTTCAGAAAAGTATTAAATTTTAAACTGTTTCAGATTTATCCAAGATATTGGTATCAAACTGAAAATGGCATGGAAAAAATGTCAGCTTGATCAACTTTTTCACATTCAACCCTAAGTTTGGGCCAAAAGAAGGAGAGGCAGATCGTATGATGCTATGATAATGTTTTGTTACCAACTTCTAATTTGTTCAGTTTCTTTGATTGACGTTAACCATCAGTTTCCTTGGTGTGATCTGTAGGAATATCTGATTACACTACATTACAGTCATTTAGTTTATTTCTGTATTATAAAATATATGTGATACATGCAGGGTCTAGTGTATTATAAATTATTGTTTCAATGATTTTTTAAAAACCTTATTTACTCTGTCACCGCTTTCTAGACCACGTTGATTGAATGTACCAGAAAAAGCAGGATTTGAACAGATTTCTTAGTGTATCCATGAAAATCGTTTAGAAGGGACTTTTGAAGCAGGCAGCAGTATCTGTGACTTACAAATATTCTACGCAAACTAATAAAACAACAGTCAAAAGTAAATTGTGTACCAAGAGAAAGTTTTCCTGTTCGTACATTTCACAGGCCTGCCTTTGCATGTGTGTATGTATGAACATTTACACAGTGCCTTTTCAGGCATCTCTTAGACCTCCCTTGTCAGTGCACAAAGAAATCCTAAGAACTAGAAGAGCGAAAGCTGATATCACGAGCCAAGTTTATTGACATGTCCAATTACCAGAACGACACTTCAAGGTTCTGCGGTGTGCAGACTTTTCAGCAAATGGCTTGACAAGCAACCGTAAAACAATGTTTCTTTTTGAATTGCGAGCTGCAGCTGTAGTTTCACACCACATTTCAAACCCTGTTATTATGCAGAATCAAGAGTCTGCTTAACTCAGTTGAAGGCCACCTTTTGACCCTATCACTATACATGTAGCTTGCCATCATCCAACGATTAAGCATACACTGATGGTGCTATGCAAGTGTACTGTATTGTATTTGATAACTTATATAGCCCTTCTTACAGAACAAACTACTCAGAGGTGCTTCCAGCATGAGAATCCCGGGAATTAAGAACGTCTTTAAACGAGCTGACTGAGCTCTATCACCAACAGTGACCCTTGCACGAAACAACAGCGGTAGTTCACTCCATAGAGATGGGCCAACAACAGCAAAAGCCCTCTGCTGAGCAAGCGAGGACTTAACACGAGGAACTAAAATAGATCCAGACGATCTAGAGAACGCAGAGTACGGGATGAGGTACTGGAATGTGGAGGCCGAATAAGACGCCAAGTGTGTGTAGGTCCTCACAAGTCCCAGTCTTACTATGCAAGGCGTTAACCTGCACTTTGTGCTACAGATATGCATGCTCAACCAGATGGGTTGAGCTCAGTTACACTTAAGCCATACGATGTCCAGTAGCTAAAAAAGTTTTACACAGTATCTCTTACCCATATGACTGTGGATGAGAGATCCAGAGGCAGATGAAGCAGACGCTGCGTCAAAAGCTGGCACAAAAATGTTGGCCAAGTAGTTGGTAATGACTGAATTGATGTCCCTAAAGGAAACCTTAGGCACTGCAAGCAACTGAGAGCAGGCTCTGTGCAGGGAATCGTTCTCCATCATGAGAATGGCATCGGCCGACTGATAAAGATGCGCAAGTGACAGAATGGAGTTGTAACTCTGAACAGCAACCTCTCCCTTCTCATAGGGCCATACAACCTACAATCATTTCAAAATAGCTCATAATTATTAATATTCATTTTATTATATTATTATTACAATTTTCACCCCAGTAATGTTATATCACTAATTTATAGTTGATATTGTAGCTACTGCTGTGAATGATAATAACCTAAAAGTATAAAAAATTCAAAAAATTTATCTAATAAAATTAATAACACATGTACTGTAATACTGAAAAAATAATACAGTAAGAAAATGTGTTAAAACCATTATACACAATAGTAATCACATCTAATCAAATCTGGAAACTTCTACAGCGCCATTACCACAATGCAAAAGGCAGCAATTGCTTCTACACGAAATCGCATTCTGAAATCTTCGTTGTGTGCACAAAGCTGGTCAAGATCCATCCACGAGGCCCCAGCTGACTTAAAACACCAGGAACAATAGCAAAATACTGTATCAGTGATTAAAACTGTGCTAAAAATAACAGGGTCACTCAAAATAAACCCTACCTGATTAACCAGGAATGAGTGTGGGTAATTATCTCGTAAACACCTCGTGATGAAAGCACCAACACCAGACCCAGTCCCTCCTGCAAGGCTCATCAGTCCCAGAAAACCACCAAGCATATCACACTTCTCTGCCTCACGCCGCACTGCCTCCAGCACACGTTCTTCCACCTGCGGCCCGTGTCGGCAGAATCCGTGCGCCCAGTTATTGCCAGAACCTCGTTTCTGGCAAACCTGCTGTCCGGATGGATAGCACCACCGGCCCGAGCGGCGTGCACCATCAACTGTCTGAGCAATTACTTTTGGTTCCATGTCCACCATCACCGCTCTTGCATTCATCAAGTGCCCCATCTGGGAAGTTTCCGCCGTGGTGTGGAAAAATCGGTCACAACTTGCCTCTGCATAACCAGCAGCCTGGTCAGCCGGACACCAGGCTGGCCGCGAAAGGTCAAGGTCATCTGTGAGTAACTGGAACAGCTGGCCACCAATTTGATTTCCACACTGGCCGATCTGAAGAGTTATTATAGACATTGGTCTTCAGCTGCAAATGTTAGGCGTTACCAGAATTTCAAGTTCATGTTCTGATAAACCTTACATTCTTCGTTCATCCTCCGCAATGCTTAGACTTGGAAAAGTCTCATTTAAAGTCGTCGTTAAACGAGATTAATTTATTCAAATTTCTACAGTTTTCAAGCGTTGGCAACGGCCCGGAAGTTTTTGTGTATGGTACAACTAATAACCCAAAGGTCTTCTACGAACGCTGTAGGCCTACTACGTTTCAATCATACCGTAGGCCATAAAAAAATTCGTTGAACTACTGCTTTGTATCAATTAAAGTGTCGGTAAACATTTGAATTCTGATAGATAAACTTCACTAATTTCATACGCGTGAACTGTTACAAAACAATGAAGTTACTAAATTTTCTCTATTTTATATCTAATCTAATCATGGAACACCGAATCTGACCACGGCCATCTAAATAGGAACAGGCCTGCTACTAGATTCAAACTCTATGCTGTGACGTGTCAAAGGGAGGCCCATGCATCCAGCTTGCGTGTACAAGATTTACAACAGAAAACGCGCTTTATTTAAAATACTTGCGGTGAGTACTTTTGTTTGTCATAAAGTTTAATAGGTCTATTATTGTCTTTTTTGTTAGCTAGCTTAAGAATTTTTGAATATATTCATATTTTTAAACGAAGCAGTTCGATATTCCAAAAGTTGTGGTAAGTTGCGCGAGACGGTCGATTGTTCATGTAAGTGAAAAGTTATGTTCTAAAAGTTAATTTCGAAGTTAAAAATTGTCTGGGGCTAACGTGGAGTGTACTAACTTTCTGCATCTGGAGGGAGAACATTTTTAGAAGTAGATCGGTGATAAATTACGATATTGTGTTCCGAGTGAACAGAGGGCGATAATAGAAGATATTAGAACACTTGCAGTGAGACTGCAAATCGGAGTTGGCATGGAAGGAGATTGAAATTTAAGTTCGAGTTGTGTATTTTAATTAATTAATTGATTATAACGTAATCATAATAAATTACCTTGTCATTGTTTTGGCATATTATAGTATATACTGTTAACAAGACAGTGTACACAATCATTGTTGCTGTAAGCTTCATAATACAATAGCCAGTAGGAATGTTTAGTTTTTGTTATTTTTACTGTATAGCTATCCATTTTGATGTTGCAGGAAATGCCTAGAAAGTGTTGTGTTCCAGAGTGCTGCTCAAATTACAGAGGAACGGATTATGTCGCTGTACTCAGGTTTCCAAATGACGAGAAGCAGCGGACTAAATGGATCCATACAATTCCATGGAAGGATTTCACTCCTACCAAAGATGCTGTCATATGCATAAAACATTTTTCAGCAGAGTTTATAGTAACTGAAGACTGTGTAAAGCATCCAGATGGATCAGTTTTAAGTGTTAAGCGGACTAGTCCTGAACTTGCTGAAGAGGCATATCTGTCTATTTTTCCAAGTTTGCCATCTTACCTCTCAACCGAGCCACCAAAAAAGCGTAGAACAGACACGCAGAACTGGCTAAACGGGATCAACAGGTATTTATGGACTGGGAACAAAATGACATCATTGATTCTTTTCACATGCTACGTTCTGGGATTAATGCTCATATTGGACGTGAACCTGATTTGGTTGTTATTCCATCAGACAGTCATGTGTGTGTATGTTTCCTTGATACCACTGAATGTCCTAAAATCAAAGTTGCTGTTAAGATTGTAAATAATTTAAAAGTTTCTGTTTTTTTGTGATAATGTCCGTATATGTGGTGATCATTTGTCATGGATCTTGGGATCTGGTGAATTGCTTGACCGTTGGTCAAAACTAGATTCACTGATAAGTCATTTTATGAAGGGTGATCTCGAGTGTACCTCTGAGTCCAGAATGAAGCATGCTCTTACTGTTCTTCAAACAACAAAACAAGCTGTGACAGATACTTGAAATCACAACTTAACCTCAGTCTGACTATTGCTGTCAGAAACTATCAACATTGCCATCATGCACGAAGATACTGACGCTAACAATATGGGTGTCTGACACTCACTGCTAGGAGGGTTTAACACTAGCTAAGACGCCATTAAAACAGATCACTTCTGCGTATAGCAGATACCAGTCTGTGCTTTTGGCAGGCAACCAGTTTCACTACAATGCTCACAGATATATGTCTGCTAACAGCAGACAATCAATGATAATAAGAATCAAAACGAAGTTTTTTGTATAGTTTGTCTACTCCAGCAGCATGTGTCTTATAGTCTAATAAATAAACCTTAACAGACACAACAGGGTCTGCTTCTAAACTTAATTAGACAATAATGTGGCCTTTTAACAGATGGTTATGTAGCCTTTTCGAAGACTCTGTCAGACTGGCTCCAAATTTAACACATAAGGCTTTAAACCCACCGAGCACTGAACATCAAAAGGTCAGCTTGGTTTTGAAAGTGTTTAATTAAAAGACTTGCAGCACTTAGCTTTTTTCCTGCACTGAGTGAATCAGTTGATGGCACTATAACATTCCTTGAAATAATTTTGAAATTATGGAAACTTTTCAATGTGAAAGATCCACATAAAGGGCGACATTTGCGTGACAGAGACAGTGACCCATTCCGATCTGTTGATGATGAACGGCTGAAATTTATGGAAGGGGTTGTTTTGTGGCTTAACAACTGGTAAACAATGAAGTGCAAGGGCAGGCATGGCTCTTGTCGCAACAGACTCATTTTGCTCTTCTACATACTGTCAGAGCTATGCACTTGCTGATCCATTATTTGCTGGTTGAATTCAATTTTAACTATGTACTTCTTGGAAAATTCCAGACTGATAATCTGGAATACCGATTTTCTCGGTACCAACAGCTGTCTGGAGGAAATTATCACATATCAGTAAGACAGATTATAGAGTCTGAAAAAAAGTTGAAGCTCATCAGTGTCTTACATTTGAAGTCTGCCAAGTGTGGAGATTTTAATTTGATTACATTTCTTTCTGACATGGACGATCAAGGAAGTTATACTGCAGATGCAGTTATACCTGATGCTTTTGCTGATGTCGTAAGCGATTGTTGTGATGGCTGTGTAGATGACAGGGCTTAACTTGCATTGTTTTCATTGCTGGCTATATTGCACATAAAGTTTGTAAAATATTCACTTGTAAGTTGTGTCAGTATGAACTCTGTACTGATAGAGAGTTGCTATGTGAATTCAGTGAAAACCTGGTTGACAAATTCTTATATATTGAAATTTTGAACCGGGAGGGGTCTTAAATGGCCTACCCAGTTTCTAACTGATATTGTTTCAGATGTTTTGGTTGTATTTAATTGTCTTATTTCCAAGAAATATGAGACTGAGTTTTTATCCATAGCAAATCAGAGAGATTTAGTCGTCCGTATTAGCTTGGATTTTATTAATCACACAAATAACACCTGTGAATGTGGTAATGCAACATCAAAACTTTTATATACCGGGTAGATCTGTTTTCACTGCTGCAAACATAATGTTGAATAACTACACCAAACATGTGAATGACAAAAAGAAGCCTGAAAAGTTGGAAAAAAGTAAAAGGAAATTGGCAACACTTGTTGGAAAATGACCTATACTAAGAAGCATGAGTTAAATTCAACGTTTTTATTTAAAACTATATTTATAACAGTTATTCAATATTATGTTTGGGATGAGTGAATGTTACATAATTTTTGTCATTGTAATATAAGTGTACTTGTGAAAATTAATGTACAGTACATGTTCCTGCTTATAATTAAATTCTTGTGTTCTCAATGTACTCTAGCTCACAAATAGATCCATTAGTTCTATTTATGAGCTTGCTTTCACTCTTTTGGATTATCGTTAATTTTATGTACATTTTCTGTTAGCTTTAAATTGTTCTAGATTGTTCTTAATGTACTTGTCTGTACACATTATCCATTAGTTAGTTTGTCTTCTTTTTCTGGTTATTGGTTTTCCAGTGCACTGTTTGTTAGCTTTAAAATGATCTAAATGTACTCATTAAAACACATCATCCATTAATTGGTTTGTTTTCTCTTTTTCAATTAATGATTTTTCAATATGCATTTTTTAAAATGGCACTGTCAATCTCAACTGTCTACACCAATAAAGAAATAAATAAATAAGTATAATGGTAACTGCTATCGAACAAATAAACACAGCAGTGAGCCACGGCCTTCTGTGTGAGCCTCCGTGTGATGACGTCACAAATAGTTGTAGCTGGCCTGTTCATATTTAGAAGGCCGTGATCTGACCTTACTCAGGCTATCGATATTGTATGATTGAGCGCCCGTGAATGAACTGGTTTCCGCGACTTAGCTTTCTGTGGGTGCTGAAAATTTAATTTTCGAGTTTACAATTACGATAAATTGCGGTGTTGGTCTCAAAAGTAAAAAGCAAATCAAACAATGTAATTAACCTTGAGCAAAAGCGACAGACTGTACTCTCAGCCCAAAATTTAGGGCGCCTGTATCTCAAAACCCCGATAAGTACGCTTTTGATGTTCTCACTTAAAAGTTTGATCGTAAAAGCTTATACCAATGAAAAATAGCGCGAAAGGTCAACATATTCCAAAATTTGAGTGGGCTTCTCCGACGGATTATGATTTTTATTACGGCTCGTAATCGTAAACCCAAGATTTCTACAGCACCCAACGAAAGCGCCGCGGGGACCAGCTTATTCACATGCGCTCAGTCAAAACAAAATCGATAGGCAAAAGGGTTCGGTTCCGGGTCAAGATCCAAGAGTCAGGCAGAGATACAGTTTTACTTGAAGCGACCGTCGATCGATGCTTTGCGCGTTGGTATCACGAAGCAGTAAGTCATTAAACAGTACACAGATTTCGATCTATTATACGGCTAGCTATGCTGGAAATGAATTCACGTCAGTACAAAGATATTAAAATCTTTGGTCAGTACCCAGTAGTTCCCTAACTCTGTTGACTTCCGGTAAATCAGATAGTTTCTAGTTTCTAACAATGGCTAAAGAATTCAAGACAAAAACTGTATTTGTGCAGAATCTGCCTTTCACAACCACAAATGATCAGTTAGAGGAATTATTCAGCGAAATAGGACCGCTGAAAAAATGCTTTGTGGTTGCGAAAAAAGATAACAAAGGTAAGCGATAAAAGGGCGTGAAACCCGAAAAGATCCCAAATGTGAGCGATAAACAGACAACTTGACATACACGTGGTTGCTTGATATACAAGTACTATTTTTATTTGATTACTGGCCACCCCACTCGCATCTTCTGTAAACTACCGTCCCTCGCATGCGATCTGCAACGGCCCGGTCTAAAAGCTTTGCCTGTGTTGGTCCTACCTGCTGAAACCATCTCTCGATCGATCGAACTGCGACTTGAGATCCTCTCCCTCCCCCTCTCAGGATTCAGTAAGCGCCTGAAGACTGTACTGTTTAATAGTGATTTTACTTGTTCGTGTCGGAAGCACCCCTGTTGAGTTTATCCTCTAAGAGGCGCTTTATAAATTTTAAATTACACTTACAATTACAGTACCTTTGATCGCTACTGTTACCACGTATGTAATGTTATTGTGGAGCACAGTGTTAGTTAGAGTGCTTGTAACATGGAGAGTACAGGTTCAAGTCTCCTCCCTTGAAACAGTTACTGTGTAGGGACCTTGAGCAAGTCCTTCACTCACAATTACTCAGCGCCGTCGATGCTTAGTCATTAGATAGTGGCTCTTAATAAATATAGAAATAATAATATGTAAATAAATGTACAAACTGGGAGACACTGGTAGTGGAACAATATTTATCCTTTTGGGTTTTCAGTCTGGATTTTGGTGATCAGTAAAGTATCTGAACCTGTTGCTAATAAAAAGACACCAAATTCATCTTCTGTTGTAATAATCATTGAAAATTCCTAAAGATGTTTGTGATTACAGCATGCATACAGGTAATTTTGGCTGTTAGTATAATAAAAATTGGCTTTTAGCAGCAGAAAACATTTATAAAAAAAATTTGTAATAGGTTAATTCTACTGGAAACTGGTGCTATATAAAATAGAGATTATAATTACAATCATAAGTTCAGTTAATGAACATGGATTTTTATGACAAAAGGTGACTTCCATGCTATCAAGATGTGTTTGTTCTGGTATTGAAGTATTGAGAGAAAATGTTCTGTTATCTTCTGCAGCCAGCTGTAAAGGCGTCGGTTTTGTGACCTTTGCATCAGAGTAAGTAATGCCACAAATCGTCATTTTTGTTTTATCTGCAGTTCAGTCACTTAATTATCCCCTTTAGAAACTACAAATTATAATTTGTGTTAAATTAATTATTTATCATGTCATACTTGTAGTTTTAGTGAGTGTTGTTCTTTTGAAGGCTGACCAAAGGAATATTGTAAGGAACAGGTGATTTCTATTGTGAAAATGTTTTGGTAACCAAATTTATCAGGAATCTTGTGTTTAGTTCTGCATGGAATGAAAATTACAAAATTTCATTGATCAATTTCATACTGTTGCTCAATTTCATATTGCTGCTCACCAACTTTGAGGGACCATTTTCTTTCTCTTATTTCATTTCACAAAAACCTGAAGACTTATGTTTTTTCCAGCTGCTGGTGCTTTGAGGTGAATTAATAAATTAGCATGATATAGGTATCTGATTAATAATGATCATCAGGAGGGTGCAACCTAGAGTATGAGAATAATATCAGGGCCCAGGCATTATTTAAGAATGGATCAAGCTATCTTATTTTAGCATATTCTTGTACTAAACTGTCTTCATTCAGCATATTTAGTATTTTTTCAGATTTAACTTGAGTTTAGTATCAGTTGCAATGTTCAACTTTCAGAGATGACACATCAGCAGCACTGAAAAAGTCACTTCATCTTGGAGGCCGGAGACTGCTGTTAAGTTTAGCTGGAGAAAATGTGAATAAATCAAAGCAAAAGAAAAGAAAGCATTCAGAGGCAGAAGAAAAAGAGGATGAATCCGTTAGAGGTTGTTAAACCAGACTTTTTTGTATTTAAACAGTTTAGTGAGTTTGGACCTGTTGCTGAGTTCACTAATGAGCTACAGCCTTTAATGAAATGCAGATGCCAATGAATGGTATTTGGTGTAAAAAGAGACACTCAACTGCTCTCATAACTATGGTCTTGTAATAATGAGGTTGTCAAGAATTCGTGACTCACAGCCAGCATTTGCTGGAACTGTGTATTGAATTTAAGAAGGCATTCATATTGAGTCGATGGCCTTCAAGGTTCAACAGATTGATCTATGTCGATTTTGCATGGCGGAGCCGGAATTTGAACTTGGGTTGGAAAAGTGAAAAGCCAACACATTAGCCACCTTAGTGTTGGGACAGCCTGTGCTGGTGGCAGCTGCTTATTGTCAGTTGGATGGTAAACTGGCTTGGCATAGTATCAGAGGTGTAGGTGTAACTTTATCGAATTACAGTTGTTTAATGATTGTAACTGAATTCTGTGCCCCAAGTGGAATATATCAGTTTTTCCTTCAGTAATCGAGGAAGTAAAGTTAAATGTCTGGATTTAAAGTAGTCTTTCCGGTTTTGACTCCGTGTGATGACCCTGGGCAACTTGTTTGCGCACACCGTGCCTCTGTCACCAAGCACTATAAGTTGGTACTGGCATAAGCTGGGAAGTAAACGGCGAGTCCTGCGATGCACTGGCTCCATGTCCAGGACCTTGGGATACGAATACGTCTATTGCCGGCTCAAGGACCAAGAAAAGAGGTAGGACACCTCCCCTACACCTCACTTGTGGGATATGGGATACTTTACTTTACTTTGCTTAATTTCCAAGAACCCTTCAGAAGGAACTCTCCTGCCAGTCCAGTGCATCTTTGAACTTAACAAACTATGAAATGCTTTATTAATATTCCAGTGGCTGTTACAGTTTATCTTTTTTCTTCAGAAGTGCCTGCTGCCCAGATAAAAGAAGGAAAGGCAGCAAAGAAAGTAGAAAATGTGTCGAGAGAAGCCGCTGCTAGGACTGTCATTGTGCATGGCATCATAGACGAAAAGAAAGTAACAGATTCAGCGGGAAATCCAAAAAGCATCCGAAAACTCAGCTTCAGCACCGGTGCTGATGGTGAAAAATTAGCTACGGTTCTGTACAGAGGAAAAAAAGATGCAATTGTAGCTGTGAGAAGATTTTTAAGTACGAATTTTTCCATTGTCTTCTTTCCAAAGTGGGAACTTTAATTCACTTTAGTTCACTTTAATTCTCTTTAGTTCACTTTTGAAATGCTTCTTTTCATTTTCTCTGATTAGATGAATATGTATAATTGTTGTTTTATCAAGACTTTGTGGAGTGTTGTGTTAAGTGATGCTGCTTAATTCATGAGTGATAGCTGATATTAGTTCATTTAATCAGATTATACTAACTAGGGAGATCATCTTAAAAGAATATCTAATGAACTTTATGATAAATATGAAGAATAAGAACAAAATAAAGGTTTGCCAAAATCTGAGCTTTTGTACCTGATTCTGATTCTGAACTGTGTAAGTCTTAATTTAGTCAGATGCAGGTTATTAGCTCTAACAGATCTGCTTTTGATTTACATTTTGAAAGAAGACTTGAAAACTCATTCTGCAGATATGAGCTATTTCAGAGGGTTATGAGTTCGTCTACGGATTCATGTGAATCAACCATGGATTGCTGCATTGTGCTTTATGACTATCTTTAGATCACCAGTGTTTGCTATTTGTCCTATTTGTCAGGAAACAAGATGACTGCCAGTGTTCTTGGTCATGAGACAAAAGAAAAGTCACAGTCTGCTGATGCGAACCCCAAAAAGTCTCGATTGATTGTGAGAAACCTGGCTTTTAAAGTGAGTTGTATAAAAGCATTGCACTTGTTTATATATAATGCCGATGCTATCTCACTAGAGCACAGCAGAGAACTAGAACATAGATATGCTGCATGGGATATTTTCTCGTAGAGCCCCGGCTCTTGACAGTTGTCCTAAACCATAGGTACTGGGCTGGTTACACATATGGATAGGTAGTGGCATGAGTACAGTATAAATTAGCAACTTTTTCAGGTTCTTAAAATGCTGTATATAAGTTATTGGATATGCACATACAAATTCTTGTTTAGATGGATTTTCAATAAATTTACATTACAGTTGTGCAGTGAGACCTGGCAATAGACTTGAACCATCATGAATTCAAATAACAGCGTTTGCTACCTCTGATAACCAGTTCAAGTTACTGAATTTGTAACAGTGTGAATTTAGCAGTTTAGACCTTATAAAAGTAAAGTTTAGTAATATATTTGGAAAATTTAAAGCATAGCAAAATATAAGTGACTGCATAACTGTTTTGCAATGATTGATTTCCAAAACTCTTTTGTTGCTTTGTATTTCAGTGTGAAGATGATGATCTTAAAAAGGTATTTGAAGAATTCGGAGACATCGTGGAAGTGAACATCCCGAAAAAAGCAAATGGAAAGAAATTAGGCTTCGGAATAGTTCAGTTTTCAATGGTTGAAGCAGCTGCCAGAGCAGTTGAAGAGGTGAACGGAAAATCAATCTTAGGTTTGGACATTTCTCAGATTGATTCATGTTGCCAGTTCTTGTTACTCTCACTTATATGTTACCTTTACTCACAGTGAGGTACATGATTTTCAATTAAATGCTTTCATGGGATACTTAAAAGGCGCTATATTAAGCAACTAGGCAACTACTGGTAACTGACTACACAAATTTTAATCTAACTGGTTGATGTATAGTTAGAATGATGAAATTAATTATTGCTTTATATTGTAATTCTAACTGAGCAAATTAATACAAATAGTACATAAATGCACAACAACAATATGATGAGAAGCAGTATTCACTGGTTTTTGCAGTACTGTAAAGTTTTTGGCGGTTTTTCGTTAATTTTTTATATTCTGTAACATCACAAAATGCATTACCATCTAATAAACCAGAAAATTGTTATATGCTGTCTTAGGGAGTCAAGTCAACAACTGCTTTCTGATGATTGTGTTCTATAATGAGGTCGCTGTCTGACGCTGAACTAAATTTGGGGTCCCTGTCACCAACCAGGTTATAACGGAGGTTGTGTTATATTGAACTGTTTTATAAGGAGGCTCTAGTGTATTTGTTGGTAAGATAATGTTGCATTAGAGCTATGTTTTAAACAAGGATTTCTGTTTTTGCAGGCCGTCCGGTTGCTGTTGACTGGAGTTTGCCTAAGTCCAAGTACGAAAAGTTAAATCAGCAGACAGGTAATTGGTTTTTTTCATTATTAAATTACATAATCTCTTACTTTTCACCAAATTCAACAAGGATCTATTGATGTTGAAATAAATTGCTGGTTAGTTTTTCTGTAAGTCAGCATTCTCTGGAGATGCTTATGGCAGACAGTAATGATTAATTCTTCTCTTTCAAATGTTCCTTCCCTTGTATGTATGTATGTATATATAAGTAAATGAACAGTTCGAAGTATAGCTGAGATTATGCTGAATGTATTTAGTTATATTTATAGTGCACATGTGGTAATTAGCAATTTCTCTTATAAAGATACATTTATTTGTTTGTTTATTTTACTATCATACTCACTTGATTAAACAGAATCTGTGGTGGTGCATAGTGTGGAGTTTTTGTGTGGGATTTTGTATTTGTTTGTGAATGATTAGAACTGTTTTCTTTCACAGAAACAAATTATGTGGACAACAAAAAGAATGTGATGTCTGAGAAAAAGAGAAAAGAGGATGATGATGATGGAGAAGAAGACGATGAAGCGGAAAATGATGAGGATGATAATGAGGAGGAGTTGATGGATGAAGGCAATGAAGATGAGGAGGATGGTGAAGAAAATGAAGTTCCTGATGATGAAGATGAAAAGAACAGTTTTGGTGTAGAGGACAGCAGTGATGAGGAAAAAGAGGATGATGATGACGAGGATGATGATGACGAGGATGATGATGGCGATGAGAGTGATGAGAAGAGTGAGGATGATAGCAATGATGAAAGTGACAATGAAGAAGATGAAGAGAATGAAAATGACTCATCATCTGACTCAGGTATGTCCTGTAATATAATTATCTTTAGTTTGTTAATTTGTAAATTGAGTGCTTTGTTTATTTGAAATTGTATGTTTCAACATTCTGTACAAAACTGTAAGATTATCTTTTGTAGACCCCCTTAGTATTGGGCTGGTATAAAGTTGCTGAGGAGTTAATTAACTGGTGCTACATAAATGCCTAGTAATATTACACAAGGTTTATTATTACCCTTGGGAATTTTCCTTCCAATGTTTTGACTCAATTGTTCTTCAAAAACGTCTCTGCAGTTCACTGTGAACTACGTATCAGTGTTGCTTGCATTTCTTAATTAAACATCGTTTCTTTTCCCATAGATGGAACTGGCAATATCCTTCTGTCTAAAACTGTTTCACTGATCTAATCCAATCTAGAGACTTCTATAGCACCGTTATCATAATGCGCAAGGCATCAGACAATGGTTGCTTCAATCCAAAATCATAATCCATTGGAGAAACCAGGTCGAATTCCAATAAGTCAGAGAAGCCAGAAGCCAGGCTATGGTGGGTAAGCTAGTTGAAAGAGGTGCGTCTCTAGTTTAGGCCCGAATGACATCAAAGAACTGACAGAAGAAACTGAAACAGGCAGTGAATTCCAAAGCTTTCACTGGGTGGACTGGGAACACGTTTCAGTAGATGTATACACCTTAGCTTTTCTTTAGCTTATTCAAAGGTGTTCTGTAGACTGAGAGTTTAAGTTCATTGAGAATGACAAATTCGTCCTAAATGAACGAAGCTATGAAGATTATGGTGATGGACATACCAATGCATTGATCTCTTGTTGACCTGTTAGTATTATGGTTGGCTAATGTTTGTGATTTTCGCAGAGCCAAAAGCAAAACGACGCAAAAATGAGAAAACAAAACCAGTTCAACGGAAGCAGGATGTGGATCAAGGACGAACGGTTTTTATCAGGTCAGTTTTTCAAAGCCTAAAGATGTTTCTTTCTGGGTGTCATGTCACTTTGTTTTCTTAGGCTTTTTATAAAATTATTATTTTGATACCATAATAAATTAAATTTGTCCATACTTAGGTTTACAAATTTAAAATTTTTTTCTTAAATTAAATTAATTAATTTTTAAAACAAATGTTGTTTTTTTCATATGTATTAATGTAATTTTTAAAAATATTTTTGTCCATTTCTATTTATCATATTATGCACAAATTTATTAATGAACCTCAAAGATAATATATGGCAAATATCTCTCTTGGTAAGGTTTGAATCTGGGACATTGCAAGTGCTGTATTAATTATAACAGAAGCAAGAATAACAACTGCAGCCTAAATCTCAGGTAAATGTATGAAATAGACTACTGTAGCCTTTAACATTTACATTACTATAACATTTAAGAAATTTATCTTATAAGAAATTTATTTTGAATGATTGCAGGAGTGAGATAATTATTTTTATTATGATATATATTTATTTTGAATCATGTTTTATGCGTGTTCTTTATTTCAGGAATCTTTCATTTGAATCAATGGAAGAAGATCTTGGAGAATTCATGGAGGAACAATTTGGAGAAGTGACTTATTGCAGAATTGTTACTGATAAAACTATGGAACACTCCAAAGGTTGTATGATGCTTAAAAGCTGAGTTTTGACTGCTGTAGTTCTGTTTTAGTCCATAGTTTGCTTTTTGTCGAAGCTTTACGGTCTGCCTGAGATTTATTTGTCTTGGCTTTTGCTGTAATTTACTTCCAGTTAGAGTTCATTTTGTGAATTTGTTTTAAATCTTATGACAGATTTGTTTAACCATGTTCTGCCTACGATTCCTTGTTCAGCCGATGGACACCGCATGGCATGTTAACAAATGTCTTACTTAAATTTTCTTGCTGTCTTCTGTTGTAGGAACAGCATTTGTGCAATTTAAGACCAAAGAGCAAGCAGAGGAGTGCATCAGTGCAAGCTCATCTCTGGTAAATAGCCATGGATGTGTAGGATAAAAGGGCTTGCTTATTCTCTTTGTGTGCTGGCCCTCAGTCCAGAGGTTGTGGGTCCAAATCCCTGCCAGGGTAGAAAGATGTTTCAAGGTTTGTGCCCTCTTGCAGACTCAAGTGGGGTACACCGATGATACTCTGTAGGAAAAACAGGCAGCGAGTAAGAGGATTGGTCAACCACCCTGATGTACCAAAGCTAAGAGAAATGAAGCTGCCAACACTTAATTTGTAAACTATGAACAGAAATTTTGTTGTGACTAGTGTAACAGCCTGCCGTCTCGCTGACTGAATATTGGCTGCCAAACCTGAAGAAACTGTAGCCGTTTTATAAGGCAAGAATTTTTATATCCATTTTTTCATGCACTGCCAGGAAATGTGGTTGCATTTTAAAAAATTCTCTTATCCTAGGATTATCTTGGGGGGGTAGTTTTGATGGCGGTCAGTCGGTTGAGAAGGGTGACACGATACCCTACCTTTAAAGGTAAGTTATAATATTAGACTTAAATTCATATTCACATCTGATAAGATTGATATGAATCAAAGTGATCTGAATTTGTTTTTCCCCTTCCAGGACGGTCTTGTTCTCGATGGCAGAAAGCTTCTTGTGTCGTTGGCACTGCCAAAGGAGAAGGCAGATGAGCTAAAGAGTCACCAGAAGAAGGAGAAAGTCGACAAGAGAAATCTTCACCTCATCAGAGTTGGATGTGGGTAAAATTCTGTTTCTTTTGCTTCCAGATTGATCTTTAAGCATCTGTTTATTTGTGTGGGTTTTTGATGGCCCAAGATAGTCTGGTGGTTAGTGGGCTGAACTGTGAGTGCAAAGGTTGGGGGTTCAATTACCCACCCGGGCAGAAAGATGTCAAGATGTGTGTTCCACTTGTGCCTTCTAGCAAACTCAGCTATAAATTGAGTACAGTGACCGTACACTGTTAGTGGGAAGATTGGACAGTGAGGGAGAGGGCTGGCCACCCACCCTGATATGCTAAGGCCAAGAAGATGAAGTTGCTAATACTATCATACCCATTGCTGCACAGACTGACGTCAGGTACTGCCATTCCTCTTTCAGCAGTTGTGTCTTTTTAAAGAAAGTTAGTGATGTGTGAAAAGCTTATTGTCATTCAGTTCACTGTGGTTAAAATGTTATAGCTTATGACTGTTGTTGATTTTTAAACTCGTGTACAGTGTTTTGTTTTCTTCTGCCTCAGCCATGCTACTGTGCTATATAAATTGTCTTATTATTATTAAACAAAGTTGGGATAGTTACCCACAGTTTGCTTACCCTGTTTGGCTGTGCCATGAAAATCCTGGGGTTTATTGCATCTGAGCAACATGGCAATCTAACTGCTGGACAACCTTCCCATGTGGATTACACAGCTCAGAGCTTAGGCATTAAATGACTTTATCTGAATAATTTTGGAGGCAGTTCCATCAATTGTGCCGATAGTGAAAACAATGAGAAGGTGTAGTTAGTTCTCAGTAGCATTCAGAAAGCAAAGGTCAGTCCATTTGTGCTCGCGGTACAACATCGGGAAATGTTTGTGATTATTTCTGTTCAGTTACCTTGCTTCAAGTTGTAATGTATTGTAATTTAACACTTATGTAGCACTGCTTTAGCTTATTTTTGTAGCTGTTTTTCTAGTAAGCTGCTCAGCAGCCCTTGTTTTGTTTTGGTAAGTTTATTTATTTTGTTTTTTCCTAGTGATACGACCGGGCACACAAGAAGCAGCTGGTCTGTCAAAAGCTGATCTGGTTAAGCGAATGAGGGTATGAAGCAGTCTTTAAAATTCATTTTTATGACCCAAAGCATGTAATTTAATGCTGTCAATGACAGATGCAGTGTATCTAAGCAATGTTTGAGCTACTCAGGACTTTGACTGGTGACTGTACTTGAAATACTGTTCTTAGCCAACAGTCCTATCAGAGTTGGTAAGCGAATACCAGTGTAAGCTGGTATGTTAAAGAATGTATCCTGTCATTGGGTTGATGTGATCTTATTTGTGCCTCAGCCAAATAATCCTTCAGCCTTGGGACTACACTCCTGAGGAATTTAAAACTTTTCTATAAGTAAGGCAAGGTTGACGTCAATGCCCCTAGCGGCCAAAAGTCATTAAACACTGAATATTGCAATAATACAATTACTGTTGAGGCACTTAAATACGCTGATTTCAACAACACGGTGGTTTTTGCAAGCAGGAGGTTGTCTTGGTATTAGGGTGTGTCATGTAGGTGAGTATAGTACACTTGGGGACGATGTTAAATCATAAAACAAAGATTGTTTGATCTGGTCTCATATGCCCATGGTTCTTAATTCAAATATAAGTCAGGTCACCCACAAAACTGTTTTTTGAGGTATCTGTTTATTGATATGAAAAAATTACAATTCTGATCCACCAGGACTGTACAGCTTGAGTGCAAATCTTTGTTTTTGCTACTGTGATGTATTTTTATTTGACAGGTTGAAGCCATCACAAGGCAGAAATTGAAAAACCCGAATGTGTTTATATCTGCAACAAGACTTTGTATCCGGAACATTCCAGTGTCAGTAGATGACAAGTCGCTTCGGAAGACCTTCCTCAAAGCTTGTGGAAATCCCAAAGGCAAGATTACAGAAGTGAGTTTTTCCACATTGCTCAACACAAATTTACAACTGTTCTAAAGTTAAGCATCAGGATGTTTAATGAAGTTTTTTGTCTTTATTTTGGGATTTGTTGAATTGAGCAGAAGTAACTGAGGCATCTGGTCTAAGTCTGATATGTGAAATCCAAGCATTTGTTTTCAGTTATTTACCAGCTGACTTGGTAAAAAAAGAAGTTATCAGGTTGTGAAAGGCTCTAGTGGACTGATGTCTACTTCAGCCAAAAGGTCTAAGAAGCAGAGTATTATGTAAGTAGTAAGTATAGAATTGGGCCTTAGTTTTAGTTTTGCACAGGATGGCCCAAATCGGCTTTTCTGCTTTTCTTCTGTCATGTTAACATGTTGTCATGTTGTGTACACCTTCTATCGTGTCATCAGTAGGAAATAACAAGTTAATTCCAAAAGCAACTGTCATTGCCACCATGTACAATTACGTATGAAAACTTGTTATTTTTATCGGTTTCTTACTAGTGTCGTATCATGCGAGACTTAGATCGCGTTGGAAATAATGGGCTCGGCAAATCTCGTGGCTATGGGTTTGTCAACTTTGAGACACACGAAGATGCACTTGCGGCTCTAACAGCAACAAATAACAATCCTGAAATCTATGGAGAAAGCAGGGTAAGAGAAGGAATGAGTGGCATATTGGTAATTTGTTAATGCATTTGTCTTTTACCAGTGCATCTGGGTTCAGCTCCTGTGAAATTATGGGCAATTCTTTGTAACCAATGAATGATGGTTGTTTAGCTGTTGTGTTCAACCAAATTATCCTTCAACACTGGGATCATGCCTGGGATACATACGTATGCACGTGTATTTGCAATTATGCATGCATACATACATACATAAATATTTAAACACATATATACATTCATTCAGGACCACTGCTTAAAAAGGCATGTAATACTGTTACTGTTTCTGAGAACGGGGTTAAAGTGGGTACAAAAATACTGCTTTGATACCATTTAAATGCCTAGGTGCTCCATTTCGTATGAAACATAAAATAATTTATACATTTTAAAATTTATGACTTGATAAGAGTGTTGAAATGATGCTATAGTAACTGCTGGATCTGCAGTTTGTGTTTGTTTATTTGTGTTTCAGCGACTCATAGTGGAATTCTCATTGGAGAATAAATCAGCCTTGTTGGCTAAACAGAGACGTATGGAAAGAAACCAGGTACAGCTCCAGTACTTTTTGCCTGCATAATGTAATTTTATGTGATAGAGAATTTATGTAGTGCAGTCACAGTAGGGCATTTTCACCTTTATCATTTAACAGTAAATAACAGAAATGTAATAAAGCCCCTCTTAGCAATGGCTCAGAAATACAATTTAAAATAGAACATGGTGGAAGTTGTTTCAGTTTGAAATGAGTTACTAAAACATGCCTCTTGTAGTAAGTAGAGGCGTTGAAGAAGTCTTGAGATGAAACTTGAAATGACTATTGTTAGGAAGTAATTGTTTTTAGCAACTCTTGTGATTAACTTTGTTTTCAGGCTAAGAAGGAAACTCCAAAGTCAACAAAGTTTGAGCCCAAAATCATTCAACCCACAGTGGGCCACAAAAAGGGTTTGCCTAGTCATTGGGGCCCCAAAATCAGGCACAAAGCCAGAACCAACCAAAAGACAACAACGAAACAGAAGACGGCAAACAAAGAGGAGAAAAAGAAGGCTTCAAAGGTAAGATAGAAATTGTTATATGCATTTTTTTGATGATCAGTTTGGCAGTTTTGGATTTTAATGTAATTCGGCTTTAAAAGCATTTCACTTTTGATTGCAGCTTGCAAATAGAATTCTGTGGCTCAGTTCTTTTCCCTTGCTATCTTCCTGATTCAGTGGTTAAGTGGTTATCGGTTTTTTCTCTCAGACACTTTAACAATCCATGTCTATTACTTCGTAAAGCACTGGAAATGTTTCAATGAAACAGAAAAAGCAGTGGTGGTAAACTTAGACTTTCACAAATTACTTTCTTTGCAGAAACAAAAGAACAAAAAGAGGAAGAATGTCGGTGAAGCACGAGATAATTTGGACGAACTCATAAACAATTACAGGAGAAAGTTTGCTGCTGTTTAAAAATCAGAATTAAATGAAGACTGTCTTTGTTGCATCAACTGCCATGAATTTATGTGGACTGGTTGTTTCTTGTTGTCCAGAAGGCTTATCCAGGGTCTTGGTGCTGAGCAGTTTGGGAGGTTCTGATAGGAATGTCACGTTTCGTCAACCAGCTTACATTCATTTTATGTCAGCTGGTATTTTGTAATTTTCTAGTGTCGTGAGCATTCGGGAGGCTGTGACTTCACATGTACAAGGCGTTGTTTTAGCACCCCTTCAAAATCACTCAGTAGTAATGTTATATGTTGAAGGTATGGTGAGACTGACAAAATCCGTTCGATCATGTTTAAGATGTTAAAGAGGGTAATTCCAAGAAGAAGTAGGTCATATTTGTGGACGTCCTTTATGGATGACCCTTAACAGCTACAGCATGAGGTACTATGATACTGCTGTGTTGAGCAAATGAATATACATGTAATATCATTTTATAACAGTACTTGTCTGCAGTACTTGACTGCAGATGAAAGAGAACCAGTTTCTCTCCAATACACATCTGAAGTTCAGTTAGACTAAGGCACGTTACGGCTTGCCAGATATCCAGCACAATGTAGACTGTCTGCTCTGACTGAAGTTCGTATTAAAGGCACCAAAGTAACAATGTATCAAATTTAGAGCAGATGTGGCTGTAACCCCATTTCCCTTGCCTGCATTGCTCTGCTCGGTGTGGACATCCTTAATGGATGACCCTAAATCATCTGGTTTAGTTAATCGGTGCCTTAAAATATCTTTGCACGTGAATTACTTTGTAAGAATGCAATATTATTGGCACAGTAATGTTAGCAGCTCTGGAAGTTGCAACAGGTACCACATTACAACAGCTTGATTAAATCAGAAACTACACTGATGTTCTTGCGTAGATGAATGCATATGCTCTCTATGTATAACCCTGTGGTAAGGGTAAGAAGTTTACACTCTGCTGTAGCTGCTATATGACATCGAACTTGAACAGTCTTCATAGAAATCTTTCAAACATGCTGTGCAGTATTTTATTCAACCTGCCAACACCCTTCATGAACTTGTTTTAATCTTGCAACAACACAAGTTAATCATAACACAGTTACATGCCACCAAAGCTCATGAAAGGTGGGTTTAGCATGCTGTATATGTACTACTCTAAACTCTAACTCAGTACTCTCATTTGCACAAATGAACCTTTTAACAAAACCATGTGTTTCAGCTACCCTGCTTTTCTGTTTAAATTGTGTCAAATTACTGTGCACTCTTTCTTGTATGTTTAAGTACCCACTTGTTCTAATACATACAGCACAGAAGTTGAACAAAATGCAAATGAAAATGTTACTAATGGATTACTATCAGATGATTGATTGTTCAAGTCTTCTAAACGTCAGAGTAAGCAGTTGTCACATTTGTCGAGGGAATCAAGACCTACTCGTTGAATACTAAATCCAGTTGCCTATTGAAATACAGCTCCAAATGGATATATATTGTTGTTCAGCTTCTGAAAAACATTCACTCCAGACATGGCCAGTAGGAAATCTCGGAAACACAAGGCCCACACACTACTTGCTACTGGGTGAAAACAATCAGTTATGCAAGCTAGCTTTTGCATTCCATTACCGGACAGAACGTAAAATTTCCATTTCTAGAGCTACACAATGGCTACATGCAGATTCACAGACACCATTATTGCAAACTGTCACCTGCAATCTCTTGGCTGTAATCAACTGTTGTCACTTTGTTCCAACTTTCAGTCATAAGCAAACTTAATTTAACAGAATCTTTGCTGAACAGAGAAAGCAGAACCATGGTGTAGTTCAAGATCCATTATGCAGAATTTTTTCCTGCCAAAGAAATAAAACAACTGACCAGGACTCAAATCACCTAGACTGATAACATCCAGTGATAAAATGACTTCTTCTGTATTCACTGAAGAGGAAAATAAAACTGGCTTAATCTTAATAGCCATTAGTCAGAGAAGACTATTTTAAACATCCCAGTTGCCTGTTAACAGGTCTAGTCAGACAAGGAAGGACAGCCGGTTTTTTGGCTACACAATCGCTTCTCCTGAAGGTTCTGGTGGATTAATTATAGCACTCTGACGTAGAGCTACTTGATGAATGCCTCGGGAGGAACAGTGTTCTTTTGCTTCATGTCCGTGAAGACAGCAGCTGCCTTCGCATAGTCCCAGTTGTTCTGCTCAAGACACCTGATCACAAAACATATGGCAGAAATGGTTCACAAAACATGAAAAAATTATCTATCTTATAATTAAATTTGCAGAGAGATGGACCTTGTGCTCAGTTTATTTAAATTAAAGGTCTTCAATAACGACAGAATAGTTATGCAAACAGCTGGGTTAGGTTTAGTTCCAAGTTGAAATGAAAAGGTCTGAGACAGCAAGGAGAAAGGCTGCAGGCGGTGTTAAGTGAGAAGGATAAGTTAGAAAAGGATCAATACGACTGGGGTTTTCTAACAGTAATGTTCTAAGTTGGGTTTGAGAAGGCATGACGACCAAGAGGCTTCTTCAACAGACGATTCTCATCCATGGTTTAATTTCAGGCAGTCACTGACTGATGCTTTATGTGTTATGCCATTACAGAAGTCAGTAGATTATGAGGGTTACAAAAGATTGTCCATAGCATGCAAAGGAGGTCATTCCAAAGGTGCAGCACTTAAGACAATGAACCATGATGAAATTTTAAGGAGGGAAGAAGGCTGCACATATAAAGAACATTACAAACACCTTCTGTCAATAGCTAAAAACTGTTCTCACGACTGGGCAAAAGAAAATGCCTGAGCAGAGACGTCTTGAAACAGTGCTGTACAAATGCTCTGCACCAATATAATTCATATGGTAGAGGTGGTGAAAACAAGTTACATGGTTGTGTAGTTCTCGTTCATCCCAGACTGATTGGAGAAGGCAAGGATCATCTGCTGCCGCATTTCTGGTGTGACGACTGCTGTTGCTGTCAGTCCAGCTATTGGAGATACAACTTGTGCTACTGATGCAACTGGTGCAGCTGCAGGAGCTTTGAAATACTTCTGTAACCAGAATGGATCAAAATTACTAAAACAATCCCAACATTTTAAAATTCAGTGAAACTGGTAAGCCAACTGCAGCACAGTAGTAATGTAGCAAAATACACACGAATTTCCTAATAAAAATACGCGTTCACCGAATGCAAATTCCAACATAACGTGGTTATTTCATCTACGTAAAACTATAAATGTGTAGTCCATAGTACATTTAGAAAAAGCAGCATATAACACTGGTATCACTTTGTAAATAATATGAGAACAATAAGAGATTGCAGATAATGAGAAGCAACATAGGCTTATACCCAGAAGGAGTGTTTTGCCAAACTAACATGAAACAATATGCACAGGATAGGCAAGTTTATTATATTCTGAAGTATCGACACATGTATATGCGTCCTAAAAGTAGCATCATAAGGAAGTTTTGTTGCTAGACAAAAGCTAAACTGTCAGGAATTGTGTGTTTTAACGTAATAACAACAAACACTAACCTTGGCAGTCTCTATTGATGCATTAGTCACAAACAGCATGTCACTGGTTAATGCAATACTAAAACATAAAATAAAGGTAAGATCAGTGACAATCCTCTACTTCTCTCTATTAGCTATAGAGCTACTTTGTTTATATGCATTCAGAAACAGAAATCTACGATTATAAATATGAATACATGCTGTTAATTTTATTTAAAAGAATTTAACTTGGATTTTGTGCACCATCCATTAAAAATACGTTCAACTCAAAGTACTATGACAATGATGACAAATACAAACTTACCCAGGACCATTTGGTACTGCCACAAAATTGCGACTAAACTGACGAATCACTTCTCTGTCTGTTTTGTTTGAGACTGAAAAAAGCACCAAAACTTTGTCAAATAAAAATCCAACTATATATGCTATATCTAAGTTACCTGAAGTCAAGTAATCAAATATTTATTTGTACTTAAACTTCACAAAGCTGAACACTGAAATACAATATAACATCTTTGTAATTATTATTATTATTACTGCATTCATTACAAGCGCAAGGCCAGTAAATCTGAATCTGAGGCACAAAGCAATTGGGTAAGGCTAGGAGGCTCAAACCCATACTCTCCCCGTTGCACGCTGAGTGCCCTATCCAATCAGCTACCATTCCCCTCCGTAGGACAGCACGAATCCTGATATATTAACGCTAGAACAATGGATCACAATCTTAATCCAGCTTAGTATGCGACCTCATCATAAAGCAACATTATTTTAAATACTGTGGCTTCCAATAACTTGTAGATATTTCAGCATGTTGAAAAGTAATTCAGCCCACTGCCCTGCTGTGATAAAAGTTTTTCAATAAATCAAAAGTTTATCTTATTTTCTTGACATTTAACAAAACTGATTAAAAAACGCACAAGTTCAGATATTCAATTAAAATTTGAACTTACCTTCCTTGAAAAGTCCATGGATTGTAAATGACAGCATAGTAGGCTAAAAAAACACAAGCAAACAATTCACTATGCATCAAACCAGTGTGGTCAGTTCTTTTCTCATCCTGTATCAATACTACTAGAATTCTGTGGAGTGTTAAGAACCAACCATACACTCACCAATTCCCTTCTTAAAATAATGGCAATTCAGCAAACTTCCTGACTAACAAACAGATGTAAATGCTCAACGAAACATTTACCATGAATCCAATATTAGGTGTTCAGAGATAATCTGAGTACACAAATCTCTGTCCTTTCAGATGAAATGGTTGCATATTCATGAACATTCATATAATAACCTATAACAGTTGTGTCTTGGAGCACATGCCCTAATAAATTACATAGAGACAGTAACTGAAGATGTATGTGGAACAAGAGAATTGCAGAGTTGTATCCGCTTACCGAAGTGAAACCGATGTCAACAGTGAACGATAGTGGATCATGCTGTGTAGCCGGCAAATCAGACAATACAGCAATCACGTTGGTACGGTCCATCTTTAAACGATGCTGACGTTGAACTGTCAGCGCAAAAGAAATTGACAAATAAATACCTCGTAATTTTACCAAACCACCAAGGAATATCACTACTAATAATGGTAAACTTTAAATTTAAAATATGATCAGTGATACTAATCATCTTAATAATTCTTAAAAAAATTCTTAAAATTGCAAAAAAGCACAGCAACTTACAACTCTGAACCAACACAAAGTTTACTATAAAACTACACAACCATTATTAATAGATTCTGAGTAACATTCAAAGAAATAACAAATAAGTAAATTAACAAACGAATTTCTTTAGTTTTTAAGCTAATGACTCATAAAAGCAATGCATGCACTGCTTACCATTGTCTTTTGTGCGAACCAAATTACGACATTTCATATTATAGTCTGACATTGACCCCTGCCTACAATATACAAGAAAAGCACAAAGTAAGCATTATCCAGTGATTATTACAAAAAATATCATACACTCCAATTACTAGTTAAAGTCCCTCATTAATTAATATTTCAGGATGTTTATGAGTACGAACAATAGATCATAAGTGCATTCCAGGACCGCATTACAATGCTCGCAACATCTCATCACTTCCACAGAGCTTCTTCCCCTCATTGTGTAACTGTATAGTTAATGAGATAACATATATTTAAAAAATTCCATCTACCTCGTTCCAACACACAGATAATTAATTAGAGACAAAAATAGCACCAACACTTACTTTCCACTACCACTCCATGAGTAATTTGAGACGGAAAAGACTGCCTAAAACAAATATCGAAATTTCATTACGAGCCTGAACAGTTCAAACTTAGTATGTAGCAGTTTCAGCAAAAATTCAGTGTCACAAGACTGTGACTCTGTTCATCCAGTAAGATGAAGGACACAGTGGAAATGTTATGTATTTCACATGTGCCACGTTAAACAAATTACTATTTTATTTCTAGAACAGTGCACACACTAAAGACCCAATTCAACTTAAAATTAAACTTAAACCATCTGCTTATTTAACTGACACATTACAATTTACTTACTGAAGCCATCCATGTACTGCAAGATAAGCTCTCTATTACTTTTCACAGAATTCAAAGTCACAGATACAACATTTTTGGCTAAAATTTATCCATTTGGATCTCTGCAGTAGAAATTAACTCTGAAAATCTTCTGAACGTGTTAGCAACCAATGACTTTGATGCTAAACAAATGTGACACCTGTTCATGATAGGCATCTATTAACGGCTGCCTGTTGTTGCTGTCGTACAACGTAAAATACCTGTAACAGAAGACAATGGTTAGCATTATTCATGCTGACTCTTTATAATAAAATAGGTTGCAAAAATTTCCATATTTCATTACTTATGCTGCAGTTCGCATTCAGCTTTACAGACCTCATTATGCACAAAGAATTGCATCAAGGTTTAAGTAAGAAAGTAAGTATAAAAGACATTTGATAACACACCATGTGTCCATCAGCTGAGCAAGTAATCATGGGTGTCAAGGTTTAAGCCCATTTTAGGACAGTCTGCAAAGCTAGAAATCAAAGGCTGTAAGCTTTATGCACCACTTAAGTTTCATGACAAGTAAAGGATACTAATTACATGATTACAGTTCATAATTTCACTAAGCAGCATTTAACAAGACATTTCAGTGCAGCTGGAAATTAAGCATGAATGCCTAAGCAACGTCTTGAAAGCTTTCCCAAGCCCTTAACGGTAAACTGTATATCTTCATACATACATGCATACATACAATGACAAATTTATGCTACAGAATTCTGGTTCTTAAAAGCATGTACTCACTGCTCTGCAAACCGTGCAATTAATCCTTGAACAAGATCGTTAGGAAAGAAGCTGCCCTGAAACCAACATAAATTAACATACTGCAATAATGTTTCAGTCAAAATGCCGACTATAAACTGGACAAGGGTAACATAACTGAACATCCACATCTGTTTTGTCTTCTAATAGTCAAGACAAAATCCTACACATGGTCCTTAGTACTTCTTTTACTGTTACATCAAAAAATTCCAATCATTATAATGCAGATTCAGTTACAGGCTCCCAAAAATCATATGTCTACTAACAAAAAATGCCTTTTCTCATGAGACACGCCTTTAGTGACTGTTAATCTCAATCTTGACCAACTAAATAGCAAATAACCAGGCTTTCAGCAAACAGCAAATAACCATGCCTTCAAGAAATGACATAAATTTTGCAAATCAACAATAGATGAGATGAAAAGCATTTAAGCATTTCAACAAAAGATAAGAAGAAAGTTATTTAAGCTCTCAAAAGTTGCTAGAAGACTTAAAAAACCACCAAACTAAAATGTATTAAGCACCATCAACACGAAACAACTCACTTTTGGAGGTGGCAGAGTGGTTGAGGCCTCAACATCGAACGTGATCGGAGGAGGTAGTACATTTCCATCCTATAATTTGCAAACACAAACCAACTTTAACATTTCATACCGGTAACCAATGCAGTCACCGTAACTTCAATTAAGTCACTAGCCACAATGAACAAGAAACCATATGTAGTTCAACTGGTTTATTAAATAAGCCCTGCCAACCAACAAAGTCATTACCATACAAATGTATATGACTTTGCAAACATGTAGTTTTAATCTGATTTTTTACTATGGCTCTGTATCTTCTTGGAGTTGCAAGAATGATTACCTTATGCTGTAGAATTCGGCTTTGCTATGAGCATGAAGGGATAAACATGCTATGCTATAAATGCTCCTTAGGAGTTATTTAGAACTGCTTATCAGGAAGATAATTAAACTAGGTTTCAAAAGCACAAAAGGATTTAATAAAATTCAGAAAGAAACATGTTTTTCCATAAATGAGATAAAGATAAAATTTGTGAGCTAACTCACCAGCTTCATGACTTTCGGAAAGCGCTTTCGGATGGCACTAAAAAAAGACGCAATGTAGTGCAAGCCATAGCAATAGGAGTGAGGCAGCCAGCGACTTGCGAATGGCGCCAAGATCCTCCTAGTGCCACGTTCTGCAAAAACACTCAGCAGACAGAACACCACAGAGCACAACAGCAGTCAAATCACATGACAACCAAACACACACAAACCATAGATATAAAATATTATAAAATGTTAAATAATGTAATGTAATGTATAATTTTATGCAGCCAATGCAGTTTTTATTGTACACTTATGAAGATAATAACACTTACTCAGATTTTAAAAGTTTTATGATGCATACTACTCTGTTTAACTGGCTTTCTGTATAAGCCAGTAAAATAATTTCGTTTACAATTTTATGAAGTTTATTTTGCTCTTCTGTTCTCTGCTGATCCAAACGTGAGGCCCTTCTAAGTGAATGACCTTGGAAAACAACTGATGATGATTCCAGGTTAACTAATGCAGCAATCCGCCACAGGTTCACCAGTACCACTTCCAAGCCTGGAGAAAGGAGGGTTGAGCAGTAGGGTGCAGATATTACCAGCCATAAAGCTAAAAGATGACAGCAACTGACTGAAAGAACACCATGCATCAAGTGATTGAAAGAACACAGAACGGCATTGAGTAGGTTGGATAATACCCAGGTAGTCAGGGAAGTTGATGGATGGCATAGGAAACCACCATGTGCCATGGTCTTAATGAAAGAGGAAAAGTATGCAGAAATTAAATCATCAATCAACCAATGAACAACCAATAATGGACTCGAAACTAGTAAAGGCACTGCCTATGCTGTAATATTTAATAGGAATATGGTATTATTTATACAGCAAAGGCACATGGCAAACTTTCTGGGCTTAAAAAATACAGTGCCTGTGATGGTATAAGATATCAGTAAGGAAGAACACAAATACAGACAAATGGTTCGTTCACATCTTGTGATTTGAACAGCAGAAAAAAGGGATAAAACAAAACAACTAAAACAATGCCACTGTCAAGAAGGGGACCAACACAATACAATGATAGATATGTGCAGAATCTTTGCTTGATTTAAAAGGCATCATATTTTAACTGAAAATTATCAGGCTCAACTGTCAGATAAATCTCATAAAGTTGATCCAAAGTGCTACCATTTGCTTCCAACTTAAAATACTTGTAGCAATCTGAAGTATATGAATTATATCATGATGCCATTAGGATATCCCAAAAGAACAAATCACAATAGGGCACTCTGCAAATTACTAAACGACATGGGCATACACAAAGATTTGTGCAGGAGGTGGCAATATTGAAATGTGAATTCCAGTAGGGGACAAGTCTGAACCCCAATGTGTGGTTGTCCATGCTCTACCGCTTCACACTAGACAGCAATCTCCAAATTCCATTAAACCAAACGATGAATAACAATCAAAGAAGCACAGATGAACATCAAACAAAATGGTTTTCTCAACTGAAACCTAAACTGAAACCAAAGTAATGGTTTTAGCTGGGCTAAGAGACTAAACTAACAAACCTGTTTTAGTCATACAGGATAGGACGGGGATGCGTGTGGGACCTATATCATATGAGGGGCTTTACTTAGGGCTATAGGACAGCTAAAACAATATACAAAGACCTCAAATTACTTTGGGTTTACAATGACCTGTGCAATGTTTTAGATCATATAAAATGGGTGACCTAAATTAACTATGGTAAGTGGTCTACAGTGGGTTTTGGGGTTAGGAAGAAATTAAGATGGCTGGTGGTTGATGGCTGGGGTTTAGCATGAGTTTGCTGTAGGTTGGGGCCATAAGAAACTATAATACGTGGGGTAGCCAATGATTTAGCAAGAGCTTTAGGACGGGACTATAAAAACCAAAATACTTGGGGTGGGGTCTACCATTCAAACTGCGAGGGGTTGTACTAATACTTCAATATAAGGGTTAAGAATAAATATAAAAGTAATGACCTAAAATAAGCCAGGACCTAGGATTAGCTTTGGACAGCTATACCTTATGAACTGGGAGGACCTGATGGGCTTTGAAACAGTTAAGGCTATACAATCCGAGAGGATCTAAGTCAGCTGGGTTATTTACACTGGGCTGTGTGACCAAAGCGTACAAAACCTTTGCACTGATGCTTCAGTGTAAGGACTCGGCTCTGATTCTGAGCATAGTCACGAACTACACAAAACTGAGGACAGGATTCAGCATCAATACTTCGGTACAACACACAATCCTGAACTCTGTAATGAGCTCTACAACATGTGATGACCAACTTTAGCAGTGATGCTTCACTGTTACAGGCAACTCTGAGCTCTGTAGAGTACGGAGGAAATTACCAATTCAAAGTTTAAATGTAAACATCTCAGGTCTGATGACCAACTTCATTCTATGATGCTTCCATGTGAGACAAAACTCCAAACTCTGTAAAACAGGAGGAAAATGATCATCGACAATTTGATGCAACTATCTCAGGCCTGGCACCTTGTGAAATGGTAAATGAACATAGAAGGCTAGACTGACTCCTTCAAGCAGAAACACAGGTACTTCATTTTACTGTCGTCACACCATCACAAACAAATGTGTATGGCACATTGAACAGTGTGAACATCCATGGGATTGCCAGATATGCATTGCATAAAGGTCATACTTGATGTTATGGGGCACTTGGGGCAGGGATTAGTGGGGTGAAGCTACTTCTAAAATGGGAAAACATGAGGAATGCTATGTCAGTAAGTAAGTAATGCATTTGTTAACATGCCATACCAATTTAACTTTGTGGATGGTTAATTGCATATTCTTGTATGTACTTGATAGTTCATTGTTTAGCAACAAAACACTTGACTGAACTGCTAAGTCAAGTTTACTTTCCACAAACTTCTTAGACGGAACACAGGGCAGTCCACATCAAAGCTTTTGGGAAAGTTCAAAGCATTTACAGCCAGTGAAGCTGAAAACAAAAGAAGCAAGGACATCATCAGCATAGACATCAGCATCAGCATCACCAGGTGAAAAATGGTAAAATCAAATGGGAAGGTGGATATAAAGCAGACTTTCAAACAACCAGTACAAAGCTCAACTACTGAATTAATGAACATGCAGTTCATCAGAATCAGTTACTACCTTGTGACACGTAATGGAAACAGACTCTACCAAATGACGGCAAAACTATGGACCAGTGCAAAAAAGGACAAACTGGACTGGGCAAAATATATGACTAAATTCCTAACAACAAACAGTTAAAATACATAATTCTAAAAACCTTCATAAGTACTTAAATTATTTATCAATTAGGATTAAATAAAATAAAAAAATGGTAGAAAAAAAGGGAAGGGACATTAAAAAGGGTATTAAAATCAAAACGAGCAATAACAAGTTTAAAAAAATAATAAAAAAGATAATAAGAGACAAGCAAGTAAAGGAAAGAAAAAGGCAAGAACAAGAGGACTAGCATACCAGTTGTCATCCTGCTCAAAAGGAAAAAGATGAAGGAAGTAGTACCAATTCTTTTTGAGGCAACCTCCAGCTGATTTCCTGACAGAGAGGTGTCAAGAGGTTCACATCAATCCCATCTCAGAACAAATCTTTGGATGTCAGAAACCTGAAACCTCACCACATGGTGCAGCTGGTTGCAGATAGTCTACAAACCCCAGTAGACGTCCACTGTGTCATAACTGCCCAAAAAGCAGATGATGCCTGCTCCATACTGCCAGTCCTAAAGCTTGAAAAAGCTATGACAGAGGGCAGCAGAGCAGGACTCGGCTCGACTAACTGCATGAAGTTCGTTCCTGAAGTCTTTTTAGACTTGAGGCATCTGCATGTTGACCACTTGAAAGCTGTTGATCTTCGAAGAGCTTGTCGTGAGAGACTAAGAGTAAGGAATTGATAACATTAGAGGAGAAAAGAGATATAAGCCAACAAAAGTAAAAGTGGAGAAAAGAGATAAAACCCAGCAAAAGTAACAAATACTTAGTAAGAAAAATATTTTAAAATAATAACATATTTTTAAAAAATGTAAAAGTAAATATTTAAAAATAAAAAATAATACAAGTCCAATTAAGGTCACAAAATTTAAATAAAAACAAAAAAATGGCATAAAATTTAAATACTGCACATAAACTTTACAGCTACATCATATTATTGAAAATGGGTCATATCACATTCTGTAGGGCAACATTTCCCAACTGTTGATTGTGATTCAATACAGGGACTCAAGGTCCATCCGACAGGTTGTCCGTTGCTTCCTGAAACCATTCTTCATGTTTTCTGAAGTCTAAATGCAGACTCAGTGGGTCTCTGCATGACCACTGCTCAAAGAATCATGAAGTGGATTCAGTACAAAAATTGGGGAACACTGCAGTCAAGACAGCCAGGACCACGTTATAGCAGTCTAAGCCATGACAACCTGTTGGTAGATGATCAATCGACACCTGTGCCCAGGTGGTGGAGTCCAGTTTCCAGTCGAAGAACTACGAGTTACTCATGTTGTGGAAACAAAGTGCTGAAACGGATCACTGGCACATCAATGGCATAAACAGCAACAGTCCAGACAGGGCCACATCACTGATGATATTATGCCTTGCTAATTTAGCAGCAGTCATACAAATCAGTTGACATGGAAATGGTTTGAGATATGATTTTCCTACACATTGCTAATACAGCAGTAGTTATACAAGTCACCCTACTTGGAAATGGT
The DNA here is from genome assembly GCA_964023275.1 of Norana najaformis. Taxonomy (NCBI): domain Eukaryota; kingdom Metazoa; phylum Annelida; class Clitellata; order Crassiclitellata; family Hormogastridae; genus Norana; species Norana najaformis. The sequence continues at coordinate 15,225,915 of OZ029923.1, forward strand.
GTGAGGGATATGATTTTACTTTGTTTTGGAAATGGTGTGAGGGATATGATTTTACTTTGCTTTGCTAATAATACTGCAGTAGTTATACAAGTCACCCTACTTGGAAATGGTGTCAGGGATATGGTTACTAGACAATCAGGCACAACTGACTCACTGAAAACCATCACATGAAGAAATGTATCAGACAGCTGATGAAAGAAAAGTGCTTCAATTGCTTATTAAACAGCAAGCGCGCTACTGGAGAGGCAAAAACTCAGGTATCTTTGAAAAAGGATGCTTTGAAACAAGATCTATTTATGGACAGGAGAATGGACAGCAAAGCATATTGTAATTACAGTACTGTAATTTTCTTGTTAATAGCAGCAGGTAAGCTAACAGATCTGAAACCATGGCTCCTTTCAGCAAATTCTGCAAAACCCTTCAACACCAGAAGCAAACACACTTAACCGACGGCCTGGAAGAGTTCTTGGCATCGAGACCTTGTTACAAACAAACAAATCTCTAGCCTCCTCTGAACTGTCAGTTTTTGACAGGAGCAACTTTGCAAGTGAACCTCAGAAAATACTGTGAAAATGTCCAAAGCAACTGAATTTCAAAGACACCATACTAAGCTTAAATGGCATCACAATCAACTGAAGATGACATAAATATGGGGAAAAGTGGGCACAACTATTATAAAAGGAAGAAGTGGGACAATGCAACATGAAAGGGCATTACATAGGATCCATGAGGGAAGGGCGGGGCAAATCTAAAAGGCAAATATAAACATATTTCTTGGCTTCACTGTGACATTAAAGGTGAACAAGAAAGAGACATTAAAGGTGAACATGGCATATAAAATAAAGGGCTACATAGAAGAATTCTACAGGACTGTACAGGTGAACCTGAGAAACATATTCCAATCTTCTGCACAAGTTTAATGGTCAAACGCTAATAATGGGATTTGTAGCGGCAGGATTACAGTAGAGTTGCATGATTACCAGAACATAAGAGGATACAACAATAATTTTTGGACTGTTAAAAGCTGCCAGAAGGAACAAGGGGTCTGAAACAATGGCCCATACAGAGAAGCGCAAATGCAACACAAGTGATTGTTTATAAATTCCTGGAATTCAAAACCCAGTGACACTGGTTCTTACGTCTGCAGACTTGACCAAAAAAAACTTTCCTTGAGATCATACAATTAATAGGGAACAAGAGATGAATTCACCTGTCCTTTTTATACTTGGGTAATTAAGACTGCTAACACAAACAGGACCAGGACAGATAGACACGATAAGGTATAAAGGTTAAATTCAGTTCAAATAAGTAGCTTGATCAAAACACTACAGCACATTTCTGTACACATCTAAAAGGAGCATTCTCTCAGAAAATGGTGAGCAGTGTGATTCCAACAAATCAAAAAACAGTTGCTCAAAAAAACCAAAAGGGTTATTGGACAAAAATGACTGACACATTTCCGAAAAGAAGGTGGGAGTTGGAAGACATTAAAAAACACCTAGCAATTACTTGGATTAGATACTTTTTCTTTTTTTAGCAATGTTTTTCTAGCTGCAAAAGTGTACTGCTGAGTGACAACCAGGCAGAGAAAATGAATGTCCTCTTCGAACTGCAATATCTCACAAGTACAACCTCTGCTTTACAAAACAAAAAGAGGAATCCTTCAACTAACAGGAGAGGTCAATTTCTGATGAGGAATAGTACAAGATGTGTCAGTTGTCTGAATACATACACAAGATGATGCTATCCTCATTCTGTAGCAGAGAGTGTTGCAACTTCTTTGAAATCAATATAAATCTCTCGGGTCTTTTGTCTGAGTCATAATGGAAGCAACTCAAAACAGTACTTTAAACGATGAAAATCTACTACTTTATATCTGGATATCCATATCTGTCTACGCTGAGCAGTTTTTCTTACATCACTGATTTATAAACAATAAACACCAAGAAACCTTGGACTGCGTCCGTGCTGAACGTCTGCAACTCTATACTCTATGGTCTCCCTGACTGTACACTGCTCCAGGATGCATAACTGTGTCTTGGACTCTCTTACTGAGACCACATCATACCTGCTCTTCATTTGTTTACACCAAGTCAATACTGAAATGCCTTCTCGCAACGCTGGTTTTAGCCGAGTCCCAGACTGATACACGGACTTGAAACAGTTGTGGGTAATTTCAGACAATTGTACTGTATTTCGCTTAAGAGATTCATTTCCACGTACACCGATACAACAGTTTAACTGCTGGATTCAGGTCACACAAATTACCTCAAATACAAAGATTCTGGTTTTTTCAACAGGTAGGATTTATCACTTCCTTAAAGGCCAGCTATCAGTTTAACCTCATGTGTCTACCAGACAGACCAAACTCTACTACTTTGACATTAACAGACAGCACAGCCTACTACATCACATGTAATCCATGCATTCTTAATAGAAGTTAGTCTCCAGTAACTGATGTATCTCATGTAGAATGTAACACAGCCTCGAAGGAAGTAATGAGTTCAAACTGAAAGGGATGAAATGATAGAACACCAGCTCAATGGAAAGTAAATGCCACAGACACAGCACTTAAACTCGTCAACAAAAAATAAATGACTATCAACTCAATTTGCCTATTCCACTGTCTCCAATGTGCATATTTTTCACATTTGAAACAGGATATAAAAATTTCTATGTACTTTGAGTCAATTACAAGGAAACTTGTTCTGAAAAAAGACAAATGTCTGTGTACTTTGGGTCAATTACATGGAAACTTGTTCTGAAAAAAGACAAATGTCTGTGTACTTTGGGTCAATTACATGGAAACATGTTCTGAAAAAAGACAAATGTCTGTGTACTCTGGGTCAATTACACGGAAACATGTTCTGAAAAAAGACAAATGTCTGTGTACTTTGGGTCAATTACATGGAAACATGTTCTGAAAAAAGACAAATGTCTGTGTACTCTGGGTCAATTACACGGAAACATGTTCTGAAAAAAAGACAAATGTCTGTGTACTTTGGGTCAATTACACGGAAACTTGTTCTGAAAAAAGACAAATGTCTGTGTACTCTGGGTCAATTACACGGAAACATGTTCTGAAAAAAAGACAAATGTCTGTGTACTTTGGGTCAATTACATGGAAACTTGTTCTGAAAAAAGACAAATGTCTGTGTACTTTGGGTCAATTACATGGAAACTTGTTCTGAAAAAAAGACAAATGTCTGTGTACTCTGGGTCAATTAGGTTGGGTCTGTTCTTACAAAAGACAAATGTCTATGCACTCTGGGTCAATTAGCTTGGGTTTCTTCTGACGAAAGGTAAATGGACACGTACTTTAGGTCAATTAGATGGAGCCTAACAAAAGAAAAATGTTTGTGCAAAAACGATAGATGAGATGAAGATTTACTCTGTCAATCTTGGTAGGAAGATTCATAAGCTGTATTGACCCATTTCTCAGGTTTGGCTGGAAGCGGAAATATTTGCTCCACACCCTAAGGTGAACGGGCCTTTTCAGTGGTTGGGCCATCTAGCTGGAATAGCCTCCCTCTTGATCTGCACATCCTTCTGACTATGGGTCCTAGATACACCTTTCACCAAGAGTTAAAAAACTGTTCTCTTACATCGGGGCTGGGCTTGGAGTGCCTGTGGGTATATAACCTTAAGGGGCACTATATAAATGCTCTGAATGAAAGAATAAACAACTGTAGTTCTACATGCATTGTCAAAATGACTGAGATTGATTGATTGATCAACTGGCAAAACAGAAGTCGTAAGAAGACCTTAAACATGACTTGCAGGCTTGTGCATGGTTTGTTGGAGTTTAACCTCTACCAAGAAAATGACTGCCAAAAGGGTTAAGGACAACCAAAATGCACCCAAACAGATAGGAAATTGAACCAAGTTCCCAGTGACTGAACTACCAAGACCACACCATATACTACCAGCAAATTACTCCCATGAATCCCACCTTAAGACAATAGGTTAAACTGAAATGGCAAATTGGATCAGCGGAGAAAACTTAAGCCTTTAATTTGAAATGGTGCCAAAAATTTCTATTGAAAAACAAAAATGTTTTGATATAACTAAAAATTTGGATTGTAAACACATTTAAAAATCCCTAAAAATAAAAGCTGCTAAGCAACAGATATCTTGCCTTTCAACAGCTGAATATATTGCCAAAACTCTTCTTTCTTCACAATCCTTTTAGCCTGGCCTGCCTTAGCCGGGCCTTTTGCCGAAGCTGAATGCATAAAGCCTTTCATAAACTGGGCCTATTACAATCAGCCATGAATGTATTAGTCTTAATAATCATAAAACAAAAAACTTTACCTGATGTATGTCGTACGATCTGTGAATTTGTCGCAAAGTGGATTACCATCAAGGCAGATCTCTTCAACGTTCAGCTTTCCAAACACATACAATTCTCTTTCTGCTCTTATCTGACACAACATAAACAAGAAATATTAACGTTAAGAAACAAAATGATTTCGAACCTCAATCTAGTCGTAACCCACTCAACACTAACAAGAGCAGTGAGAAGGACCACATAAATAGAAAAACTTTCTGTAACAGCGCTGCTTCAACACCATAAAAGAAACACGTCATAAATCAAATAACATATAAATGTTAATAAAAATACAGATCGTAAATGAATCCAAAGCTGCTTCTACGTTCTAAATAAACATGCTCAAAAACTCAATATAGATCTTTTACAAAATCCAGTGTGTAGACAGTGTGGCTAATAAAACAATCCAACAGAGAATTCTATAGCACAAATGTATGATAAATGACAAAACTGCCAAGCAGCAAGTAAAGTAAATGGTTCACAATTTACACAGTGAGTGTGTTGTTTATTAATGATAAACACTTGCCTGATTCTGAGACAGGTTGAGCTGCTGGATTTTGGATGCCTTCTCTTCAATCTTTGCAAAAGGCTCCAGATCTAGGAGATTATTCTTGCTCAAATCAAGTACTCTTAACTGAAGAAAATAAAAGTTACTGATTACTTTTACATGTTAATCAACACAGATTTAATTCATGCACGTGTTACAATCATAACAAAAACAGTGCAAACAGTTCAAAACAGTCGTCAACTAAGCTTTTTCTTTAACTCCCAAGAGGCATGGCATGGGGTTCAAAAGATATCGATATTTTTTACCCGTCATTCACACAACACATAATAACACCACAGTGCAGAATTAGGAACAACTTATATCTTAGTTTTAAATCATACAGTTTGCATGTATTAATACTAGTACTTAATTCATTGGAAACCAGTACAGCACTTTCTAATAACCCCCAGAAGATATTCCCATGGCAGAAGCAATCCTGAAATCTCACCCAGAAATTTTCTGCAGGAAACAAAACTGATGCTTTCAAGTTTAGGCCACTTGTAAGGATCTTCTCCCACCCACTTAAGAAGTAAGGCCCAGGACAGGAATGCAAGGTGTTGCATGGTAAATTTGATTGTGCATCTGAAAGACATCATTAGGTTGGAAACAGACTGACAGCAGCTTCAAAAATGGATAAAAAAGAATCAAGATAAAAACCAGCCTACATCTGGAATGTTCTCTGCAATGATGTCCAGTATTTTCTTAACAACTGGAGCTCTGCGTAGAGTGATGAAGATATCATCTTTCTTTAAATCTACAATTGTGACACAAATTCAAATTTAGCTTCTATTTCACACTGGCTAATCCTGAAGTCAAAAAGCACTACTTTAAACACTCAAAAGATCAAACTAAACTTAATCGTGTGTGGCGATCAATCCTTTTAATAAAATTGTAATAACTCATTCAATATTATTAAACTTAAAACTCAAAAGTGCTTGTAAAACAAAAACATGGAAATTTATATCTGTCACTTCACTGTAAAGTCAGTTCAATATCAATTTCTTAATTTGCAAATTGTCATCACAAAGAAGTCGCTACTATTCCTAATAGAACATAAATTGACCTTACCATCATCACTGGCCAGATCTGTCAAATTTAGCGATAAAGCTGCAACATCATATCTTTTGCTCATACACTCCTGGAAAAATCAAAGGCAGTACAGTCATCAATTTCACCATCTGGCAAAGTACAGGAAACAAGGAATGTGGAAATCTGTGTTCTAGATAAATGAATTACACCAGACGTTCCTTAAAGTGCCTGATTCTGAATATGCATCAGTTTGTTTTAAAGCTGAATTAAATCTCAGTCTATCTGCTAGACCTTTTTACAACAGAACTTGCATTACAATGAAATGCATTCAATGTGTGGTTATACGACTCAGGACGCTACTATGTTGTAAATTATTCACACTACCAAATTAGCATTTCACCATTTGATCTACACATAACACAGAAAACCTTACCTTGATCTTTTTCACAACATCCTCGTTCAAAGGAGTAGCAGGAGGCCCACTACGACTAGTTCGCACAATCATCTGAAATTACCAAATATCGGCTGTTTACTTTCAAGCTCTTAATTGTACTATTAATAGTGTTCATGATTTACTTAATGCAAGTATCTTGCAAACAGTGAAAGCAACTTTCAGCTGTGAATGTTTATATTTGTCCCCTTTATGATCAATGTCTTCTACACATATTCCGATTAGAAACAATTACACATTCAATGCAGTAACATAGTTTTCCTGCTCTTGCAAAACTTGCATTTAGCCAACATTTCTTAAATCCGCAGACCAAATCTACGAGGGCTGTTGTTGAAACAACAGTGCAGTAGACAGCAATTATATTACCCTAACTAACCCTAAATCCAACCATACTTCTGCTGTTTTAGCTACAAACACCTTAACACTTATTGTCTCCTACTGATAAACACCAGAATAAAACCATGACTCCCCGAGGCCATAAATCATGAAGACGAAGCCTGAAGCCATGACAGCAAGGCTAGACATCATGAAGCCAAGGCAATGATCACCAAATTTTGCTGCAAAGCCAAAGCCAGGCCTTGAAGCCTGACATCACAGAAACTAATACAAACACAAAAAACATATAAGCCTGTGAACAGCACAGTTGTCAAAGGAGAAACTGGATCAGTTATCAGAGGAGTAACTGATACAGATTCCCAACTCAAATGCACCCTTCAAACATAGAAATAAAAATATTTTATACCTTGAATCCTTCAGGAACTGTTATTCGTTTTGAAGTATTTTGAATAGCCCTGGCTACTGACCCGCCTTTAACGTAGAACACAGCTTCTGAGCCTTCAATGTGGAACTAATTAAAAAAACATTAATTATTACAACAACGAGTTCACTCATGTAAAGAGAATAATACTACATATAAACAAACAGCCAATGATTATGTCAGTAAACCACTTCACTACGGAAACTGTGAGTGCATGACTTCACAAGGGACAAGTGAAGAACTGATGACTGTAGCAGTACTTTGGTATAACAAGGATCCTTTGTGCAGAAAAATGGGCAAGTCTCATAATAAAAATGATTAAATTTTGGCACATTATCTAACCAGTGTACAACATTGCACATAACAAGCACTAGCTGATTCATGTTCATATTCAAATTCTAATCAAAGTCACTGAAAAATCACTAGATTTAATCTACCAGATGATAATTGTACCTATTTCCCAAATGCCTAATTTGGACAGCAAATTCAGAAAATGCATAAATTGATCTAATTCATCAAACTAAATAAGTTTTGGTTCAAACATCAAAAATCACAAGAAAAACAATAAAATCAAAGGCAGTGGCATCTAATTCTCAATCACAAACTGAAATCATACGCCAACTGCATAATTTAAATATCCACGTACTGAAATGGTTTCAACTTGCAGCAAAAACAATCAAATTTCAGTACAAATGCACAGTGCTTCTCTATAAATGATCCTTAAATCAAGTGAAAACAGGAAAAAACTGATATACACAAAACCAAACCGACCAAATCCCCCTAAGGAAATTAAAAATTCAAATGATTCTAAGGGCAACAGAAGTTAGATACTCACGTAGACAGGAATAAATGGCACATCTGAAATGCTGCTTATCGACCGTACAATGAAATCTTTATCAAGTTTTTTCCCAAAAGGAATCTGAAAACCAACAACAAGCTAAACGAAGAATTTCAATAAATATATACAGAGCCTCTGTTTTACAGTATCTGAAAAGTGCTAACCAATTTAAGTAATATACTTATCCCAATTTTATATTTAAATTCCTTTCTTACATCTAAGCTAATCTTACTTCTATAGCGCCATTATCAAAATGCCCAAGGTATCAATCGGTGGTTGCTCTGAGTGAAATCATAATCAAAATCATAATACATTGGAGAAGCCAGGTCTAACTTCCATAGGTCAGAGAAACCAGAAGTTAGGCTATGGTGGGTAAGCAAGTAGAAACAGAGGAGTCTTATATTTAGACCTGAATGTCATTAATCTCAGTGGAATGAAATATTGTTAGTGATCATGTAGTACGATTGAACATTTTTTTAACTAATCACTTGTTCTTGTGCATTCAAGCAAGACAAATCCAGAAAATCCTTGCACAAATTAAAAAAATTATGAAAGAATATGTGCTTTTAAGACTAGTAAAGATTTTATGCTCAAAAATAGTTCTATAGTTCAAGTTTGGGGACAAACTGAAGCAATGTACCAAAAAGTTGACAAAATTATGCAGATGTTGGCTGCAGATAAAACTGTTGCGCCTAAGAAATATAACCATATATTTATATTATTTATTTATAAGCGATTACATTTTTCAGATCAAATAAGCTATGAAAGTTTTAATTCATAATTATATCTGCTTCAATTTCTACAAATTCTAGTCTAACTTTCAGTCACATTACAACAAAGCTTTCATACTCACAGCAACTCTGTACCAGTCATTTCCTTCTCTCTTAGGGTCATGACCCAGAGGAAGCCCAAGGCGAGACATAACACCATCGGCATGGCTATCCATTGCAAGACTGCCACCCCTGTGACGATGATCTCGACGTTGCCTGTGGCCATATGGGTTACTAAAAAAATTAAAATCCAACTGCTCAAACACTTCAAGGAACACAAATGCACAGACTGTATATTCACTTAAAAATTGTCATTAAACTGATATTAAAAACAACTAAAAGCAATTATTAAAACAAGTCTGAGTCACAGAAACAACAGAGGTTACCAAAATAGCTATTACATATGAAAAAAACAAAAATGAACGTGAATCAAAGACCTGTAGACAGAACTGTTTGAGTGCCTATAAATACCATAGCTGAAAATGAAAGAAAGTAAAGGTAAGTTTAACTAACTTTCAGCACATAAAATCACTTTCAATTTCTGACCAATTTTATCAATTAAGATGCAAAACAGACAAATAAAATGACTGCAAAACTCAAATAAAAAATCTCTTACAATCTACTGTGAGAACTTGAAGCACCAGCATCAGTGCCCTCTCCGTCCATCCGCACATCATCATCTAATCGTTTTGGTCCTAAAAGAAACGAAAATCACTGAGAATTATAAAAGAAAGTCCTGCAACAACAAAGTAAGATATTACAATTTCACATGACAGGGAACATGCTATGTTACATACTTCAGTATTACGATAAACTGCCATAATTTCTTTTCACCACAAAACATAGTGTTAAATTGTTTGCAGACAATCTGAAGCTACAGATACATTTTTTATTAGGCAATTCTTTGTTTTTCGCTCCAGTTTGATCACATGTAACAAGAACTCCAAAACTGCTGTAGAAATAGAGTGCCACACCCATGATTAATACTAGTATCAGAAGTGCACGTGAAAACATTACCATGCATAAAACAGACTTGTACGTTAGTAACTATGCTAGAAATTATTAAGTGTGCATACTTTAGTAAGTAAATATACATTATTCAATAACACAAACTTGTACAACAACACAAAGCCAAACCAAGAATATGTCCTTACATTCTTACGGTATTAGTATTGCTCAAAGGTACAGCGCTCTAATGCTATGCATGTCTGGTGAGTTCATGTTACTAGTTCCATCAAAGAGCCACCAAAGAACACAAAGGAAAAATTACATAATTATTTCCACATTTTGTTATAACTTTCAAATTACCTCCACGAGGCGGTCGATCTGAGTAGCGATTTCGTTGTCCTCTGTTACGATTTCCTTTATGAGATCCACGTGAATGTTGATATCCACCTAAAACAATTCACACAATACCTAATGTTTATAAACAAGAAACAGATGAACTGCGAATAGTGTTTACCCACCTAACATTGTCTGGACAGTGGACAGCCTGTGGACAGCCTGCGTTGTTACTTTGTCTGGCCCTTTACTGATTTTGTTATAACTAGTCAAAACTACTGCAGCAGCCTTTCTGTTGGCATCTCAAAATCTAGCCTGGTGAAACAGCACAGTTCAGAATAGTTCTTGCAAGTAGTTCTGTGGGAATTGTTAAGGTTTAAAGAGTGCTCATCGAAGAAAAACTGAATGCAAAACCTTGTTAAAAATGAAAAGAAATCGATGCCTATCTCTTCGCCCCTTTCGTGTTTATAAGTATAGTTTAGGGCCTTTAAGCTGTGTCACGCACGCTGTTTTAAAATCACGGCTTGTCGGTGCAATCGTTTAAAAATCGAGGGTCAAATTGCCGTTCCCTTGACTGGTCACTTCGGACAGTGAAATAAGCTGGTGATTCGCTGCTTAAATCACATATCTACGATCACTGAAACAGAGATTTTATCATACAATTGACCCAAAATCAGTCCTTGGTTTAGTTTTTGCTATTTTTAATAGATCTTACTGGTTGTTCTGGCTGAACAAAGACAACTTCATCTCAGACCGATCAGCCCTAGGCATCAATCATTCTTACATCTGATTATTTAAAGAAGATTTCTTACCGTTATCTCTAAAATGGCGTGAGCCATCATGCGATGCAGTGATTCTGAAGTTGTCCATCTCCATTCAGAAATTAGCACTCCAACACACGAAAATTAATACTCCTCAATCTATTCACGCAACTCAAAATGGCGGAAAACCTTCTCTGCAAAATTTTTCAATTTACACTTCCGGTGTAAGTAAGTAAAAGATTTCTTGCGGTTATGCAATCCATATGGAGCACTGACTGGTTTTACTTACTTAACTACCTAAACCTTTAACCAAAGATAATGGTATCCATATGCAATGCATATGGTAATTCGCAGTCCTATTCATAACTAACCGACTTCTGCATTCGAGCAGCAGATAACCAGAACACATCTCGACTGCGGTCCTCATAGAGGAATCAACTGCATGTCTTCCACGAGGTTTGGCGAATGTTCCTTCTCTGTCGCCGGATCCACCGCGTGAAACAGTCTTCCTGACCATGTCACGAATGCCCCATCCCTAAATACATTCAAGTCACAGCTTAAGACATCTTTTAAAAGATATCTTATAACTACATTGATTTTTAACCGCATGTACAGCGCCCTTTCGTTCTTACTCTATATAAATTGTCTCATTTTTAGTATTATCCTCAGATTTAAAAACGCTCCAAAGAAATTAAAGTGTCTGGAATGTGTACACCTTGTCAAGTTAACTATTAATTTTAATGAATAGGTAGGTAAGTAAGTAAAACCAGTCGGTGCTCCATAGCTCTGTATGTTTTAATATTACCTCTGTAACAGTATATGCAAAATCTGACGCTTTGTAATCAACACGGATTTATAGTAGAGGGCTCTTAACATAAACTTTAAGCATTCCACATCTAGAACCGCCAAAGATAAAAGCTGCCAGATATTGGTAAGTTCGACGTTAACGGCCTTGGCAGCCGTAAGATGACGTTAAACGCAGGATATGTGAATACTAATAACACTGCTAATAAAATAATGAAAAGCGCTATACAAATTTAATAATGTATGTCAGATCAGTTGGTTTGTTTACTTGTTCTGTTTTATCGTGAATTAGGTAAATTGTCAATATGAGAAATAATTCAAGTTTTGCCTTTAGTTTCTAGTCGTTAATTGCGGCCAACCGTCTGTTAAAGTCGTAATTGTAAAATCTCGAGATTTCTGCAGCGCCTAAAGAAAGCTAAGTCGCGTGAACCAGCTTATTCTCAGGCGCTCAGTCAAAACAAAATCAGTTTTTGGTCAGATTCGGTTCCAGGTCAAGATCCAAAGAGGCAGGCAGGCAGAGGTAGGCAGGCAGTTAATGAGACGGCCGCGGTGGATGGTGTTTGGAATTGGAACGGAAAGAGAAAAGGGTAAGAGGAGGATTCAGGACAGACTTTGTGGAAGAGGAGTGTTTCAGTTTTGAGTGATAAACCTGCGCAGAGATTGCAAGGGGTGAAATGTTGGTGAGCTCGTAAGATTGCTCAGATAATTGTCGTAATTCGGAGTGGAGTTTATTCCATAGGGGTAGAGCAGCTATGATTATGGAATTTTAAGGATGAGGTGACTGAAAGGTGAAAGAGGAGCAGGTTGAACGGAGTGGTTGGATTGTAAATAACTAGCGAAGGTAGGAGGGTTGGAAGGGTTCGAGTGTTTTGTAGGTAAGTGATAGGAATTTGTCAGGCAATTTGATTCATGACTATTGCAAGCCCTGATGTGTAGGTGATGGGGGTTCAAATTCATAATTGGGTTTAACTTCAAAATTAGAAATTTCAGCACTTTCATATATCCGTCTTTAATTACTGGATAACCATATAATTTCCTGTGGGTAATGTATTCCTTTGCATCTATAAATAACTTTCACAGAGCTTGAACATGCAGAGCCCAACCTGATGTAGAAAAAAAGAATCAATAACCAGTGCTGCAAATACAGTGCTGTATTCACTTTTTGTAATGACATAATGGTAAAGCTTTTATTATTATTATGTTGTAGTTCTCAATACTGGTGTATGTTTACAATGGCAAAGTCAAACCTTGAATGGGCTCGAGAAGCTTCTGATCTGAAGAATTAATATTTGTTAAAGCTATGAAAGGTGACATGGCAAGCAGCAGACCACTGACTGAAAGATTTGGAAATTCTTGGAATTCTAACTCTAGTCTTCTTGAATTAGCCTACAAACTCAGACAAGCCGAGTTTCGAGTGTATGGAATGCTGTCACCAAACAGAGTGTCGATGATTACACCAACAGAAGTGCCATTAGAGCAACGGAATGTAGATAAATACACCAGTGAAACTCTGAAAGAATCTCCTTTTCATCCAGTTTGTAATACCTCATTACTTTCTAGTCTTGACTTCTCATTTGAAGACACTGTAACAACAGATGTTTCCCTAAAGTCAATTCAGGACCGCTATCGAATGTTCAGGGCCAGCTTTCCACGCTTCACAGAGTGCGAAACTACAACCGTTAATGATCACTGTAAACCTGTGCCAAATGATACAAATACAAGCTCAGAAACTTTGGCAAGTGACAGCATTCTTTCTAACTCTGTTCTGAAAATGTCTCCATCTCAAAACGCGGCATCACCAAAAGAAGTTGAACTACGTAAACGTCATCAGTGTGACTGGTGCAGCTATCAGACAGACAGCAGATCTCATCTAAGCCGTCATCAGAAGGCTGTACACCGCGAGATGATTAGCGATGATGTTTCGTCATTTGACCTCTCATCAGATCTCTGTTCCACACCAATTAAACTGGCTGTGACAAAACGCAGAAACTGGCGCAACTTGCCCACTCGAAGATTCAAGTGTGATATGTGTGTATATTCAACAGACTGCTTGTCTCATCTTCGTCGGCATCAGGGTTGCATGCATGACAAGATGATGTCATACTGGTGCTACATCTGCAAAAAGGATTTCTCACGGAGTGAGAAGACAAAATCTCACTTCATTGCATTCCACCCAAATGTCCCCTATGACCCAAGGAAAATTAGAAAATTTTCACCACAGCCCAGGTCTAAAACAAAAACTGCTGTTGAAAAGTGGGCCAAGGTAAAACATCAGAAAAAAGTTGAGATGGCAGATAACAGCAGTGTCAGCATGGCAAAAGAGGTTGAGAAAAAAGTGAGTAAAGTAGGTAAACGAAAAAAGAAAGGCAAGGTCAGAGGTCGTGAGAAACGACACTCATGTCCAAAGTGTAACTATGTCAGCCATGGACTGTGGCACATGAAGCGACACATGGTTGAAGTACATGAAACAAGTAAAGAGTACAGCTGCAAAGTCTGCAGGTATGGAGCTAGCCGCCAGCATCGCATTATCTGCCACATGCGCTCTCATGGCGAGATGTTCTGCTTGTTCTGTGACTACTTCAATTCTGACATGGACATCTTTAAGCGTCATCTCAGCATGTGCACCGCTCTGCATCGTATCAGTACCGTAGTGCGTTGCCACGTTTGCCAAATGGACTGCTCCGATCCTAGTCAACTGAAGTCGCATATTAACGAGACACATTCACTAATCCTGCATTCGTGTGACCTTTGTCCCTACTACACAGATGTCCCTGATGATATTTATGCACACGCGCGGCTACATGTTGATGAGGAACACACGTGCAGGCTGTGCAACGTTACATTTCAGGATGATGAGCATCTCGGTCATCATATTGAAACAAAACACATCACTCAGTCCGCTGACAAGAACTATTCATGTTTGCTGTGTTCTCATGAAGAGAGTGAATTTGTGGACATTGTGCAACACATCCAGGCTCATGAACCGAAGCTATTCTTTTGTGGTCGTGATCTCTGTAACTTCAAGTGCTCTGTGGAAAACTCACTCAAGCTGCACTGGAGATACTACCATGATGACTTTGGTCCAGACATGGTTGCTAATGGCAGCGAGCCGCATTCAGCAGCCGAAGTGGCTGAAAATATGTCTCCCAACAGCTGACAGTAAATCTGGAAAATGTTTTACCTCAGTACAGTAGTAGTTTAGTAGCAGTGTGACGTCATGTTTTATGATATATATATATGTGGATTTTTGACCTAGCTTTATAATATTATTTTCCTCATCATCATAAATTACTTAATCTGTTATCATAATTATTATTATTACCCATTATTATTAACATTGTTACAATTATATTCCCTAATGTGTTACACACCAAAGGAAATAGTAACTTCTGAAGTAAGGAAAATTGTCTGGGATGGTGAGATGTTGTCAATATCTGGCAGCATTATTATTGTGTTAATCAGTACTGTTGTCATAATCACTTGTAGCTAGTGAATGCCCTGAGGCCTGAGGGATTAGTAAAACATAATGAAGGGTTACTATATAAAATGAGGGTTTTAAAACACAGGGTCAAGTAACACAATGAGGATTTAGCAGAACACAGGGGCTAGTAAAACATGCCTCTTAGTATTTGCATGCATATGATAATGTTTAGCTGTGTGGCCTGTATGGAAATATTTTATACTCTAGTAGTGGCTGCACCTAACCACATTTCCCCCTCACTATTTTATCCAACTGCCCAGATCTGCTCTCTCTTCCTCATACCTTTCTCAATATCAGTCTCCACCTAAAATTCTGTAACCACTCGTTAATCTATACAGCTCCTTAATCGGTACAATTAGTCTTTAAGAGGAAGTCCGGAGAGACCTCCCTCCACCAGTCTGCTCATCCCCTTTTCTTGCCTGTAGATCTCGGCACCCCAACATGCCCTCTGCTGGAGCTTTTCACTGAAAAATGACATTGTCAATCTATCCTATTCTGATTTTGCTTCACCATCCAATGACCACCATCACCAGATATTAACAAATTGTAAAATTTGTGCAAAGGTCCTAGATGTATTAAAACCTTGTGTGGTCAACAGTTCAATCCAAATAGGGCCTACTACTTTTTCATTTTGAAGGTTTTGGCTCTGTAGGCTAGTTATATAGAAATAAGTGAGAATGTTCTCAGTTCATCGGAAGGGAAAATTACTAGAGTCATTGCAGCAATCACCAGTGGACCAGCACGGAATAGTAAGTATAAGAGTAACATGTATCTGGTGTTGGTGACAATTGCGCAAGATATCGGCAGATGGTACATCGAACTGAGTCATGTTAGTTTCCAGGTTCTGACTAAATTTAAATATCACCATCGTTGATCTGGAAGCCCGTTGGTGTCTGCTGTACTTTTAATCGTTTTCCGTAACACCTCCAGCGTAAGTATAAAATAAATATCCACGTTTTTCTATATCTACCGTATGTCCTCGATCCTGCTCATTTTCAAAGAATTTAGAGGGGCGAGATCCTTCACCACCGCTGCCCGCTCGAATGGTTGCTGTGACAATTAAGGTTCCCGTGTATGGACAGTGCTAGCCCGAGATTCAAATCTCTTACATAAAATAAGCCACTATTGGTAAGCGAACCGGAATCCTCGCGCATATTGGTGCCTTGACGTAGGCTTTAACCAATGTAGCTATCAGGCCAGATCTGTGGACTTGTTTGGCACCAGTCCTCCCAGTCGTCGAACCACGCTGTTAGATCCTACTCCCCGTCGTGCCTCTCACAACATATTTTAGGCATCAAATTTAAACAGTGCTGCTGTTATTCTGGTAGCAACCGGCAGTTAGTACTTATTGTATAAGACACGAATTCTTTTTCTACAAGACATTTACTTATTCATAAGCATGACATTCTGCTCAAAAGCGAGAACGTTCAGCACGAAATGAAATTTGATAAGCGTGTCCGTTCTAGTGCGGTTAGAAGACTCTATGAAGTAACACTAATAAAAAATGGCGGAGCCGGTGGTTCACGTGGACCGACGTGGATTAATGGAAAAACTGAAAGAATTGGAAATAGATACAGTAACAGTAGAACATCCGGAGGTTAGCGTCTAGTTTCAATTTAAGAATACGCAAACCAGCTTAGTTAGAAATGCTTGATTTTTAAACAGAGGAAATAAACGGAGTTGAAACGACGTACCTAGTGTTGACTGTCACGTCACACACACGCTTGACTGCACTGCGCAATCGTAAACTTCCGAAGTGCTACTAAAAGCTAATTGAATATCAACGTATTGGTGAAGCTGATGTGACACCGAATTCAAAATAACAACTGGTTACAAGAACTTTGTGATATGTAGAGGCGCCTAAGTAAAAGATGATGGCCTCCGAGGTCACGCAATTATTATTTTTTTACCCGAGGTATATACGATCTCTCAGGATTTAAAAAAAATATATCCGGAGAATAAAAAATTCTGGGACGGCTAGAAATCGTCAAGATCTGGCAGAGCAAAAGTAATCTTATTATTATTATTATATTATTATTATTATTAATTAGTGATACAAAAAATGGCCTCTAACAACAGAGGTCAAAGCAAAAGATCTAAGTGCATGGTCTCATGATTTAGCCTTTTGGGTAGGCACTGAAGATCACACTGATTATAACCAGGCTGATTTTGTGCTTGGCTGATTTTACTTTGAATTTAGCATTTATTTTTATGTTATTTTGAGTTGCACAATAATTTGTATTTTTTTCAGCTGTTGCAAATTGATTATGTTACGAGTCATCTGTTTCTTTGTAGGTCTTCACAGTTGAAGAGATGATACCACACGTTGGCCACCTGCCAGGACTGCACTCGAAAAACCTTTTCTTGAGGGACAAGAAAAAGAAGGGCCTCTGGCTTCTTTCTGTTCGTCATGACAAAGATGTCAACCTTAATGATCTTGCAAAAAAGTTGTCAGTATCTGGTGGTCTTCGTTTTGCAGATGAGACCATTCTAGTAGAAAAACTTGGCGTTCGTCAAGGCTGTGTTACAGCATTTGCCTTAATAAATGATGTGAAGTGTGAAGTGAAGTTCCTAGTTGATTCAAAGCTTATCAATGGCAACCATGAACGAATATACCTTCATCCGCTGGAAAATTCTGCTACAACAGGGATCAGCCCATCTGACTTCAAGAAATTCCTGAAGGCTGTAGGACATGACCCCATTTTAGTTGATTTTGATTAGTCTTTGCAACATGTTTTTTGTTACCTGTCCTGTGACTTGTCAGATCAAGAATTCTGACTTTAATGTGTGTCAACTTTACCATTGTTTTCACTGCTGAAGTGAACAGTGAATTGAATTCATCATTTTCGGTTAATGTCATATTTTCCTGTTTTAATTGTGAACATAGAAAGCAGTGATTAAAGTTGGATCTTTTTAGAGCCTGCAACAGGGGCACTATAGAAATGTCTGGTAGCTTTAGTAGATCGGTGGAAGGATTCACATATACAGCAAGTTAACCCATTCCCAAAATAAGTTTACCCATTATCGTTTGGACATTGTCGAGCGGAGAATGATGTGCTGTCTGCAGCTGGAAAGTCATGGATTTATTGATGCAACAGGTGGTCAAGGTCTAAGGAGTGGCAATGACCATCCACTGTGGATAGGTCTTTGGATACCAGCTGTCCCAGCAGCTGATGAACGCCCATCTTGCACAGGCCTTGTCAGTTTGAGGGATCTCCGAATGTGACTTACTCTACCATCACCAAAGGGAATCCCAGTTAGCGAACATAACCGCATGCTGTGAATGCTTTATCTGGCTGTTATTCTCACTGAAACATGGATCTGGAATTCTGAAAGTAGTGTTGGATGTGTGTGAATGCCTGTTATTAGCGCCTTTAGCAGCTATTTCAGTCTTATTCTCTGGCAGACAAACTTTTTCTCAGTGAACTCTAACATCATTTAGGCTAGCTACATGCACTTTAAAGCAGCTCTTAGGGGCTTTGTAAGAATGTGTAGATACATGCATACAGTGCTGCACTTGAGGTTTGAATAAGGTAAGAAAAAATAAAGCATTTTTCTTGTTAAACCTCAGTTTCTTGTTTTTAAATTGACTGGAATCCTGCTTTGGCAGAGTTTCTATGTAGCCACATAAACAGGTGTTTTTCCTTCACCATTGCTCTATATGACAACAGCTATTCAGCAACTGGGCATCCTTGCCGTGCCAGTTAAATGGCTCAACATAGAATTTAGATGGTGGACAAAGATTTAGCAAACGAGCAGAGGTGAAAAGCAAATGCGTCAGCCACTGCATCACCAAGACTATCAATAGAAGAATAGCAGTCCGTTAAGCTAACCCCAAGAAGCAGCCGTGGTTGTGAAGCATTAGCAACTTCATTTTTCTTGGCCTTGGCATACAAGGGTTGGTGACCAGTCCTTTTCCTCATTGCCTGATATTCCCACCCACAGTGTTCAGTCAGCATACTCGTTTTATAGCTGAATTTGCAAGAGGGGCACAAATGGCACAGAAATCTCGAAATATCTTTCTGCCCTGGTGGGGATTTGAACCACTGACCTCTTGGCTGACAGTCAAGCACACTGACCACTAGACTATCGCACACTCAGAAGGCAATAAAACAACAAAGGAATTGCAAAAAACTTAAAATTTACAAAGAATGCTTAAATGCACTGACAAATTATTCACTGTTATAAATAATTCTTCCACTGCCAAGCAATATTGTTCATTTACACAACTGAACAAATTCAGACAGATCATGCTGGAAATGGCTGAAATTGTCATTGATCAAACCACTGCACAAGATCAACAGTTTTTCTGTCTGACAAGGAGACTGCAACACTGCCAAAGAAATTTAGAAAACACTGTTTCAGTAGTAATTCTTTACACTTTGTTCAAATAATTGAACAGAACAGCTTATTTCATTTAT
Source organism: Norana najaformis (assembly GCA_964023275.1). Taxonomy (NCBI): domain Eukaryota; kingdom Metazoa; phylum Annelida; class Clitellata; order Crassiclitellata; family Hormogastridae; genus Norana; species Norana najaformis. Next base: position 15,245,385 of record OZ029923.1, read on the forward strand.
GTAACAATGGTATTATACAGATTGGATACTGGTGTGTGAAAACAACATTTATCTCTGCTTTCAGACGTTATAAACGCAAGACAATTGTGGTTACCTGTGCTGCACACTATGCACCTCCCAAAGCATGAAAAGTCTGGACTGATCTCTGCCAACTTCACTTAGAACTGCTAAGCATGAACCTGGCCATAGTTTATAAGTTACCGTAGCTGGCTTCTACAAATCGGATGCAGTCAAAAGTGTACAACATACCTACCTCTACACAGGCAGGTCACAAGAGTGCCACCAGAGTGCTTATAAAGTTGGGCACCATGACCAGAATGCCTGGTCAAGGCTTTCTTGCTGTATTCAAGACAAAGCCAATGCTGCCTATTTGGTCTGACAATTTCCGAGTGTTTTGTCGACTGTCCTTGATGTTCTCTGCATGCAGTACACAAACGACAGCAGTCTTTTCGTTAACATCAAGGCCTTTAAACTTGACCATCACAAACGGCTGGATATAGTTCTGGTTTCTCCCGCAGTACGGAAAGCAGTTTCCATTCAATCCAGTTGAAGGATAAATGCTTGCTTCTTCAAAGCGACCTTTGTAAGTCGTGTCCTATAAGTAATCATACAATTTTTCACATGTATCAACGATACACTTATAGAAACTGGACTTTTAACTACTTAAAATGGGCATTCAAACGGGCAATGGTGTTGAAGGATCTCACCCAATAAATTCATTGAAAAATGAGCAGGGTTGAGGCCATATGGTTGCTATATAAAACCATGTACATTTACATTTCTCATTAGTATCATTTCTATTCTAGTTGTGGGAGCCTAAACACCTAAAGAAGGTAGACAGGATACACATGGTAAAAAACGTCAAAAAAGCAAATCGGCTTGTAAAAGACATAAAGAGCAGAAAAGATGGAGAGGGAAGACAAAACATCAAAAACAACAATGGGCAGAAAATATACTGGTAGTAGTAAATAAGTTTAAAAAACAGTTTGCAGAAAAAAAGTGGGGCAGAAAAAGATGTAGACAGAGGAGCACAGCAGAAGGCACAAAGTCTTATTGTTTAAATTTTGTTCGGAGAAAACAGGACTGTCCCTTAAGACATAAAGGCAACTACTGAGAGTAAAAAAAGTGAGAGGCAAATACTCACATCGAGTTTGGGCCAGGCTTCACAGGTGACAGGCATGCTGCTGGTTGAGAAGTTAGCATTTGAATTAAGTCCAGGTGGAGGATTCTTATACAGCTTAGGCTTCCATCCCCAAATCTGAAATTTTGCCAATACCAATTCATTTAGCACAATTCATCAAGCCTATAGGATGGCTACAGATCTCTAAACCAGGCTGGGAATCTCTGAGCATTCATCTGGATATGGTTCCTGCTATGATTCTTTCCTGCACGTTTTAGGAGACTTGCCTAGTTTATTTAGTGATATCTGCATTCATTGAAAGGACAAAATATTTTCTTAAATCCAGCGCATACGACAATTACACCACCCTCTCAGGCATTGCCTATTTTCTTTCTGTAGCAGACTAACCCATAAAAAGTTAAAGCTCACAGAACTTTATTGCAGACTCCTGCTAATTAATTACCATTATGACAACCTCTGCAAATTATTTCCAAGTTAAAATTATACCAAAGTAAGAGACATTCAAGAAAGACTTCTAAAACTGCATTCACTCATTTTAGACATGAAGTTGTTATAGATGGTTTATAATGGTTGAATACCTTGTTCGCTGTGAGTATAACGCATGGCTCGAGTGCATCATAGCCAAAGTTTGCGTCTGCTGATGGGCTGCATGGTCCAAGTGTCTCGATATCCGTATCCATGCTACAATTTTTCGGATGGTTGTGTTTAAGACAGTCTCGCATTGTAAACTGTTTTGGATAACCTGTTAACAATGGTATCCTAAGTTATTAGTTAACACCATAACATAATCAGTTATCTTTTCCACCACCTTGCAATTGCAATCCCAGTGCTTCATGCTGTCACCTTATACAACCTCTGTGCCCTGCCTGACATTAATAGGAAGTAGCCATTCCTGATACAACTTTTTCCATTCTGACATTTTTTTATCCTGAGGGATCATAGATACCTTGGGTAAAATTATTATCCAGTCTGTGGAGATATGCAGATGCTATGCTTCTACTGATCACCTGAAGTCCACTGTGGTCTCTGCTGTCAGACCATTCCTTTGGAACACATCTTCCTTGCATGTACATACTTTTTCATACTTGGCTCTGTCTCACATGCATTTTTTTCCACCCAGATGCATATACACTCTCGCTGCATTAATAACACAAGTTACACATACCTGAAAGGAACTTGTTTATTTCTGCTACATTTTCAGCCGAGTCCAAAACATTGATTACTGCCCTTTGAGACTTTTGATCACCTTTAGGCAGAACAGCCATTCCTTTGACAAAAAGCACAACACAGAGACTGAAACGCAGCTACATCAAATAAAACAAAGAAGTTGAGGAGTAAACATACAGGTTTTCTATAGCAACCACACGGCCTTGACTCTACTCATTTTTCAATGAACTGATCGGGTGAGATCCTTCACCACAGGTGCTCATTTGAAGAACGCCACGCCATTTAAGGTCCCCGTGTATGGACTGTGCAAACCCGAAGTCAAATCTCTTAAATAAGCCATGATCGGGTTGCAAGCAGGTAACCTCACGCACAGAGGCGTCTTTTACCAACGTCGCTAAGTAGGCAAGCAGGATAATTCAAGAACCAGTGCATCAAAGGCAGAAGTTTTATAAAGTAAGCATCAAGTACTTTCACACTTCAAGTGTTTTCATGAGTTTTACTAGAAATTACTAAATTAAATTAAATTAACTAGAAAATTAGTAACAGCAGCCTACTGGGCAACAATGACCTATAAATAATCCAATCTGAACCAAAAGACTGAACCATACACATTTTGTAAAATCATTAGGCCAAACAAATGAATCAGAGGCACATGTGTATCAAGCCATGTATGTATGTATGTATTTATGTATGTGTATATGTATCTAAACAGGTACGTATGTATCAAAACACTTAACATACAGCGCCTTTGAAGTACCGATCAATGCACTGATGACTATCTAACTGAACTAAACAAGCATGCTGGCATGTAGTTGGGAAATGTTTGTTGAAAAGCAATAAGTGAAACGGTGTTATAAGCAACAGAAGACTGCTCCAAGAGGAAGGTCTGACACAGAAGAATGCATGGTGGGCTTGAGTCCACGCGAGGTAGGGTAAAACCTGCACGTCATGGGAGTAGAGTATCACCATCAACACTATCAGATGTCTTCAGTAATGCAAATTATTGCTCTAGAGCTTCCATGCCCATGCAAGGTGTATTGTTTGCACATTAAGAAACCTTTGGGTACTTGCTTTTACAGCACTGGAAGAAGTACTGATAAAAGCAGTTTTACCATTCCTCTTCCACAAATCCTATCCAAATTCCACTTCTCTCTCTTCACCTAGAACAAAATCTGATCTTATCTGCCTAACAAATCTGCCACTTAGCTTTCTTTGGGCTTTGTACACATCTCAAGTTTATGATTAAACACATCATAAACAGGAACTTTTCAGAGTTGAAATCAAAAGTGGACACACATGACGGACTTGGCTTAATGAGACTCACCTGGTTCTTGAAGAAATGGTTGGAAATAGTAAATATGATGCTCAGGAGCATAGCGATCTCTTGATTTGTAGTCACCAATGATTAGGATTGTAAAAAGGGCACCAAACAAGCAGTACGCAGCGATGTAGTAAATCCACAAGAAGACTGAAACACAAGGGTTTAGTTACTAGATTGATCACATGGTTATCATATAAAATCACAAAATAGTAGATCTATTTTCAGAAAATAGAAGCAACATGGTTTTTACACTGTACTAGTAAAGTTTAATACATAATGACTCATGTACTAGATGGCATTTTTATGCAAAACTCTGCATTGCCTTTAGTTAGGTAGTGCCAGTCCCAAGCCTGGATAAAGGAGGAGGGCAACATCAACAGCCTTTGATGCCACAAGATGTCGTTAAACATTGGAACTACTATACAAAGTAAGGTATTAATGAATTTCCTAGCACTACATGTACTAGATCACATAAACAGATGGGGCATATACACAATGTACAGTTCTGAAGTGCCCAGTATTTAAATGTACCAGCTTATTCATGATCATTGCATCAAGTGAGAGGGGTCATTCAAAGACACCTTAGTAAGTACAAGATTCAGTTGCTGGGAGATCAGTGAAGAAGGAAGACAGAGGCACTATTTACATTTAAGTTGAAGACATACGGCAAGTCTTGCGATGCATTGGCCCCGTGTCCAGGACATTGGGATTCGTCCATTGCGGCTCAAGGGCCATGAAAAGGAGATGAGCACCTCCCCTATGTCTCACTTGTTGTATGGGGGATACTTTTAATCGGCACATTCCAGATACATGGGCGCCCACAGTAATTTTTGCAGCAGAGGGCAAAACACATCATTATAGCCTGATGCGGGCCAAAAATGTTTCCATGGAAATTCCAGTAACACGAGCAGATACAATGATAACCCAAAACATGCAGTTGAAGAAGCTTCACTTAAATTTATATCAAACACAGGTTGGAAAATAATGTTACTGGTATCACACACCAGTAGCACCTATAACCAAAATGAAAAACTACCAACAAGAATCAAAGTACAGCTTTACTCTCGATGCTATGTAGATATTCTGTGTACTGCATTATGTCAATCCTATTCGTCCTCGTGTGTGTATTCAACAAATTCAACAACAGACATGTCACTACCAGATCTGGTACAAAGCTATAACAGGAACAATATATAATACAAAGACATGCACCATTCTGATGTTTCAGCTTGCTGAAATCTTATTTCACAGACTTAACTTTATTTTATCAGACTAGCATAACAATTCGTTGACTCAGTATGAATTTATTCCACCTTAATCAGGCTGCTGTGTATGACTCAGTGTGTTAATCGTAGAGCTGAAGAGAAATGAAATACTTACTCCAGTTCTGCCAAGTTCTGCCACAAATCTCCTTTGTCTTCTTGTTATAAAATAAATTCTTGAATGGCTCTGATCGTGACGGCAGTATCTTTTCCTCTGACTGACGCTTTGAGCCCGAAGTCAAAGCATCATGTGCCTTATCAGACATCTGTGCCCTTGCAAGAAAAGGAATCAATTTCATTGGAAGGGTACAAAATAAGTGTCTTGTATTTGTATTCAGCTGTATGTTGAGATAATAATTATAATACTGTGCAAATCATTTAACATGAAATGCAGACAGGTAGCAAATGCCTACCACAGTCCATGCAGTACACATAAATTATAAATGCTACATACAGTATTCTGTTCTACACTAAAAGTAGTATCCCATAAAGACAAAGGTCATTAATGATGCTGTGAGCTGGCAAGGTTATAAATGGTGTAGGTCAAAATGTCACAGCATTAGCTAATAAATGTGTCAGCCGCCACCAAGGCACAGGCATGAAAGGGCAACTTTAAACATAGTACGATGTTTGCACATTGGTGGAGTGGAGACGTTGAAAATAAATCAACATTTTGTGTTATCCACGGTTTTGTATAAAGTAATATTTTTGCGTTATCAGTTTCCTGATAAAGAAACAAAGTCACACTGAGAACCATTTATGCTGGAACGAACTAAGTCCCCTTTTTGTGTCAACCAATGTTTCATGTCAAATGTTTTCATGTTAAGCTCTTACTGCTGTATTTTTCTTTATAAAACATTCAAACAGTTGGAATATTTATCAAACTCCATCACCACTTTTCACCCACCAGCACAACCACTTTATGCCCACCAATCTGATCTAATCTAATTTAATGACCACCTTAGAGCCGTTATCACAATGCCGAAGGTATCAATCCAAGGTTGCTTCAAGTGAAACTGTACTCAAAAATCATAATCTGTTGGAGAAGCCAGTTTGAATTCCAACAGTGGCCACCAGCATAAACAGACATTTATTTGCCCCTTGCAGTCTTGCATGAAACACTGAAGTGGTTCAAGATAAAAGTTGTAATTAAACTGAAGTGGTTCAAGATAAAAGTTGTAATTAAATTCAAATTTCTTTTTCTGCTGCATTGGTTCTGACAGATTTGACTGACGCACATTTTTGGCAAATAACATGAAAAATGCACTACAGCATGGAATCATTTTTAAACACTTAACACCTCATAGCTGATTTTAGCAGTTAGGAAACCTCACATAGTGGCAGTTTTATTAACATAGATCAATCACATCACACCTTTCTTAATAATCATTGCTCATTTAATTCTGGCATCCTGAGAAATTAAAATTGTTTAATGGTCTCAAATTCAAAATCCGAAAGCTGCAAAACTGCTCCATCATTGGCTTCACAGTATTCGTCATATTTAAAACATCTTTGTGTTTTTTATCTTTTGAAACGGTGAAGAAAAGAAATTCGGGCAGGCTAGCTCTGCAGCACAAGTCCATGACACATTTGGTAAGATGTGATTTAAAAATTTAGTCGTTCCCAAACCGTGCTACAAGCGCCTGTCACGTACACATCTTGCCGAAGTAACTCTGTTAATGTCAATACATGCATTTCTTCAGCCAGCAAAACATGGGGCAAAATTCTGAACCAAGTTTATGATAAGTACTTAAATCGTCAAGACAAAATGATAATAGGCATAGCGTAAGGCTAAATAATGGCGAAATGTTGTGTTTTGGAATTGCAGCGGTAAGTTAGTAAAAGCATGCGCTAAGAGTAAACAATGGCCCGGATGATACCTGGCTCATCCAACAAGCTTCCGAACTGTTTCTGCTTCGCCAACAAATCTGATAAGAAAAATTAAATTAGGCCGTTACCGTAACAATTTATCAATAGCAACATCGCATTTGAAGTTATATTCTCACCAGAAAATTAATAATTTTCCTTCATAAATAACAAATTTTGTTTTATAAAAACACAAGCTTGCATTAGATTAAACGCGTCTTTCGTGACGTCAACTATAATAATCCTAGAATACACAATAGTACGAAGAAAAGTTGGGTTGATAACCGAAATAATAAAAGTTTACAGTCATGGCACTGTATATTTGATTAAATTTCATTTTACCTCAACGCGCCTAAAACCAATTAACAAATAATTGGGCTTATTGATATTCGACTAGCTCGTAAATTGCATTAAGGATCCAAACACAAGGCGCCTTGGCTACAGATTGGTTGTTTGTCTAAATGAGCTTTAATTATCAACAGGAAACTATTTGATTTCTCTGCATATCTTGCATTTGGTGTTTTGACTTGTTTAGCTATTTAATCCAGATACTGATTATGATGCGCCATAGTTTAGTGGTAAGCCTGCTGGACTGTCAGCGGAGAGGTCGGAGGTTGAAATCGTCGCGAAGGCAGAAAACTGAGTATTCTGCCCCACTCGCGCCCCCTAGCGAACTCAGCCATACCGTACCCTGTAGATGGGGAAGAGGAGGCGGGGACCTTAAATGGCGTGGGGCCCATTCAAATTGACAGCAGTTGTAATTTATTGAAAAATGAACTGAATCGAAGACATATGTTCTCTATAGAAAACCGTTTACATTTTTAGTACGTACAGAGCTTGCGTTGCATGCTCTCCAAGGAGATAAAAAAAATTCCAGCAAAGCATCAACTACATTGAAGTGTCGGCGCTTTTGAAGTCAAAGGGTTTTTGGCATCGGTGCTGAAGTTCTTTCAAATAAAAAGACCAAAGGACACAAAACAATTTGTTTCTGTTTTTCAGGAAAAAAATTTTTAAACACATTAGTTAGTTCTTATAAGCACTTTTTCAGGATGATAATTACTCACCAAACTTGCTTCTTTCTTCAAGTTGTTCTGTATTTGAATGCTTCCATATCACAGCTCAGCAATAAGTAAAATTACAAGTATTTCATAATTTTAAATATTAGCAATCATAGATACAGGTACCCCACCGCAGTTCTCATGCAACCCTTACACCCTCAGTGACCAACACCACATCGTAATTGCAATCTCAAGATTTCTACAGCACCCAACAAAAGCCACGTCACAGGGACCAGCTTATTCACAGGTGCTCAGTCAAAACCAAATCAATCAGGGGACACCATTGCGATAAATCATCTTAAGCTGGGACTTAAACACTCCAATGTCTGTCCATTCCTACATAGCAAATTAAATGAATAGTACCTGGTAGTTATAGTAGCATGCAGCACTTCCATGGCTAGGAGCTATGTTAGTGCTGCAAACCAAGAGGAACAATTAAGTAGCTACAAGCTACTTAATTTTTCCTCTTTGTTTTCGACAGACTCACCCTGGATTTTGGCAGGCACACTGATTCTGTTTAGCAGTGACCATTGATTGGTGCCTTGAGCATTATTACAGTGGCACTATAGAAGTTCTCAGATTCGAGTAGATAGCGAAAAAGAACTCGATACCCGTTGTGCCAAAAGCGAAATCAGTCCAAGAAAACTTTAACATGAAAGCGGGTACATTTTAACTGCTAATAGTACAATTATAAAATTTACGTTAGTAGCAAAAAATTATTGCTCAAGTCTACCTATTCAAGAAATGTATATGGGAGATAGTAGAAGACTTTCTTCTTGTAGGAAGTCTTAGCCATAGTTGCAGAAAACTTGTTTTGCCATGATTTTAAAATAACTAAACGTGCAAGCTTTCTGTGACCTGCAACAGAATAACCCACAAAAGAAATTTCAAAAACACAAAAAAACAAAATACAGATCTCATATGCAGTTGTAAATGACATAACAATATTCTTTTGTAATTTGTCGTCTAGCTTCCATACACATGTATGTATATATCTGGATATTTATAAAGTGCCTTTAAGGAACTACACAAAGGCACACATACTTTACCAGAAACACATCTCAGATCGCTTAAGAGCTGCTTACTGACTGACCGACTGAATTAATGCCAGTCCAGTAAGTCCAACTTGCTTATAAAACTCAAGTTTTTAGCTGTTAAGTTATTAGTATTATTACGAAAAAGTTTTACTCACGCAAAGTCACACAGAAATGCAAATCGGTAAATAAAGTACAAGCCAGAAGTTACACAGATATAATTTGGTAATGTCCAGATTATTCACAGAATCACTGTGACCTACAGCCAGCCACTTCTGTTGACGAGTACCACAGAGTAGCTAGACTCAGATGGTTAGCTCTTGATCGCAATGTCCCCTTACATAAATATCTGGCAGTTTCTTTAGGCACATCAGTGTCAGCTAAGCTCATTTGAACTCTAGCTGACTGTGGAATATTACACTATCTTCTATAGAATGCAATTTGCTGCAAACATTAACGGCGGGAAACTGAACAGGAAAATTATTCATCAGTAATAAACCAATAAGCAGCATAGACACATTAACAAACATATATGTTAAGCCTCTATTGACATGAATTGGGCAGCAAGACCAACACTAAACATTAAAACACTTAATCACTGATCTCTTCCTAGGCTACACATGTACACATTTACACATATGCAAATAAAAAACATAATATATATATATATATATATATAAATGAATTATATATAATCAGAGATATAAATGAATCATATATATACATATAAATTGCAAGTAAATATACATTGGCAAATTATTGGTAAATTAACTTAGCTACAGTAGAATATACACGATATCATGCGGTATACATATTAGTCATCGTGGCTTACATGTCATACATATGTATGCATGTATGTTAAGCATATGCTAGTATGTTTTCAATATTTGTATAGCACATTTTAAGAACCTGTCAAAAACACAGAAAACTCTCAATATCTTCACAATGACAAATTTATTATATATATTTATATATGAATATGTATTTATAGGGCTAGCTGTTTAAAAAAGTTAACTCAGTTCACTTCTGCGGTATAATCATCTCAATAAGTCAAGATCACAGCATCTGGAATGGAATTCCTAAGAACTCATTTATTCAGAGACAGAATTTTCTCCTCAATACAGTCACAAATTTTAGATCTACACAAACACATACAATTACTTACATAACTCATAGGTGCAGTTAAGCCCCCGATTGACCTCAAGGGTTTGCTACGTCATTTAGCCCATAAGGGTGGTTTCCTGTTCCCATGGATTGCACCACCTCACATTTTAGCCAATTTACCCCAGTATTAAAAGTTTAAATATTAGTTTTACTTCAATGTCCCAATGACAAAAAGGTAAATTTGTGGCGTTACTGTACATGTACAGCACCCTTTTTCGGCCTCAGCCGTACTACGGCGATCTATAAATTGTCTTATTATTATTATACAGGTATTAGGATTACACACTGAAATCAGGCATAAATAAGTTAATGGTAGTTACAGATAAACAGCCATTTCTATGAAAACCTTATGGCCCAAAGGAAAATTCCATGGGCCAGACAGCTTACTTGAGTCAATCATTATGCAGTGCCCTCTAGTCAGACAGAGGACACTGTGACCCAATTCTTACCATGAGGCCACACAGGATTGTACCTTTGTATGCTATGACAGAAACTGGTAATATGATGTAAAACTGTAGCAAAAAATATTTAAATGTACACCACATACATACAGACACAAATATTTTCTACAAAGTTTCAAGAAATCAACAAAAAATTAAATGACACAAAATTACTAAGACAACAAACACTAAGAATATGCCGAGAAAATTAGTCAGTAATGAAAGCAGAGGCATGAAACTACTAACTTAGTAACATTGTTAATAAATAAGCAGTTAATTACAAACGATTAAACTCCAGAAATTGGTGGGCAGATCATATGTGTTAGACAAACATCTGAGTGTATCCATTACTGACAAAATGAAAAAAGAGCACCGAGGCCTTACAGATTCCGACCTGAATGCTCAGTTGAAACTCATAGCACAAATGGAAATGCTATACAAGCAAAAACGCCAGATTTTTTCAGCTACTAATTGCAGTAATATTCTAGAATATCCAGTAAAAAATAACTCATAACAGTAGGAGTTGAATAATATCGACTGGTTCTAAGTTAATGTTTCCTGACAGCACAATAAGTACTCTGCTAAGTGCTTAAAAATGTTTCAAACATTGGACTTCTGAATATCGGTGGAATGGTCGTTTGTTAACAGTGAGGTGCTTTGTCTGCTGTTGTAACAAATATTCAAAGTTTTTAACAGGCCGGTGCTGCAGAAATGCCTTGGCACAATACATAAATAGATAGAGCAGTTAGCATTTTAGTTACAGAAAAACAAACAAAATTTGCTACAAACACTCAAATTTCCAATATCTCTATAGTTTAATGAACTTTTGCTATCTTTTACTATTATTACCTAATTACTACATCATCTCTAAATTGTATACATTACAGCCACATTCAAATCAAGTATTACAACTACCACTGCAACTACTACTACAATTACTACAGTGGTATTTTTATTATAATTATTATTATTTTCTATTATTTCAACTTTGTAGAAGACTGCACTCAAGTACAAATAGAAATAATATTACCAGGAACAATGAGTGTACAAAAAAATGAGAATTAAGACAGAGACAGCAACAATGTCTGTATTAAAAAACAATCACAGTAATAATAATAGCCCAGTTCTTGTTATGCATCAGCGTACAAGTGCTAAGGTTAATTCTTTGCTGGTGATGAATCATCAAAGCATCCGCCAGACATTTCCCAAGGCAGTCAGTTGTCCGTTTCAATCTGAATAACAAAAAGCGTTTCACTGCTACATATGTCTCTATTAGAATCAATTAATTGTAAAGGTACATGTTTTTCTACAGCGACCGCATGGCCTCGATCCAGCTCCTTTTGCAACGTTTTTAATCGGGTGAGATCCTTCTCCACTGCTGCCCGTTTGAATGAATACCACACCATTTAAGGTCCATGTGCACAAATTCAGGAGGATGACCTACTTATATAACCTCATTTAACCATAAACCAATGCTCTGTATTGTGCCACTGTCTAATGTGCAAAGCATCAGCTGCAAATTCTGTTGAAAGGTAGTCAAAGTTTTAACAATGCAGTCTTCTAGTCTCATCTGAAGGTAACTGCAATCCAAAATTTACACAAAAAATAGTTTTGTCAGAGTATTTCCAACAAAGAGAAAGTTTCAAATCAGTTATATCATGATGGTCTTGTCTTGTCTTCAACCGTCCTCGAGCTGAAGATTGGTTGCACTAAGTACAATTTTGCTTCTGTCCCTTGTCTCCTGTAGTAACTGGTCAAACGATAATAATTCAGTCTACAATTTGATGTTATGGACTGAATTATCATTCAACCAGTTATTACAGGAGACAAGGGACAGAAGCAAAGGGCAAAAAATTGTCCATGGTGCAGAGGGTACCTTTAAGCAAAACTCTGAGATGACTGTGTAGGAATCTTCAACTACACATTGGTAAATACAGAATCTCTTAGTGCCATCAAATGATAATTTCCATAATAAAATGGTGCTATAGAAATCTAAGAAACACTTGTAACTGACAAATTATAAGCAAACAGACCTCGTCATCAATTTGTTGTTCTGATCGCACTCGTGTAAAACAATCGAACAGATAGAGGGCCTACAATTTTATAAAAAAATAAACAACCGTTACCACATTACTGATAAATATATATCTTGTCATTTCTAAACTTTCAACAACCTCTCAAATGCACAGCAGAATGGCTACCTTGCAGGCTGAACTGGGGTATGTTAAATGCCTCTTGTGATAGTGACAACCAAGCTATGAAGCATTCTTTCTTTGCTTATTAACACTAGAATGCTGCAGCATGGGGAAAAGCCACTGACCTACAGGGGCATTACAGGCAAGGCACAAAACATAGAAGAATGGCAATGTATCTGGTCCCAATAAAGAAGAAATAGAGAAGGATATCATATATATGAATACAGTATTCTAGTGCAACAGTTTGGCTTGGTTGAGTGTTTACCTTAGAACACAGGTTCAAGACATCACATTTTCTTAACAGACAACAGTTCACTGTAAAAATAAATAAAATAATAGCAAAATACCATGCTCATATGTCCTAATAGTAATGGATAATAATAATTAATTAATGTACCAAAAGCAATCAACAAAACTTTCCAGCAATCAGTCTGAGTTTCTGCATCATCGCTGTACAAGAAAATGCATGAGTGAAACACATTCTTACGTAGTGTGTGAAGATTTGAACCCATTTCAATCCACGGCTCTCTCGAATGTAGGCGAAGTTGAAGGAAGTATGATCACTCGCGATCTCAAACTGCTGGATGTACTGCCATTGGAACTCAATCACTTGAGTCTAAAAAGTAAACAATTCATAATCACGCTAAAACATAAAGGAGTTATACTTCTTTAAATTTGAAAAATGTTGAGATAGCACTTCAGGTATAATAATAGTAAAAATACATATTAGAGAATTATAGTGATAAAATCTGTTGAACTTCAATATGTACTTTATTAAATGACCACAGAATCACAAGCAACAAAAGAGTTGTGTTCACTGTGACAAGTTAGCTACTTTTACACTTTCACAAACATAACTGTAGCAAAGTTATCTGCATACATATCAGCCACTGAGGAAGGAGAAATTTCTTAAATGCACAGGGATCATTTCATCATTTCTACTACTTGTTCTACATTACATTATTATTTTAAAAATTTGTAACACACACAAAGTCCTGCACCAGTGTGACACCCATCCACGAATGAGAAACGAATATTTCCTAAGTATTTCACAAACTCTGATACCTTCTTCTATAAACATACCTCAGGCGTTCCATCTACTTTGCATGCCTGTAGTCTGAAGGCATCAAAAGCTACAATGGCAATGACGTGACCATTCTTACGAGAGTCACATACGCAGTGTGGAAAGGCTATCCGGCCATAACTCTCCAGCTGCCTCACCGCCTTCATATACTAAAATCACCGAAAAACATTGGCAACCCTTTACATTACTGGTAATTGTATGCAACATAACTGTAAATTAATTAAGCTCCTCTAAATGAACTTCTCACAGGATTTAACGTTATGTGCAAGAATCATTCTGGTAGGGTTAAAGTTTGTTGAAGTGTGAAATGGGACTGTCACACATTGACTGTATTTAGCAAGATCCATTGCATAATAAAGTCTAGAAGCACATAGCTACACATAGCTGATGGAAAATCATGAGCTACCAGGCATTTACAGTGAAGCTTTATACTTAATATATGTACAGAGATTCAACATAGTCTTTACCAGATAAGGCATTAGAATATACAGTCATGATTGTCATGACTACTGCAATTCTGTACATTATGGCCTCTCTGCTGCACACTGCTTCCACTTGCTGTAAATGTACACGGCTTTTTATAGCAACCATATGGCTCGACCCTGCTCATTTTTTAAATGAATTGATCAGGTGAGATCCTTCACCACTGCTGCTCACTTGAATGGGCGCAATGTCATTTAGGGTCCCCATACATAGACCGTGCTAGCCCGAGATTCAAATCTCTTAAATAAGCCACGATCAGATTGCGAACCGGGGACCTCAGGCACAAGGGTTCTTTGTCATATGCGTTTACTGATGTAGCTATCCTTTGAAAAAAATTTCACAGAATTAAATAACAAATTATTCCCTTCCAATTATGAATATTATCACTCAGGAGATACTCCAAAGAATACTTGTAAGCAAAGCAATTTCAAATAAACACAAATTTAGCTGACAATGGCTTAAAGACAAAACAAACCTCTCTTTTTCTTCCGTTATCTCTAAGAAAATGTAGCTTGGGTAGATTTTCATCTGGGTTGATCTGTCCACAGCTGACTTCATCAACTGTCTACAACATGTCAACCACAGTTTAGTGAATTTAATCAAACTTTATACAGCACTCAGTTCAACAATCACAGACAATTAAAATCCATAATTTTTTGTGTCAGTGGGTAGATTAGAAGGAATCTGTTGGTCCTGTTAATAGAGAAAACCATTGTTAAGAGCAGCTGTCGGTCTCTCGTAAGTGCTGTAAAATTGACAACACGTCCTTAGGATTTCCAGTTTCCAGCTTGCTTATCCACTGAACCTCTGCTCTCGCTCTATGGTCCCTCCTATCTTCACCTGACTTTGACTAAGGACTGTGGTTTCAGACTGGAATGGCCAAGCCAGTAAGCACAAGAGGCAAAATCCTGTTAAAGAAAACTTTAACATAGAAGACACTACTACATTATTAATATGGATTTTGTCTGGATTCTGGATTAAGAAATCTTTCACTGATGCTTTGGGCATTATAACAGTGCTGTAGAAATCTTTAAATTAGATTCACTTTGAAAAAGCCACAGGATTATACTGAAGTGCTCTCTGTATTCATGAAGACAATCTACAGCTACTCATCAGAATTTACTAATTCAGTAGGAAAACAACTGCTACAGAAGAGCAGTTACAGAAGTCAGTAGTTCAGTCCTGAAACAACTTAAACTTAAGTTGTTAGTACAGAGAAAAAAACTGGTATTAAAGCCATTACTTAAGTTCAGTACCTAACACTACTATAATGGAAGTCACAAACTTTGTACAGAAATGGTTTTTCAAAGTAGAATTACTTGAAAGAAAATGTAGTCCAGAGCCTGTTCGTCCTGACAAATGAAGGCTTCCTGAGCTGGTGAGAAAATCCACTTCTTTAGCGCAATGTTTGTAACAATGCTTGTCTGACAGCTGTCCGTATACAGGGAATAGAGAGGCTCGTGTGATTGCAGTTTACGGTCTGGAAATACATAGTACAAGTCCAACGTCTATTTAAGATCTTTCGTTATCTCAAACTGCTAATAATCTCCACAACATGACACTCCATCATTAGCTAATATCATCATCGTCGTCTCATCATCATCACTACCACCACCACCACCAACATCTTGCTGTCTGGATCCATCACATCAAACACATGCAAGACGTGTTCCATGAAAAGATGCTCCACTCGAAAAATGTCCACAAACAAAACAATCAAAATTTTTATTGCTTCCAAGTTCAACAACGGAATGACCATAACAGTAACTGAACCTCTCAAAATCTAGTTAACAGTTACATAGTATATAGTCTGTCTGCATCTAAGACACAGTGCACAAACTGACTACAGAAAAACACGAGCCACAGGTTGTCCAAAACTTCAGACAGAGGTATTTTATTTATTCAGCCCAGTTAACAAGTAAAAAACTTACCAAACCCAGATTCTTCCATTTCAAAAAGAGCAAAGTACGGAATAACATCACAGTTGAGATTTAACTTATCGACGACAGCCTGCAAGAATTTATGATCACACTGAATGAAAAACATGAAAAACAATAAACAATAAAAGCAGTAAAACAATTTTAGCAGCATTAAAACGGGTTACTGCTATTATCACTTATCACTTTACGAGAGTCCTAAGCTGCAAGAAAGTTTTGCTGAAGTCTACACCTGATGATCATATATCAGATAAGCCTTAACAGTGCTCCAATGCCAACTATATCAAAACCACACTGAAGCAATGGAGAAGGGTTCATTCCTAAAATGGAAGAAACGCAGAATCAGGGTCTCGTTATCTTTCATTGATGATACTGTTCATCACAGATGTAACCCAATTAAGATACACAATTAAAAAACAAAATAAGTTTAATTACAGCAAATGCACAAACAGATATTTAACAAAGCTAAAATTTACAAAAAAACTTCTGAATTTTATTAGAATCAAGTGTTTTCACATTATAATTATATATATATAAATTATTTCTTTATTAAAACACTTATTACATGAACAAATGCATGAGCATCAGAACAAATGCCTGAGATAACTAAACAATCTGCATTTCAAAAAGTAAATTCTACCTGAAAAACTTCATCTGTTGTACAATTTTTGTAGACATGCAAACTAAGAAGGGTTCTGTCAGGCAGTAAGATCTTCACTTCAACTCGACCTTGGCGACAGTTCTAAGTTCAGACAAGTTTGCAAAGAATACATATCATGCATATGATGCAAGCATACTATACTAAATGTATTATCATAACATAAGGTAAAGTAATAGCTAAATTATTATTACTAGTCTACTTCAACAATAAGTTCTTGATGTTGAGTTTTGTCTGTAAGTTAGATAAGAACTAATTAGATAAAATCTAATTAGATAATAGCTAATTAGATAAGATCTAATTAGATGATCTAATCAGCCTAGTCAGCCACCTGGTGGTAGTGCAGTTAGTTATCCAAATCTCTGAAAGCCTGAGAAATACTGAATTCTGATGCATTTCTTGAAGGAAATGGTTTCAAGAAAGATCGGTAGGTGGTTTGATGTGGAATGCACGACAGCCCGTGACAGTTCTGCATCTTGGCTCAACCAAAAGACTGTAACAATTCTGCATCTTGGCTCAATCAAAAGACTGTAACAATTCTGCATCTTAGCTCAACCAAAAGACCTAGACCTGAAGACCTCATCAGATAAAATCAGAGTAGAATACTTACTGGTGTGTCTTCACCAGTGCTAAGGAACTCCTGCATCATGTCCGAGGTGGCGATCGATCGCACAGCACAAACTATCACATAACAAAGAAAGCCTGAATATTTTCATCTTAAACATTTAACACTTTTATACTAATACACAATATAAACCATTTTCTGAGCAATTTCAGTATCAGTCTTGTCTGCTGAATTTTCAAAAGGCTAAATGAATTTGCTACAACCTAGTATCAATCGTTAGTGCCGCTAAGATGTTCATTAAGGACGCAATTCCTGCTCAACACTACCCGTCACTAGTATACAATGCTAGTATATCAAAATTGCTACAAATACTATACAAAACCAAAGTCCAAACCCTGTAGATATTGCTACTGCTGTTTAACTGCTACTAACCAAAACCAATAGCTCCTTTAACAGCTGCTAAATCTCCTGCAAGTACCACCATTGCCACTAATACCAACCTCTACCAAGATAAGATTCCAGGCCTTCTCGCCGTGCTTCCAGCTGCTGAGGTGAGAGCTGGAAAAGTTTCTTTCCAGGAAGCTTAGGAAAAATGAAGTTTGGAAATTCATGCTTCAACAGGGAATGCAGTCTGTCAAACTCACGATATCGTCGTGATGAAACATGTCTAGGACCCCTGAAGATGTTGAAAACCTGCAAAGTTATATCAACATCATCATCATCATCCTGATTATCACATACTCTACTATTCATTTACTTAATGATGGAAAACCATCAGCTGGGCTCCGAGTGTGTGCAGGGGTTTACCAGTGGTGACTCTTCTAGTTATCTGAGCAACGTTTGCTTACCGATGAACTCTGTGTTCAAAATGAACTTCAACCACATTTAGGCTAGCAGAGACAGCACTTTTAAGGCGATACTTAAAAGGCATTATTTTAATCTCCAACTAACTAACTAACTGGCACCATAATCATTGTCACAGCCATTACAATAATCATAATCAACAGCAATCATTTATACAAAGAGTAAGCCATCTTCAAGAAGCTTTGGCATAATGGTCAGTAGCTAAAAAAAGCCTTTCTTTGATGATATGCATTGAATCAATTTGGCAATTCAGTATGAGGATAAGCAGTCTGTAAGAAAATAATTAGCATTTTGTAGTAGTTCCATTTCCACGATCTTATCACCCTAATATCACGTCTGTTGACTAACATTATCAGAGATGCATAATGCATTGGTAACAAGCATACCTCCTTTACCTTTTGGAACCAGTTAGCCTACTTTCACTCACCCAGATCTAGTCTGCTGTTTGCAACATAAAGATCTCTAGATTTAATCAGTTAGAAGTGCAACAAAGGTGACTGAGACAACGATAGCTACTTAAGAGAGGCGAAATCGACAGATGATGTGAAAAATTGTGCAGCAACAATAATTAACAGCAATAAGAATAACAAAGTAGCAATTACAAACCACAAACTTCTCTCCACTGAAGTCGACATACTGGTAGTCTGGAATAGTAACACGATCGCTAGCTTCCCGAGGGCCTTGACAGCGCGCTGTGCTCGGAGACTTGGGTTCAGTTTTCTGCTTCACTGAATCACTGCATGAAGGCGAAGATACAACTGAAAAACAAGCATAAAGCGTGTTTCCACAAAAAGAAAGATATTTGCATTGTTCTTGAGTCAAGGCTTACCATACCACTAGAAATGAGCTAATCAGTCCGTCACATCCCTTGCTCCATTTGACTGTGGGTCTTCTCTGGCTGGTTGGAAGTGCTACTGATGAGTCTGTTCCTGAAGCTGTGATTTATAAATCTTCATTTATGTTATGTTGTTACCTTACTTTGTGAACAAGAAAAACATTAATAAGCTTATCTGATTTAATGAAGTCCATGTAAAGTATTGTAATTTATAATTTACATAGCTCTTTGTCAAGGTATTTTCCCTCGTGAGTATCTAATGCACAACTCTACGACAGCCCAGGTTGTAAAGACCATGAAATTTCAATGTCTTAACACATCAACAGACAATGCATAAACACCTAGCTATAATTCTTGTCAAATTCCAGAATGCAAGCACAATGGGGCAGAGAAGCAGCCTACCTAATGTAATAATTTCTAAGTCATCCAAAACTGATGCAAAAGGCATCAATCGTAAGGCACTGCAGATTATAAGCCTAAGCAGAATAAGTAGAACAAGTTAAGACAACATTATTGGAATTTTGTTGATTATTCTGACATTCTTTTAGCCAAACCATCATGCATTGCTATTAACCTGTGAGGGTCATTTCAGCCCCACTGGCATGAATCAGGTCAACGACATGCTTGTGAGTGGCCCCCTCAACATTGACACCATTCCTAAAACAAAGAGACAAAATAAATAAACAGACAAAAACCGAATAGATTGTCATGCGTGCCTGTCCATGTCTCCAACCATCTGTTTCAAAAGACAAAAATGGGACAAAAGAGACTTTAACAAGAAGATTAAATGTGAAATAGATTCACACAAAGAAATTTTGATGCAGAGATCCAGGTAACAACACCAGATGCAACAATATACTATTATTTCTGTATTTATGAAGTGCCACTATCTAGTGACAAAGGATCAATTAGTGGTGCTTAGCAACTGTGTGCAAAGGATTGGCTTGTAGTTCATACACAGTAACCGTCTCAGGGTTGGTTTGAACCTGTGCACTTCACATTACAAAGTGAGCATGCAAACAAATCAGCTACCGTGTCACACGTGCATTACAAGATTTTTCCGAACAACTCAGCTAAATTTACTCCAGGCTGTGTTTACTCTAGCCTGTAGACACAAAAAATGACTAACTTGTGTAATTAATTCTGTAACTAACTTATACATCTTTTTATCTACAGAGGCACTGTATAAATGTAAAGGTAGCACACTCCTCAGAAGCGTGGTCCCAAGGTCGAAAGATCCTTCAACGGAGGTACAAACAAGATCACAGCAATCCATTCACCGTACTCATTCATAACCTAACTCATGGTACTCGTTTACCAAACGACAAAGGATCTAGCCCCAAGTTTCTGGATCACAGAACAAGGCCTAATTTACCTATTTACTTACAAGCGCCACGTGACCTCATGAGTTCGCTTCAATACTGAAAATGTGCCGTGTTTCACCAGCAGAATTATGGTCACCTTAGCGTCAACATGTAACGACAAGCATTAATCGACGACGCTGTGCATTGGTGTGTTAAGTAATTACTCGTGCATTTCCTGACACACGTCTGTGTTCCTACACAACAGTCTCAGAGAAGGGTTGAACCTATATTCCCTGCGTTATTAATATAATCCATTAATTTAATCTAACAGTAGATTTCGAGTATTTACTTACACTTCTAATATTCGATCTCCTTTTCTGAGTCCAGCTGCCTCCGCTGAGGATTGCGGTTGGACGGCGCTAACTTGTTGCATCGGAGCGTATAGTTCTCCATTGATACACTTCAGCTGACCGCCTTCACTGACTTGACCTCGTACGTTGAACCCGAATCCACATTCCGATTTTCTAAGGACTAAGACTTTTAATCCGTCTGATTCCGTTTTGCTCTCTCCTAAACTACTGTCACCGTCACTCGCCGCCATATTTGTTACCGATGTCTCTCGCGTGTAAACAAACCGAAAGCTAGAAAGACTTTGATTAAACTGCGCTGTGCACAAGTAAATTAACGAGTAAGTACGTCTAAGCATAACGATTGTAATTCGATAATTTTCTAACTTGGATTAGAAAACAATTTTGTATGCAAGATTTGAATTTAAGAAATGCAAATTTTATAACAAGATATATTACAATACTAAATATCTAGCCTATGCAATCAAGTAGAACGTTTTAAAACTACCCCTTGATTTCGTAGTCGTAATAGTAATCGTAATCTCGAGATTTCTACAGCGCCCAACGAAAGCCACGTCACGGGGACCAGCTTATTCACAGGCGCTCAGTCAAAACAAAATCGATAGGAAAAAAGGTTCAAGATCCAAAAGTCAGGCAGAGAGACAGCATGGCAGTTACGGTGGGTGATGTTTGGGATTGAAGCGGACAGACACAAATGCGAAGGCACAACAGGTATGCATGCACGTAAGCCTATACATACATACTACATATTAATGTATATTAGTATGTATGTATGTGTATGTACTTATGTGTCTATGTATGTACGTGTGTACGTTATGTATGTATATATCGTATATACGTTTGTATGTAAATATGTACATTATGCATGTTTGTATTTATGTATGTATGTATGTATGTATGTACCTATTCATTTATTAAATTTCTTTCTTTCTTTATTAGACCACTTAGGCCTAATATAGCGCCTTTTTATTACACAGAAACGCTGTACACATAGGCCCCTAACTAAAATTCTAACGTTCAGTAAATGATCTAAACCAGTGTTTTGAAGCAGTTTTAAAATGTTTGCTTACAGCATTCATTGTGAAGTGACGAAAACGGACGGTAGGGGAAGACAGGCAAGAGAGACTCATGCGATATGGCAAATAATAGGGGAAGGGGTAGGAAGCGTATGAGATGCCCAAGCATGCGCAGTTAAGTGCAGAAGGCTGATGTGAAACAACCCAAGGCGTCGCACGTGGCCAATCGCAGACTTATTTTGCCACCGATGCCAATTTACACAACTCGGAGTCTGTTTCGAAATAGCCAGTTTTTACTTCGCGACGAATCAGAGGTCAGGGATCAGAGGTCAGGGATCAGATCCTTTCCGAAATATAAACATTTCCAGCCATTAGCGAACTACGTGCGCCGATCTTTAGGGAACCATGGCAGAGACGTGAGTCATGACCTGTGTCGCCTACTAAAGCGTCATCTATTGATCCGGCGTCGTATTTTTATGAAGGTGTCATCTATTGATAACAGTGTCATCTATTGATGACATCGACACCTGTTGACGAGTGCCATCTGTCGAGAAAATTTTATAAGGAACTGTCCTGTTATTATATAACAATCAGTTCGTATTGCCCAATGTCAAGTATAGGCGATTGTCTAGCATTTAGTAAAACATACACATACACACATACACACATACACATATACACACATATACAGACCTATATATAGGCTATACGTACTGATTTGTTTACGGCTAGTGTTTTGGTTTAAACTCCTATACTAAGTTATAACATCGAATCGTTTACGCTACAATTACGTGCTTAAATACTTTAATGTATACTTAAATACTTGTATACTTGCATTAATTATTGAAAGCTAGAATTTTACTTATGTGTATAGCGTTTTTGTGTAATATTAAAGGCGCTATATTAGGCCTCAAAAGTCAATCTCCCCTGCAGTCTTACTCGAAAAGTTCAGGCCCGGGGGTGTTGCTTTGAATCCTTTGGCAGTGCCCATTAGTTTACGTACAAATCAAATTTCAACACACATTTCAGAGATACGTTTTAAAATCTTTGGGTACTGATCATCCGGGTCCTGGTCGAAAAGTTAAAGCTTGCAGAGGCGTGAGTTTGAACGCTTGTTAGGCTTAATGTCAAAAGCTGTCCGCACACCTTGAATTAAAATGCATTGGACAGAATGTAGAAAGAGAATATTTTTGTAATCAGTTCCACAACGAATTGGCTCTATCAGTTATAAATGAAAATATTTATTGTCCATTCAGCGCCATCATTCACACCTGACGATAATTAGTCACAAAGACAGTTCACCTACATTTAAATCATGTTAGGGCTACGTTCTATACTGGCATTACCTAAACCAGCATCAGCTTACTGGCTTAATTTTATAGTATATTTATATACCGCCCACGTTGTCATGCGCGATTCATTCAAGGTGCAGACCCCCAGCTGGTACGGATGGTTGACGTCCGAAGACAGAGAATTCCTTTCTCTTGATCTCTTCTCCACGGCTTCGCAGCTTCTCTGGATAAACAGGCTTTGATGACTACCAGTCTTTCACGTAGCTAGTCGACCAAAGGTCAAAGGTCGATCAACCACACACTAGAAACGTATTGTCTTTGAATCTCAGAATGTCACTTCTCGAAAGAAGTTACCGTTTACGTCCGGCTGCTACGTCGAACTTTCTTTCGATTCGACTGATCTTAATCCTCTTCGCACGATCACACGACCCAACCGCCGCGAGTGACCTTTCGATAACAATACATATCCCCTTTGTTTTCGATCGGGCTACTCGTCTCGCTGTCCTGCCCTATTCAGTCTGAAGTTCACGGATTAACCTTCGCGAGAAGTCTAAAGCCTTCAGTGAATTCTGTTCAACTGAAATAACAGCGCATGCGCCTTGCCGCGATTCACATAAATCGTCCGCTTCACAAAAAACTACCATAAGCCAAACGTTAATTGAGATTTATTAGCCGACTCCCTGCTTTCCGTGCTGTTTCCGAAGCACGTCCACAAAGCCTATTATTAATAATTTTATGTCCTATAACTATAACATATACACAGATGCTGGCAATTATATACAAGTGCACATACATATATACATCTAACCTAGCATCATGCAGGCTTTACAAACAAACCAGCTATCACATCTAACGTAGATAAATGCAAATATTAGGAGAATCACGACAGTCTTTTAGCCTACACACAAATTATCCTTATAAGTACGATTTTCAATAGAATGGTTTTAAAAACATTCGACCTAAAATCGTTGATGGCTGTCTTGAAAATGTTCAACTTTGCAGGTCGCAGTCCACACTCCCCATGCAGTCTCGATCGAAAAGTTCCGGCTAGTGTTTCGGTTTAAAATCCTGTATAGTAAGTTGTAACCTCAAATCGTTTACGCTACAATTACGTTTTAAGTCACAGTTTTAATAACTTGATTATACACAAGTTCACATCAACTGCGACACAGTAGCTATAGCCTATTACCAGTCTTCCCTATCTCTCAGACTGGACTGCCTTAAACCTAGTTATAATACCTTGTATGAAATTACGTGACTTATTTCTACACAGAATCACGCAGACGGTACTACTAGGTTATATGCTGGTTATGATATCTTGCGCGAAGTAACGTGGTCTATTTCTACACAGAATCACGAGTGTAGCTTTTTTTATTTGTATTATCCCTTTGAAAGTCATTTGATTCCGTATATGCCGTGTTCACCGACTTTCGTAGCTTCGTTTGTGGCCAGGCTATAGCCTTTAAGTAAAATATTTTTCATGCATATTTCGAGCCAAATAAAACAAATGTCAATTGTACTCCTCTTCTGCGAATTACTCCTACTGAGTTA
Source organism: Norana najaformis (assembly GCA_964023275.1). Classification (NCBI taxonomy): domain Eukaryota; kingdom Metazoa; phylum Annelida; class Clitellata; order Crassiclitellata; family Hormogastridae; genus Norana; species Norana najaformis. The sequence goes on from OZ029923.1 coordinate 15,269,990, forward strand.
AACCTGCGTAATCCTTCGTAGTGACGGCGATTAATCCAGTGTCCGTGATTTGAATTCGAGAATCTCGTCGCCTAATCCACCATGAAATGTCAATCCTCTACGCCGTACTGAACTGCTTCAAACGCTAGTTTTAATATCTTGCACGAAATAGCATGGCCTATTTCTACATAAAACCACAAATGTAGCTTTTCGTTTTGATTTGTGATGAGTTTCTGCTTTTCATGAATGTCCTTTGTCGCATAATTTCGTACAGTTTCTCCAAATTACGATTCTCAACTCTCTTCATATCAAAGGCCTAACATCAGCTGTATTATTGGTATACAGACAAAGCATATGTACAGATAGGCCTATCTCACTCAAGCCTATTCATTTCTGCTTGCCTGAACACGTCTAGGCATGTCTGAGCCGAAAGTATACTACATTGCGCATGTCCACGAATTGCACCCCTGAGTTGCGTTCGAAAATATCTCCGTGACATCTAATATTATAGCGTGTTCATAAAATAAGCTGACATATACATAACAGTTTCTCAGATCTGCTTGCGTGCAGTAAATTCTTTGTATCAAAGTCCGTTATAATGGGATCACAGAATTATGTATAAGCGGGTTATTTTTAGACAGTACTTAAGACACCCGTGTAACAGTTAAAAGGGATTATGGTGTAGCCTAAATATATCGCACATAACAAGTGCATGCTATATTTGGAAATTCTAGAACGAGAAGCGGGTGGTTGGAATTCTGCGATAGAGGTAAATGTAAACTGTAAATGTACACGTTTTTCTATAGCGACCGTATGGCCTCGACTCTGCACATTTTTCAATGAACTGATCGGATGAGATCCTTCACCACCGCTGCCCGTTGAATGGGTGTCACGCCATTTAAGATCCCCGTGTACGGACCGTGCTAATCCGAGATTAAAATCTCTGAAATAAGCCACGATCGACTTGCGAACCGAGGTGGTAAGGTAGGGCAGAAGTTGTTCTTAGTGGAGTCTATGGGCGAATTCTCAAACTCCCTTGTGCACTTAGATCCTGAAACTCACAAAGTAGTGCAGCGAAATGCATTTGCTCATCTAAATTATGCATAGAGGAAGCAGGTAAGTTTTGTGAAAAGGCAGACTTTGTGGCAGTGCCACACTTTTGATAGATATCTAAAATGCGTTATATCAGGTGTCTACCTACATACATATATACCTAAAAGCATACATACATACATACATGCATACGTACATGCATACATACATACATACGTACATACATACATACATGTGTAGGTGTGTGACCTACATATATGTCACACACCTACACATGTAGGCCTATATATCTATTATATTATATATAGACTATACAAATGTTATATAGTGACTCTGTAGAGTCACACGCACGCACGCACACACACACACATATGCATATGTGTGTAAGTTTGACATACATCTTATATATAGTCTATATAAATGTTATATAGAGACTATGTATAGCAGTCATGCACCGCGGTGAGCCACAAATGCTCAGCGTGAGGCTCTCGGCTCAACCGCCAACGCCTTTAAGCTTTTAAGCGCTTTGCTGATTTCGCTTTTTTCATTTGCTAAAATTAGATCTGACCACAGCCGTTGGTAAACACACAAACATACGCATTGACAAGTCTATGCGATGTAGTCCCACTATATGCATATGTTATGTAAAAAAAAATTCGGTCAATTAACTTCTAAACCTATAGCCCTCAGTATGTAACAGAAGGGAAAGGCGCTATTAACAACATATCGCCTACGTTGTTAATCTATACGAGAAATAGACTATATATGGGTCTGTATGGGGCCTAAACACTCCATGTAGATTACTGTATGACACAGCCTATAGCACTGGCAGGTGTAGTTCAATCTGAAAAGGTGCGGTTTGGACCATCCGGCTTGCATGGTTAGTATAACGAACGGCTTGCATGGTTAGTATAACGAACGGCTTGCATGGTTAGTATAACGAACGGCTTGCATGGTTAGTATAACGAACGGCTTGCATGGTTAGTATAACGAACGGCTTGCATGGTTAGTATAAAGAACGGCTTGCATGGTTAGTATAACGAACGGCTTGCATGGTTAGTATAACGAACGGCTTGCATGGTTAGTATAACGAACAGGTTGTGCAGAAATGAATTTTTATAGTCAAATACTAGCGTGTTAGATTGAACACGCGTGCACTATATGTATACACGGTTTCCACTGTATTTTAAAGAGCCTACGTCATAATACGTCATTATTTCGCAAACGACAACACTCTGTCGCGGTACCATGCAGTAAATGTAAATGCAGAGTCAATACAAATATTTGAAATTTCTCAGCGTCAGAGAGAATAGCACTAGCACAAAAAGCATATATATACACTGGCATATGTATAAATAATGATTATAGTAAGACGATTTATGGAGCGCAGCCGAGGCCGAAAGCTTCTACACGAATGTTTCGCATACACACGAAGTTTTTATTCCCCAAACAACATGCCTCATATGGGGAAGCGAATATATTTTAAGTTGACAGCCCTTTTCGGATACATACAAAGCGTACCGCACAAAGTGCCGAGCATATATTTTGCGTCTAACGAAACAGTTAAGCTGATATGTTTTCATTAAGCATCTCCAAGAAACTTCCTACTGCATTCCAGCTAGCTCTCATACTGACCGGCTGTTCCAAGTACTTATAGAATTCTTCCATTGCATATACTTATGTGCACGGCTCTAAATAGCGACCACGTCTATAGCCTCAACCGTTATTTTTTTAAAATTAATTTATCGGATGGGGCCAATACAACCGCTGCGCATGGAAAGGGCGTCATGCCATTTTATGTCACACTGGACCGTACGTGTTAGCTGAAGATAGAAGCTTTTGTATCTCAGTCACGATCGGTATTCGCGAACCGGTTTCCTCTTGCGCATGTAAAGATGCTGTTACATGCATGTAGGCCTATGTCTATGACTGAGAAACTTATTCAGTCGTAATCGTAATCGTAATCTCGAGATTTCTATATAATGAAAGGTAAGTCGCGGGAACCAGCTTATTCACAGGCGCTCAGTCAAAACAAAATCGATAGGCAAACGGGTTCTGTTAAAGGTCAATGTTTTGTGGGAGCATGAAAATTTATCTTTTACACGTTCATTCAGTTTTTGAATATTAAGGTGAGTTTCACAGATTGCAAGGTTCTGCATTCGAATTATCCACCTATCGTTGTTTGCTGCTCCACCCCGTACCCTCAAATATTGCACTCGATCGACGAATAGTTTGACCCTTGCAATACCCCAAACAATGACGGTATACTGTTCTTTTTGGATGGTCAGCCCAAAGTTTTTGAATTCCCTGGATGGTCACTTCGGTCAGAAATTTCACTGGTCGACTCTCTGTTGTCATTTCGGACAGACGAAAACCTCAGTCTTAGTAAATGTAAATGTATATTTGTTTATATAACGACCGTGTGGCCTCGACCCTGCTCAGTTTTCAATGAATTTGTGAAGGGTGAGATCCTTCACCACCGCTGCCCGTATGAATAGGCGTCACGCCATTTAAGGTCCCAGTGTGTGGACCGTGCTAAATCGAGATTCAAATCTCTAACATATAGCCATTAGCCACTATCGGAATGCGAACGGGCACCCTCACGCACAGAGGCGCCTTGATGTTCGCTTTCACTAGTTTAAATAACCATGTCATCTGCTTGCTTATCCACCATACCTCGCACGTCCTGGTCTCTGCTCTCACGGATTTTGACCTGGTCTCTCGTCCTGGAACCAAACTTAATCCTAACTGCCTCCGCGGTGGTTTATTAATTGGGCCTCTAATGCCCACGACTTTTTTGGTGCTGAAGAAATCCGAAGAATCACCTAATCTGATGCAAAGACTTATATAGCGCCATTATAATAATGCCCAAGGTATCAATCGATGGTCGCTTCAAGTCAAAATCACAGGCAGAAATCATAAACCGTTGGAGAAGCCGGGTCGAATTCCAACAGGTCAAAGAAACCAGAAGTCGGGCTACGGTGTGTAAGCAAGTTGGAAGAGATGTTTTAATACGATTACGAATGGACCGCGATTTCACTTCGAATCGGCGATCAGATGTATTATGAGACCGCCGCTATGCATCGCTGGTGCAGGTTTATCTGCGCTGGCGATGAACTAACAGCACTATGCAGGCACAACCTGAGTTTGCAGCAACCGTGCAGGTCGCAAAATCCTATAATTATCAAACTACCAGACTTTTCTAGATAAACTAACGGCTTCTGCGTTGGCAGCGACGTCGCTTCAACTAATCAAAGACTCAAAGGACTGAACTAAGTAAAGAACAAAGAAGAGATAAACACCCACGATGTTAAAGTTTAATTATCACAACTAATTGCATCTACGGTATTTACAATAAATAACCAGTAAACGTATACCGTGGGCTATATATTTATATCGTTTGCAAGTATAGGCCCATGTTAAATTGTATGGATACTACACATATGTATGTAGGTATTTATGCATGTATGCATGTGTCGACGAGCTTTCGTAGTTGTCAACAATTAGCTTCGAACCGCCGACTCGCCCGCTTCGTAGCGTAGGTTTTACTCGAGTAAAGACACACAGTCTTTGATTTTCGAAATTATAATTAAACTAATAGTTCAATTATAACAGTACTTGATTAGTTACAGTTTCCAAAACGCAAGCATCTGTCAACGGGAGTTGCAGCTCAAATCTTCAGCTCAGCACACAACAGACCAGCCGTACAATTCTTCGCTTTCTCTACGATGCATCTGCGTCCGCTTATATAGACCCTTTCCCGCCAAGACAGAAGACCAGCACAAACTGGTTTAGACCGGCCTCCCGATATTGTGCAATCGTGGGTTTTTCCAAAAACACGCTGATTCGTCAAAACACAGGCCGCGTGAGCGCCCATGTGATAAAATATGCGTCAGCAATATTTATTGCTGATGTGTCGGCCCGCCTGCCCGCAGGACTCTGCCAAGCAATCACATCGCCCCACCACGTGTTCGGTGCGTGCCAGCCAACAAGTTATCCGCGAGTGTACAAACAAATCAGTGACCTGATGACTCATGGAAATTTCCTATACAGACAATCGCTCAAATTTGTTTGACTAAGCAGCGCAATATTTCTCTCACAGTATGTATATACGTATTTTGTTATGTATGTATGCATACATAGATGAACGAATGAATGAACGATCGAACGAACGAGCGAACGAATGAACAAATGAATGAATGTTTGTATGCGTGTATGTAGTAAGTATATGAATGAATGAATGAATGAATGAATGAATATAAGTATCCATGTATTTAAGTATTGTACGTGTATATCCCGTACATGAGTATGTTATGTTTTGTTATGTTATGTTATGTCATGTTATGTATGCATGTATGTATGCATGTATGTATGTATTGTATGTATGTATGTATGTATGCATGTATGTATGCATGTATGTGTGTATGTGTGTATGTATGTATGTATGTATGTATGTATGTATGTATGTTTGTATGTATGTGTGTATGTGTGTGTATGTATGTATGTATGCGTGTATGTATGTATGTATGTATGTATGCATATGATGTACGTACATATTGTTGATGTTTTGTAGTTGCGGCAGTTGTCTTATTGGTGTCTTTGTGAAGTTGGAAGCTGGGGACTAATCAGCCACTGGAGGCATCAGCCGAGCGAGATGCAGAGCTTGAGAGAGGCATTTGCTATGGAAGAGACTGCAACTCTTGGCTCAGCTCAGTCATCACCATCAGCATCAGAACTCGTCGCGCGTCGGCGTCTGCTATAACTGCTGCTGCTGTTGTTGCATAGGCTGCTGCTGCTCAGTTGCTGCTGCTGCTGCTGCTGATGGTTGTGCATTTTCCCTCGTTTCGTCTGGATGCATTGTCGTTGTCGTCGTTTCTGCCTGTTTCACTTAAAGACAAGCTTCGTAGAGGGCGCCACAGGTGTTCGCCGCTGTTCGCGCCAATTCTACTCGGCAGACGACAATTATGACGCTTGTATCACATGTAACTTTGGTAAGTCTTATGTATACATACATGCACGTGTATTTATACATATAGCACATGAATAAGTCGAAGGCATACATATATATTCGACCTCTGTTTTAAGTGTCATAGAAATAACTCTAGATTATATATAAGTATATATATATATATATGATGCGTTTATATAGGTATCATGTTACTAAATGATAGTATGAAACATGAATAGTCACGTGCGAGGCTTATACTTACTTTTTTTTAAAATAGAGTCTGATGCTAAGAGCAAAACCCTCTTGAAAATGACCAATCAATGTGCGATCTTATGCATTGTAACCAGACAAATGTTTCTGCTGATCACAAGCTCAGTTTTTTATGTATGATACGTTGAAATGTTCATGAAAGCGCTATATAAGTGTCCTAGCACATTTTGAAATAGCAGACTGTGTGGGATTGGCTTGCAAAAATTCTGAAGTGACAATATCCGAAGTAACAACTTGAGCGACACCTTAAAAATTCGAAACTTTCGGCAAACATTGCCTTACTTTCAGTTGTCTGCAAAACTTCGTACCTACTCAGAGTCGGCTTCCTACCTTTCATCGTCGGATTCCGATGCCTGACGCTATGCTTACGCAAAGTAATCAGGCTTCCGTATTACGCATTACGCAAAGTAATCAGGCTTATACACTTGTCTAATGTTCGCAAACAGCGTCATTGGCGGATTAGGATTTGGGTTGGGATAAAAACATTCAGTTGTATTATGTCCTATTTAATTTTGTTGTATTGTATTGTAAAGTATTACATTGTATTGCAGTTAGGGGAATTTGGAATTTGGGACCCTCATAAGATTCGTAGCAAATGGACTTACATGAAGTTACAATATTTACGCATATCTGGTACTACCAGATATCAGATTCGCACCTTTTATCGAAGAACTGATTTTGCCAGTCTTTTATGATGCATCGCATAACCAATCGACACCACAGACAATTATGTCGATGGTACTCGAGAACGAAACCTTCAGCACACCCCTCGAAGGACAGTCAGTCTTTGAGCCGGAAAAAGATGAAAACACTTTCAGCGATCAGACCATTTATTCTTTCTGATGAAGTCTTGCGGCTCTTGTTTACAGGTCGATTCAATCAACCGATTAACAGCTCGGATTCAGCCGCGAACCAGAAAATGACCGCCCTATTATTAAGACCTAATTACATGGCAAGAAGATTTATTAGGCGCCGTTAGGCACAGATAAACGACCGCAAAACACACAGAACCGTTTTATAATTTTCTATATTTAGATATATCTATGTTCTATTAATATATATATATACATATATATATATACAGGACATTCTTGGCTATAGAAAATGTTCTGTAGACCTATACATACAGGTCTACAGAATATTATATATAGAGTATATAAGTCTACAGAATATCTGCAGTCATTATGTATATAGGCAGAACATCGATGAACATTGCTCTCTCTTAGTTCTTCAGGTGTATAGGCCTACATTTGGCAGTTATATATAACTAGTTGTCAAGGAGTACGATCCAAACTATAAATAGTTTTAATTATATATCCTTTGAAAATAAGTTGCCATATTGCACATTTTAACGGACTCCTGCCAAGAGGGTTGTAAATGTGCTTTTATTAATTAGCGCTTACGAGTTCTAATGTTAGATTTCGGAATAGTGACTATCGTAATCGTAAACTTGTCATATATTCAAAACCCAAAACACTAATCATGTATGGAACCAGCTTATGAGATTTATAATCATAAAAAATGGGCAAGGCAGAACCTGGAATGGGGTCAGTTTTGGTTCCTATAGTCAAACTCCAGAGGTCAGGCTAGATTGGTTACGGCTGATGGTGTTTGGAACTATAACTAAGAAAATAAAGAGAAAAGTCTCGATAGGATTTTTAAAAATCCTTTCAGCTTTGAGTGAACGGCCAGAGGAAAAATTATAGGGAACAGAAATAATCAGCTGGTGCAAGGGCTAGAGAATGGCCATTGTTCTGACTTGAGTTTGTTCCGAAGATGTGGAGCTGCCCGATCTATTCAATGATTACCAATTGTCACCGATGAAGTGACTGAAGGGCAAGGTACTGTGGGGGGAAGAGAAGCGGGATGGTTAAATCGTGAACACTTGGCACCGACAATAGAATCACTTCACCTCAATGTCTTCTTCCATTTATAATCTGAGTTCACTAGTGAAACAAATATATCGTGTCTTTCCCAAGGTACTGGGCTGCATTTTCGCGATTACTGGCTTGCAGGATGAAACTATCTATTACGGAATGTACAATCATTCTTTGTGTGGACGAAGATAGTAAGTATGCATGTATGTATGTGCATGTAAGTATTATGTATGCATGTATGTAAGTATGTAAGTAAGTACGTATGTATATATAGATATGTATGTATGTGTATGGTTGGATGGATGGATGGATGGATGGGTGGATGGGTGGGTGGGTGAGAAATCTGATAAAATATGAATTAAAATTGAACATTCTGTCATTTCACTTTTAATCGATAACGACGGATAATATTAATAAATATAATTCTCATCTTTCCCTATAGCTGTTTTTGTTTACTTGTCTGGGACACCATTATTAGTTTCAATATGAACGAGGCAGATATAATTCATGTCCTTAATGAATTCTTTAGGTTGGATGGCGCGTCTGCCTGAGATTACGAAACCCTACAGAAGATGTCTTGCATTTGTAGGCATTTTAAACATTTATTTAGAGCCTTTTAAGAAACCCCTCCAAATGCGCTTCTTATATGGCCATCACTTGTTAAGACGCTTTTATTTAAACCCCGTGGGCAGCCATGTTCCCAGCGCTTTTGAAGGATTCCTAAATTGCGCTCTATAAAAGTACATACATACATACTGTATGAGTGGGTGCGACTTAAGATAAGAAGGGACTGTAACTCGAGCTGAGATTGGAAGCAGCTGATTATTTCAATTGATTATTAATAAGTCAGTCATAGCCCTATGTCAATCCTGAAATCGTAATCGTAATCGTAAACTCCAAATTTCTAAAGCGCTACTTAAAAGCTAAGCGCAGGGCACCAGCTTATTCACCAGGGCTGCGTCAAGTGAGTGTGGTTGTCCAAAGATGCCGAGTGAGAAACCAAGTCCAGTGGCCAGAAGGCCAGAGAGAGAGAGACAGAGACAGCGAGAGACAGAGACAGAGAGAAGGGGAAAAAAGCGTTCATAGCACAGGTTCAGCAAAGTAGGCTAGCCGTCTAAGCTTGTAGTATCTTCAGGACAAATAAAATAACGGCCTATATTATATTTAGATCGTTCATTTAGAGAGGGAAAATAGAACACATTTAGAGTTTTTGGCCCTTAATCTGGGCATTTAATCTTATAAATACCAACAACAGATGGCGCTTCGGAAATTGGCGTTTTATATGACAGGACCCTCTAATTTTTCTTTTATTGTTTACCTTTGACCTTTTCGCGGCAGCGTCTCCGGCAGGTCTTAGCGGTCAGCTTTTTAATACTATAGGACAAGCCGCGCTGATACCATAGGACGATGCACCGCCCAGTGGTAACTGGCAATCGGTCTCAGTAAGTCATCTTAGTGAGGTTGCCGGGCACTCCATTGAAATGATAGGTTTCAGAAGTTGCACTTGTATCATTTTGCCAAGGATTTGTCGGCAATAAAAGTGCGTCATTCAGTTGAGTGAAAAGTGCTCGCAAGGAGGGCCGTTCGTCGCTCCGGTGATAAGGCGTCCAATCGAGTGAAGAATGCTTACATCGGGTTCCCGGTTTGCTCGCTCTCCATCGGGTGCGCAGCCGCCGCCGTGTATGCGCCAATCTAAATTTAGTTATGTTTATTTGCCAAGGCAGATAAGAATAGCACGGTCTAAATATACACGTTCTACCATTTTCTGTCTACATTTGGATGTGGATTGATCGGGAAGGAAATAATTGGTCATACTTTGAACTTTTACAATAAGAGAAGGTTAAATGAGAAGCTACAGGTGGACATCTCAGTCAGTGTTCATAAGTAAAGTAAAGTATCCCATATGTATCCCATAAAGTATCCCACAAGTGAGACGGGGGGAAGGCGCTGATTTCCTTTTCTTAAGGCCCTTGAGCCGGCAGTGGACGAATCCCAAGGTCCGGGACACGGGGCCATTGCATCGGAGGATCTGCCGTTTATTTCCCAGCTTACGCCGGTACCAAATTATGCTGCTTGGTTACAAAGGCACGTGTGCACAAACAACTTGCCCAGGGTCTATACACGGAGTCGAACCCGCAACCACATGAGCATTGACCAAACACGTTACCGATACACATGTACCACAGCGCCGAACAGTTCATAATTAAGGACCAGGATAATTATGGTAAAGCCCTCGAGACAGGTGAAGAATAGGCTTGCTTGTCAGAATAAAACTGCAGAGAGTCATTCTGGATGAAATTATAAATGCAGTTGCAGTTTTGAAGTCAGTCATCGGTCACCACGAAAAGTAAAAACCGCCCAAGAAAAAAAATGTATGTTTAAAATATGTGTAAATTTTAATATTGTGAGGCAGGCTAAATTGCAGTTCTTCGTGAATAGGCCTAATAATAATAATAATAATAATAATAATAATAATAATAATAATAATAATAATAATAATAATAATTATAATAATAATAATAATAATAATAATAATAAGACAATTTATATAGCGCCGTAACACTAATGGAAGTGTCTGCAGGAGTGCCGTGTCTAGTAATTACCTCAACTCGCCAATATTTTAGATGCAGTTAGGAAAAGCGAGAAAGGAAATGTATTTGTTTTAAGATATCCGCGATGAGAAGAAATTGTGTATGGCGCTCCTTAGCAGCTGCAACAGTAACACGAAGGAACGAATAAATAATTAAATTAAGACGGTGAAAATAATCTGGATTTCATAAATCTGTAACCAAGTACCGAAAATTATATAGTTTATCGGTCGTTGGATTGGTTGTTGAATCGAGCTTTATCGAACAAGCAGTCGATCAATAGAGCTCAATCAATCGCTCGATAAATCACATTCGCAAATAGCCACTATATTTGATAAAAATCGTTCCATTGTAAGAGGAGAGGCAGACGTATTAGTTGAATACTGTCGCATTATGAAGTAACTGTTTCCCTTAAGCGGAAACGCGGTGCATTACGGTACTTCCGACACAGAAACCAGCAGATGCATTATCCTTACTCGAATGCCTGTGACACACACCGAAGTTCGACGCACTGGCTATTAATAGCTCTCTCGTGTGGAGATATCACTACGCCCCGGCGGACTCTATTCCTAAAATATGAAAAAATAAAGGAGCTTTAGGCTAAAAATATCTCCGTGAATGGCGAGCTTTGACGCAGTTCGGCTTATGTGTGTGAATCGGTCTGACGATCACAGCCATAGTTTGGCGTTGCTATTGTTATCATAACAAAGACAAAGGAGCCGGCGAAACTGAGCTCGGTAAATTAGTCGGCGGACATGCGATTAAGACATTCGTCAATTGGTCGCCTACGCGATCCGGCGCGACGGGCCGATGGCGTACGGTCCGTCGTTCTTTGAGAAAGACAGACAGACAGGCTTCGATGTTCTCGGCGGAAATCGTCTGCCCTTGAAAATGTCAACTTTTGGTCATTTGCAGGAATGGGCGCCATTCTGTCGAGAAGTGATTCGCTTTCATCGGGTGTTTATTTAGAGCTGACCCTTACACGACAGCGAAGGCGGCGGACAGCCTCGGCACGCACCCACTCGGCATTCAGGCCCAAACGTCAAGGGCCATCCTATGCAGTACCCGCAAGTTCATCACTTGATTTACTGACAATTATATATACATATGTACAATATATACACACATATACATATAATATAGCCTACATGAGCATTTAGATATACATATACATACACACATGCACTCCCCTTCTTCCTCTTATCTCTCTTTCCACTCCAATCCCAAACATCACCCACCGTAGCCGCTACGCTGTCTCTCTGCCTGACTCTTGGACCTAGACCTGGAACCGAACACTTTTGCCTGTCGATTTGTTTTGACTGAGCGCCTGTGAATAACCTGGTCCCCGTGATGTGGCTTTCGTTGGGCGCTGTAGAAAACTCGGGATTACGATTACGATCACATATGCATATGCACATAGGCCTACATATAAAACATGTACAAATACATATATACATAATTATACACAGATATACATATGTACACGCATACGCCAATACTATTATGTGTACAAGAAGGCAGGTCCATTGGCTTTATGCCACCCGGGCATGAGATGAGTGAGGTGGTTTCCCGTTGCCTTCCTCACAGACAATTGCGGGTGAGCAACTTGTCCAAGGTCGCTACGCAGTGGCTTGATGCAGATTCGAACCCGCGACCTTTCGGTTACGAGGCACAGACTACATCACTACACCACCACGTCCCACGTGTGTACACATACATGAGCAAATTAATACACAGCATTTCCACAGAGCAGACTAAACGGGTCTACAGTTCCAAAAAGAGGTCGTGATCCTACAAACTAATAAGCGCCAATGGACATGTGCCCTTTAGGCATCTGACACGAGTTATACTGTATATATATATATATATATATATATATATTATACATATATATATATTATACATATATATATATATATATATATATACATATATATATATATATATACAATGCATGCATATCATATGCACACATCAGAATTCTTCTATACGAGATGTGCGTGTGTGTTGTGTGAGTGTGTCGTGTTTATGTGTGCGTGTGTGTGTAACCGAGGTAGGAAGACAGAGAAGAGAGAGAGAGAGAGAGAGAGAGAGAGAGAGAGAGAGAGAGAGAGAATTAGAGAGAGAGTTATATATATAGAGAGAGAGAGACAGGGACAGAGATGTGCATCCGTGATAGGTATTGAGAATCTGCAGTGACTTCTGGATTTAACTCTGATGCAGCCGAAGCGCCCTTGAAGAGCTCAGCTGAATCGTGACGAAGCGATAGGTGGCGACACCAACAAATTTTAAAGCTGAAGAAGAAGCGAAAGAATGTCACTGACATACACAGCAAAAAAGACAAAACGTCTTCCGACGCCAACTTTCACATATAATATTCATTTGTATAATGTGCGGTAGAGTTTCGTAAATTTCAGTAAAGTGCATGACACTCCTCTTTCACAGATTCTATCCTGACTCCTCCTCTTCTTCTTCTTCTTCTTCTTCTTCTTCTTCTTCTTCTTCTTAATCTCAGGCATCACCCACCGTAGCCGTCACACTGTCTCTCTGCCTGACTTTTGGAACTTGATCTGGAACCGAACCCTTTTTGCCAATCGATTTGTTTTTGAATGAGCACCTGTGAATAAGCTGGTCCCCGTGACGTGGCTTCCGTTGGGCGCTGTAGAAGTCTAGGGATTACGATTACTTACTAATACAGATTTCTGCATTTTAATAATCCATATAGATTTTCTATCGGTGTCCTAATACACTTCCAGTGTAGGTAGTGTAAACGTAAATCATTGTAAACTCCGCAATCACCAGCAACCAAATAATTTAAGTAGTGCACGGAGATAAGGTTTTGCAAAGTAAATATAAAATGTAAACGTAAATGTACCCGGTTTTTATATAGCGACCATATGGCCTCGTTTGCTCATTTTTCAATAATGCCGACTGCGTAACTGTCTATGCGGATATAGCTTTAGGTCTAGCAATAATTATACAAGGGGACGAGTTGATTCGCAGATGCTCAAAGGTCGGTCTATCGAGACAAATCAGGTGGATGAGATAATATGGTTCCAAGTCAAAATGCGTGCTAGGTGGAGAGGACTGCGGTGTTAGGTGTTTGAAGTTGCAGCAAATGGGTAGATATGAGGAGAAGAGGAAGACTCGATGCCACTGCCTATGCCATTGCCTCGCTGCACTTCCCCTCTGAGGGAGGCTGTGAGGCGACTGCCAATAAGGCCTGGTGTCTTATACTTGAACACGACGCTTTGGGCCTGAAAAATGTAGCAAAAACTAATTTGATCGTTGAAAGATAGATGATATTCTTCTTTAGTAATCCAGGTAAGGATGAAGTTTTGACCTGACATGCGCAATAGGACTATTGGGAAAAAGAGAGACAGACAGACAGAGACAGAGAGAAAGAGACAGACAGAGAGAGGCAGACAGAGGCAGACAGAGGCAGACAGAGGCAGACAGAGAGGCAGACAGAGTGGCAGAGAGAGAGAGAGAGAGAGGCAGAGAGAGACAGAGAGGGGACAGGAATGGGAAGAGAGTGGTCGGATAGAGAGTCGAGAGATGAATACTTTGACAGTGATGACCGATAAGTTTACATATATAATACTGGGTGCGGTGGCTTTCAGAGAGAGAGAGAGAGAGAGAGAGAGAGAGAGAGAGAGAGAGAGAGAGAGAGAGAGAGAGAGAGAGAGAGAGAGAGAGAGAGAGACTGGGTCAGTTCAACTCCAGAGTTGAAACTCGACAGAATTACAGTGAACAACGGGTATATGAACTTATAGAGTCGGAATTTTCTTTTGGATCCATTTTCTTTTATGTGGTCATCATTGAAATTTTGGGTGCAAATATATCTTCAAAATTTTCGTTTAGCCGCCATCTTTGCCACCCCTTAGACAGTGCCCCAGGGCAATCGCCCCACTCGCCCCTTTATCCATGCCACTGCTTAAAGCTATCCAATTCTATATGATAAATTCTACGACATGGAAGTAAACAGGTTAAAAGTTAAGGTGACTCATTTTTGCACAAATCTGTCGACGCTACACAGAAACGTGATCCCAAAGTCGAAGGATCATTCGACTGAGGTGCAAATACGACCACAGCAATCCAGGGACAGAACACCTCTTTAATTCTTCAAAATTTGCATATGCCGACGTCTATATTACATATATCATGAAAGTACCTTACTTGCAATCAGAATTTTTCGGTTAGGTTTTTTAATCGTCTACGATTCCTCGCTTAGTCTATGGACATATGGCGTGTTAACAAATATAATTACTTACTTTTGTGCGGGACGGAAGTGCTGAAGAAATCAACGGTGTGTGATTGCAAGAACCAAGACCAAGTTCTGTTCCAAGTAAAGTTTCACGAGACAACAATGGCGAGTGACGTTTGTATTAGCAGTGGAAGAGACAGCGAGAAGAGGAAGTGGATTATGTAACCACTTGACTGTTTCATTGCCTGGATGTAAATATCTGAGTGGATGTCTTCGTTTGTTGCAGGTCCTACACATTTTCACGGTGTGTTTTCTAGCTGGTCAACTATCCGACTGTAAGAAAAGATCCAACATCAAAACCTTCGTTGAGCTGCTATCCCAGAAAGAAAGGTATACTATATATAACATTATTATTATTATTATTATTATTATTATTATTATTATTATTATTATTATTATTATTATTAATAATACAAAATAATAATACAAAATAATAATACTCAAAATACAGTGATATTCTCTCGACACGCTGCTTCGTCCCTCTGGCCTTCGAGACTCTAGGCCCCATAAATCAGGAAGGCTTTAGCCTCATCAAGAAAATTGGTCGCCATTTAACCCAAGTATCGGGAGACAAGAGGGAGACTTCTTTACTGTTCCAACGCCTCTCCATTGCCATCCAGCGATCTAACGCGATTGCCTTTAATGGCACATTCTTGGAGCCAGATTTAAGCGAAGACTGGCAATTCCAGAGAACAATCACCGGCCGGAAGACAGCCTCAGATCAGTGCGACGAACATTCTACCCATTCAGACCATGCTTCTTCGCTTCCTCATAATTTCCCTTGTCTTCTACCTGACCGAGAACAGTTGTCTCCGCGCGACCTTCCATCGATGGAATAAGAAGAAGCGATTGACTCCAGCTATGACAAAGCATTTACAATGGTTAACAGGAGAAAAGACGAACGTTATCTGAAGGATTTAGTTCAGAAGAAGCAATCAGACGAATTCATGACCTCAGAACTCGCACTCGACGCAGCGAGCGAGAGTACCCAGTCGCAAATCAAGTTCTTCATAGACAACAATACAACGAAGAACAAGACGGCTGAGATCAAAGAAGGAGAGAAGGGCGTCCCTGAATCCAAGATTAAAGAAAAGGAGAGAACCTGGAACTGGTCGTCGAGACCCAGCCGACGGGCCCCAACCGATCCTTTGGGTCAAGGAGCCACACCGCCTGTCGAAGGTCAGCCGGCGGGTCGAGGTCGAGGAGACGTCGACGCTCGGATCAGTGAAGCCCACGACGCAGGCGCCTTCGAAGCAGACGACGACGGCGATGAAGAGGAGGGAGTTGGTGGTGCTGGATGTTCGTCCGATCCACACCGGAAGTCCTTGAGCCCCATCGAAGAAATGCCCACATAACGCTCTACACTTACGCGACCGCTAACTCAGGGTTGCTTCTTCACCACGGCGCTTACAGACAAGATCACGAGATTCGGAGGTGCAGCTAGTCGACCTGTTTCCAGTGTGC
This sequence comes from Norana najaformis, assembly GCA_964023275.1. Taxonomy (NCBI): domain Eukaryota; kingdom Metazoa; phylum Annelida; class Clitellata; order Crassiclitellata; family Hormogastridae; genus Norana; species Norana najaformis. The sequence goes on from OZ029923.1 coordinate 15,286,436, forward strand.
CAGCCTGGACGCCACAGCAGCTCTACTTGCTCCAGCAACAATAGATTTGTTTCATAATTGAAAATGTTCCGACACCATTATTATTTTTTTTTGCCCCGAGGTATTTATGATCCCTCATGGAGCTGAAAAATTATCCGGATTATTATTATTATTATTATTATTATTATTATTATTATTATTATTATTATTATTATTATTATTATTATAGCACTTATTGCGCTTAACTGCGTATCCTTCTAGTCATTGACGTCGCAACCATCTTTCACCATTTTACGATTCCGGTTTTATTTAAATAAAATTATTATTATTTATAAATCCTATGCATTTAGCTTTGTGACCGGTCAGCCACATTTGCACATAGATAAGTGTTTTGTAATCGTAATATGAAGGAAACGTATTTCAGGTCGGCAGCATCTTTTTGGTTTGGAATAGGGCCTGTACATGCATGATTGTTATTGAACATTTGTGGGATGCCTTTTAAGAAGCGTTAAGGACCTCCCATAAGTGCCTTCCATAATTCGTATTCATAATTATATTATGAAGCATGTACCGTAAAACTTCTTTTAAGCCCCAAGTCCCAATTCTCGAGTATACGCCGGAGTACACAAGACTTGTGCGAATTAACGTCGGTCTCTTTCAAAAGCCGGTCTCTGATAAACGTTGGTTCTCCTTTAGACACCGGAATGCTAGTTTATGGTGGGTACCAACGTGTATGCTTCGATTATGTCACACGAACATGGCAGACAAAACTGATAAAGATGTGCAGCCATTGCTTAGGAGGTACATTTAGAGGTATTCGTGGTAGTAGCCTACCATAAAGATGATGTTGATATCAAATTCTAAGCTAGAGTATAGCGACGAAGAGGCAATCATATGTAAGCTAAAGCACAATTAAACGCCGGCCTCTTTTAAGAACCGGTACCAAGTGTCGTGGGAGGTAAATACGACTTGCACGAATAAACACGCCAGCATGGTGTCATTTATAAGAAGATTTTATGATATTTATTTATTTTTAATTCAGCGAGTATTACCTGTAGGAATTTCGACAAACCTAATTTCAGCTTTATTGGATTTTCTTTGTCCGTACAAAGACAACAGCAACAACGAAATTGAATTTTCATGAAACACGTTACCTCTTCTTATCACATGCGTCCAGATTTAAAAAAACTGTTGGGTCGGAGTGATTGGTACGACATGTAGGTTACTGCTGTAGGCAAGTACAAGACTTCGCGTCTATGCCTGACGTGGCACCGACTTTTCCAGACACCTGTAATGAGGAATTTTAAAGCTGATTTCGTAGCTCATCATCATCGTCATCAACATCGTCATCATCGTCATCGTCATCATCATCAACAACAACAACAGCAGCAGCAGCAACAACAACATTATATTCATCAGTTCCTGAGGCCAGCCAATTGGCGACGATGGCTACGAAAAAGTGATCGTCCTTTTCTGTTTGGTCATTAATCTTATCTATAACGCTTTTCTCATATTTAGTGCAAAACGTGTCGTGTCTTCGTTTACTTTATCCATCCATCCATCGTAGTCGTGGTCTTCCTTTGTTTCCCTTTTTCCTTCGAATCCCGCACGCAATGCATTGTGTGAGAGTCGGTCAAATGGAATTCTTTCCACTTGAACAAACCATCGGAATCTTCGCCGAACGACCTCCGTGGCTCATAAAGTCGATCAAGACTGCGCTACAAACGTCTCCTTGCCTGCGCCTTGTACAAGTGTAATATCCACGAAGAGTTGAAACTACTGTAGGCCTATTGCACTGCGCCCGTTGTGACTAATCCAGTTGTCTTAGCATTAGGCCCATTTGTTTTCATCGAAGAAATTGTTGTTAACAACAACAACAACAATAACAACAATAATAATGATAATAATGATAAT